>VZTH01017184.1:0-201324 GCA_013397815.1 Aleadryas rufinucha | reverse complement strand
TTTTTTTTTTTTTTAAGTCAAATAGTATTCTGGGCACCGGATTCAGTTTTCACTTATCACTTTTATAGCTTTACCAGAGTTGTGCTTTTGCTTCACAAGCTCTGCTGAAATGTTTTTCATCAAAGTCTGTAATGCTTTTTGCTTGGAATAAATAATCCAAGTTCAGACTCCTGGATATGTCAGCCTAGTGGTTGTCTGTGTTGTTACTAGAAGCATATCCCTCCTTTGGCTTGTAAGACATAGTCAACAGCTTTTTTTTTTCCTCCATCTTTCTACATACAATTTCTGAGTTACACCAGTTATGCCTATCATTTATGGTACGAATTTCTTTTTAAATTTGTGTATTCAGTTCCTAAATCTATTTAGCATGTCAGTATGGAAGACTGCAAACTGTCTCTAACACATGATTTTTATTTAATCTCAAATTTAGTTTCATATAAATCTCTAGCTGTATTAGTTATGTGAAGGGGAATGTGTCCTTGGTGTACTTAATTTTTGTTTTCCTGTGTACTGTGTAAAGAAAATGGACCAAATGAGTTCCGGAGGCCTCATCCTGTGGCTCTTCTGGCACAAAGTAGTAGATAGTAGATGATCTATGTTGTAAATATAACATGAATTTTTTTTGCCTAGTGAGTAGTCAAATACTTACTCTGGCTTGTCTTTATTTCTTTCTACATGTTTTCCTTAGCTTTTATATATTAATAATTGATAATACAATTTTCTGAAGAGTTTTTTCCCTTTTTTCTTTTTTCCTTTTTTTAAGCAGTCAATCAACTGTTGTCCAAAAGGCTAGAAATATTAAATAAAATTGAGTGTGTATGCATACTACATTTGGAAGGAGCACCTTTGAATACACACTTTTTGTCTGAATTGACAATATCAGCTTATACAACCTTACAATATTTAGTATAAAATACTTTTATTTTCTTACGGTATCATGGAATTGGCATTCTTGCCTCTATTTCTGTTTAGCACTTCAACATTTCTATTTATTCCAAAAGTCCAGTTCAATGAAATTGAAAATAGGCGAATTGTTCACTAGGGAGAGAATAAATGGATCAAATTGGAATGAATATGAAATGTTCAGGAATTCAATATTTTGATGCTTATGTCAGATAGTGGAAAGAAAATGCTCCTTATCTAAAAAGCACTTGGAGTTTATGAGTTTATTAAGGAAGCCAAATAGTCTGAGGAAATCTACTGCTGGAAAAGTTAATTAGAAATATGGCTAGCGTTGTTAACAATGGATTACATTCTTAACAGCTGTAAAATGGTAAATCAAGACAGTGGTATTTTATAAAAAAGGATGATCCAAAAAAAGGTGATTAAGGGGTTCTTACGGTTTACTGTGTGTATGAAACAACAGTAGCGCTCCAATTCAGTTTTATAACGTATGGAACTTGTTTTCCTGGTATTTTTGAATTCAGTATTACTGAATTGAGCAATTTAGGAATAAGCCCCCTTCCCCCCCCTCCCCCCCCCCTTGGTTTATTAGAATTGTTGGTTAGACACTTCAGAAATTGTCTTTGTTAGAATTTTCAACAAATGAAGTTGTGAGGCTGTAAAATCATTAGAGTTTAAATTTATTTTGTTGTCTTTAATAGAAGGGCTTGTTAATTGTCCCTTCTAATGGGAAATTTCTTCATTAAAATACAAAAGAGAGATCAATGAAATCCAATTGTGCTGATTCTTTTGGAGACCTAAGTCAAATTCTCCTTGAGCATCTAAGCTATTTTAAAAACCCTAAAGCATGAAAAGCAGGCAGCTAATACAGTGCATTGAGTTGATTTTAAGTGCCTTTTAGCATATGTCACCTCCAAGTAGATTAAAAAAGAACCCATAGTATACAGCAAGCATACTATACTATATATACTATAGCTGCTTCATGCCTGACAAAATGAACAGGGATGCTGATGAATAAGTGTTTTAAACTCAAGTAGTTTCAAAGGTATCTAGGTACCCAAATATCTTGGAATTTAAGTCTTTAAAACTGCTTCAGTAATGTGTTTGACATTTATAACGGTGCAGTGGATATAATCTGTCAAACTCTATTTAAAGTTGGTTATACTTTACTATAATTCTGTTATGAGCTACTGTCGCTGTTGAGCGCTAGCCGAGTGCAAGAACCAGACTGGATCGGGTGAGGCGGAATTCTGATTTTATTATTTAATTCTAAAACTTATATAGACTTTTAAAAGTTTCTCCAGATTGGGTCAATTCAAAACCTCCCCCTAGGCCCATAGGCCAGGTAGAACTGCCCATCTTTCCAGAGACAGTTTCAATAACATCCAAACCTTATCTTTATTTATAGAACACAGGGAGAAGAAGAGAAAAATTCCCATGGGAAAGAATCTGTGCTACCACAAGCTACTGCTTTCATTTTGTATTCTGTTCATCTTGGCAAATGTAGATTTTGTAGCTGTTGGGAGCGGGGTCGGGGAGAAATTTAGTAAGGGCACTATCAGAGGACTAATGAAGTCATGTACCACTGAAACAAATGTGGGTAGGGGACAAATGGGAAAAGAGCACACCCACCCTCTTTGACAGACTGGTCAATGGATTTAACAGTATCTAACCATGATGACAAGTTCTGGAGTAGGGGTGGTTGTGTTTGTCTGAGCATAAGAATATTAAGGGAGCATTTGAGAGCTTTCTACAAAAGTTGGGCTGGAAAGATGCAGACTAGTGAATGGGCCTACAAAATAAACAGAGAGAGCTTCCTGGGCTGTTGAGCTCAACCAATCAACATTTCAAAGTAGGAGAGGTCTTTGTGGGGGTTTATGCTGCGTTCAGAGCTGTTGAACATGCTCTTAGTTCCCAGGTGGTGGGGTGGAAGGCATACACAGCCAGCTTCCAGGTGACAGCCAGGTGGAGGGAGCAATTGCTGTACTGCAGGATGTTAGAGCTGCCATTCAGAGAGACACTGACAGCTGTTTAGTCATGAGGAACCTCATGAAACTGAGCACATTCGAAGCTCAGTGCCCAGGGCTAAACAAGCCCAGGTATCACTGTCAGCCTATGTACTGGCCTGCAAGAGAACCACTCTGCAGCAGAGGTGGACAGCAGGGTAAGCATGGGCCAGCAGCATCCCCTGGTGGGAGAAGAGGTCCTGTCCTCTCTGTTTCAATCGGAGTGTAGCTGTGTTTCAGCTTCACAAAAAACAAATTATGCTTTGTGAGACTGATTAAATGCTAGAGCTGATTGCCTAGTGAGACTCTGGTAGGCTAAGATCAGTTGGCTTGAGGCTTTCGAAATTATGCCTGCTCTGAGTCCAAAGCTGTCCAATTCTGAATTATTTTATGAGCCTATTTATAGCTTTGTACTGCTGTGCTCTGTTTAAGTTAATACCAGTGGCCTCTCAGACCAAGCAATGATAGTTTTGTGAGTGCAAAATCAGCTATTGACTGTTGTGATCCTTCTTATTCCTCTCAATCTCTTAATGAGGTACTCAAGTACTGTCTAACTTTGTTTTTTGGTAACTTTTGTAAGCATGCTTGCTAAATATATTCTACATTATAAAATCAGTGTTTCCAAGTTACACAAGAAAGTTTCACATATGCAACAGACTTCTAACTTTCTTGCTTAAAAGAAAGTGTTATTGTGGGGTATTTTTTCCGAAGACATGAAGCCTGCAAAGCACCTTGAGTGGTAAGAATCAATGTGGTTCTGAGTTTTGATGTTGTGACTGCTATATTAAGCATGTAAAAAGCACTTGTGCTGAACTGATTGTTTACCTTAAAAGCAGCATCTCCCAGTATCCAGAAGAAGCTTTAGAATGGCTTAATGAATTTGATGCCTGGTTAAATAAAAGAAATATTCTGTATTCAGTAAAAATCAACATATTTTAGAGAAATAACTTTTTACTGTTAAATAACAGGAATACTGTTTTAAAATACATTATTCTGTTGTATCAGGAAACTGCTTTTCAGTAAGATTGATGGTAGATCAGAATCAATGTATTTGAGAGAAGTGCTGCTATTCAGAAAAAGGACACTAGAGTGCAGTGCAGCCTTTAAAGTGCTCTTACAGCTAAGCGGCATCAGGAAGTCTGAACATTGTTTGCACACCGCCTTTTTTGTATGGTTTTATAATGTTGAGTTATACTGAAGTTTTCGGAGTGCATAAACACAACTCCATTCTTCTACCATCTATGGCAGAAATGGATATTATGCTAGAATACTTTAGCTGAAGATTCTATTTTATATTTAACCGTTTTTTCTAATGTAGGTTATTCATCATATGAAGCTCCATTAACTGTATTTTTGTTTGCTTTCTATTGAAGATGAACTACAGAATCTTATTTTTAACAGGAATGTGTATTCTTTAAAAGAGTTTTGTCTGATAGATGTTACCTACTTTTATGTTAATGCTTAGTGTAATTTTGAAAGGGAATTCTATTGTGTGTTCCGTTTTACCATAATAAATGATAACAATACCTTCATTTCATAGATTTTTTTTTTTTTTTTTAATTTTGGAAAGGAATAAAGGTTAAATTCCTAGCTGGGAGTGACAGGATATAGCATTGTTGTGTGGATTGAGAGACACAAGAACTTAGCTCTTTTAACTTCTGAAAGATGTGTGAGTACTGAACCTGCTTTCATTAAAAATCAGTGACAGAATTCCCTTGACTTCATTTGGTGTGGAAGTGAGCTTTTAATTTAACTCTCTTTTTTCATCTGCTTATTTCAAACTAGGATTCAGACTTGGTTTTGTTATTAAAAAATAAAGTATACATTTCAATAGGTTCTGTGTTTAAAACACTATATTGGATAAGATGAAGTTGCATAGGAAACCTAAATTTCAAATGTGAAAGACCTTTTGCTTTTGTGGAGATAGAAAGGCCAATTTTATTGAAACTTGATCAGCGTTTTTGGAGAAGAGACTGTTGCTCATTCAAACTTAACACTGGAAAAAACCTCATAAGCTGGGACATAGAAATTCAGTGTTAGAAGTTTTTATTCTTGGCTGCCTAGATTTTTGGAATGTTTCCCTTAATGACAAGTTGTAATCATCCTTTTTTTAATCAAGGAACAAGCAATAACAAAACAATAGTGCAGGAAGCTTTTAGGTAAATTTAACTTTAGATTTGTAGACTGCATTTACCGAGCTTCAGTTGCTGTTTGAACCCCTCACTGCACCTGAAATGTACTGTCAGTAGCTCCTGTTAGCAGTCTCTTAATGTCAGTTTCCCTGTCTCACTGCAGTGTTAATTATGAACCTTTATTATACATGGGGTGCTAAAGAACCTGTGCTCCCTCACACCGAGCTACCAGACTGAGAAGAAGAGGGGGAGAAGGACTGGTTAGCCACAGTTTCTGAGAGTCATCCGTGGAGAGGCTCTTTGTGCAGGCATGCAAGGGACTACCAAGCCTACCAGACTCAAGATGCTGCTGCTGTATTGTTGGAATTTTTTTTCTTTGTTTCTTTTATGTTTGCATTGGTGGGTTCCTCTCTTCCCAGGGAAATTGTGGACTTTTTCATGAGATGTTTTGGTTACGCAATTTTTCTGCTTTGTCTTTTGTTGTGGTAGCATCTAAACTTGTGAAACAGATTGGGAATTACAAGATGGCAATGTAAGACTTGAATTTAACTTCTTAATGTCTCGATGGCTCACTTTAAATGCCATTACTGCTTCACCTTCCTCAACAAAATTAAAGCTCTGTTAGCTGTCTGGCATGAAGCTTGTCAGAGTGCCAGCTATTTTGCCAGACTGTAGAGCCAAGATACATGAAAATGTCAGCCATCTCAGGCTCATTAGTTTTTGGCTTTCCTGGCCTTTCTATAATGACTGCAGTGCTGCATAAGCTAAATGCTATTTTATTTATTTACTCCTACTAGTTCCAGTGGAAACCACAGCTGACTTTAATGTAAACTGTTAAGCTGTTGAAAGAATGTTCTTCTATTGATTTGTTAAGTTATTTATAAGGAAAGCTGCCTGCCAAAATCTGCTTACATGTAATAAGTTCAGAAAATGATACAATGTGGATATTTTGTTCTTTTCTTCTTCGTACCTTTTCTCTTTTTAAGCACTAGAAGATATTTGTTGTTTTGGGTATGTTTTGATTAGGCTTGTAAAGCTGCTGTGAACATTCCCGGCTGAAAAAAAACCAACCCCAAACTCACTTGTTTGTCCTTTATTTATGATTTAATTGGTCAGGCAGAAAGGTTATTTGCCTTGGGAAATGGACACATGAGAACACTGCACAATTTAAAAGCCTTTCATAAGGTTCATGCTGCCTTTGTCCATATTTTTGAAATATATTGATTTTTGTCTGTATACCTTCAGCATAAAAATATGCAAAAGATGACTCATTAAGGATAGCATACTCTTACCGCATTCGTATGCACACTGTACTAAAGAATGTACTAATTTTGTTGGGTAACCTGTTGCTTCCTATTGTAGTGTCGAAGTCTAAAGGAAATGTCCAAATTAATTTAAAATTTTTCTAATATAATTGCATGTCACTGTAGTGTTATAAACTTCTGCATAAAAACCACTTCATCCATAATTGGTAATTCTCTAGATACTATGTCTTCAATATGTGCTGTTAGTAATACTGATGATGAGGATAAAATCTCTTGTACTATTTACTTAGTGTTGAAAACCACTGTGAAAAATACGGTAATGCAGAATAGAAGAACAGTTTGGAATGATACATAAGCTACCAGATACTTGGAAGGAAAGATACTTTTCTTTATTAATTTTATATATTTTTAAAAATACACATTTTCTAAAGAGAAATATATCTATATGTATGTATGTTTATTTATTTGCCTAATTTTTGAAGGACTGCACTAACTGATGTAATTGTCCGAAGGATAGGAAGGTTTCCTTAATGAAAACTCAGAGCTTGTCATGAACTGACTGCTTCTGTCCCTTACTTCTGGAGAGTTGCCTTTTTAGTCCAGTTGTAGTCTTAAATCTAGGAAGAATAAGATCTTCTAATCTTTGTAAGTAAGGCCTTTCAAAATGTATTGCTACAGTTGTTTAAATCCAGACCAGTTAAACTTTGACTGAAAATCATTACAAGCTGATTGTTGTTTGGTGCTGAAGAAGAAATTGAGTTGGTGATGTAAATCCCATTTCTAGCAGCTGGCTTTCAACAGCTGAAAACTCTTGAGTTGAAAACCAACAATAGCACAGCAGCTTCTTTAAAGACTTACATTGTGGATACTTTTTATGATTTTGCTTTTTGAGATAGATTTGTTGCTTTTTTTTTTCCCCCCCAGTAAGAGCTCAGGACATAATCCCTGAAATATATTGGGTTGCTCTGAAAGTAAATGTTAAAATGGAACCACATAAAGGCTGTACTCTTGTTTTCAACACTTACCTCTCTGAGCTTTATTTTCTCCTGCTGAGTGTAGGAGCTGGATAATGGTCTATTGCTTCTTTTTTTAAAATAGTGATGTGTGTGAGTAAACCACACCGAGAACAAATGGGTCAAACATGAGGTTCTGTGGTGGAGAGCTAAACAATGAGTATCAGGTGCCTGAGGATCAGCATAAATGCAGGGCACCTGTAGAGTGATATCTGTGGGTTTTGTGATTTTCTGAACTGAAAAGCGTATCTTCATGCTTTAGTAACTTTTGATGATGGACAGCTTTTTATTGCTGTGAATTCATCCCCTGCCCATTATGTGATACAACATAACTGTTCATGAAACAGATGTAAATAGGTGTTTCCTTCTGAACTTTGTTTCTGCTGGTATTTCTTAATGCCTCTGTGAATTAGTTACCTTATCTTTTGTTTTGGTTTTCTGAAGTCCAGTGCTCTGGGCAGAGGGCCAGGATTGTTTCAAACTTACAAGAAAGCAAAGTTTTCAAATTGATTGACTGTGATGGAAAATCAGGGTTTTGCACAGGAGGCCATGGTGCTGAGAGTAGAGTGGAAAACAGAAGGGCAAGGGATTTATCTTCTCACCATACCATGAAGGAGCAGGAGAACTGCTGAGAGTTAGTGCCAAGGAATCTGTGTGCTAGGAAATAGTTCTGTGATCTCCTGGCTGCTCACTAGTAGTGCATGCCTTGTTGAGAGGCAGGGAGATGCCTCTATCTCCCTGTCCTCTTTCTGTACCTCTTCTCTGAAGTATCTCTGACCCCGTCCCATTGCCTTCTCCCATTGCTGCACCACTTGACCCTGTTAGTTCCAGTGGGGTACTAGGTCAGTTCAAAGGCAATTTTTTTTCTAAAGAACTGCACTGCTTTTTGAATGCCTCTGTTGTATATCATGCCTCTTTATACTGTGACCAAGTTTGCTGTGTTGATAGTACCTCGTGGCAAGAAGAACAGATGCTATGTTTTATCAAATGTACTACTATCAGGAAAGTGCCCTGGAAATGAGCCTGTTGAATACAATGGTAACCTGTATTTAACTGGTCAATTCTGTGGTATTTTTGGTTTGGAAATTTGCGATACTGCCTTAAATGTCTTCTGGTACAAAATGCTAAACTTAATCTGGCATATTTTAATTAATTTAATATTTAGTACTGTGGTGGCTTTTCCTGGAACTAGATAGAAAAGTTTTGGAACCTGTAACAGAATACATTGCAGGTTTAAATTGTAAAAGGAGCAATATATATAGGTTGAAAGAGAAAAAAATAGGTTTAAATTGGATCTTAGGAATAAATTCTTTGCTAGAAGGGTACTGAGGCACTGGAACAGTTGTCCTGGAAGAGCTGTGGGTGACCCATCTCTGGAAGTGTTCAAGGCCAGAACAGGGCTTTGAGCAACCTGATCTACTGGAAGGTATCCCTAACCATGTCAGGGGAGTTGGAATGAGATGATCTTGAAAATCTCTTCCAACTCAGGCCATACTGTTGATCTAAATGAGTGTTTCTAGGAGGATGGTTTTTATTTTGGTTGAGACTCCAGAGCAGTAATAGGAGGAAGCTGATAATGATATGGAATTACATAAAGTCTGGACATTCAAACTCAGGGCCTCTAGCTCTTTAGCACAGTTCACGTTTGATGTGTATTGGAAAATGATCTGCAAAATGGAGAGACACCAAATGATTCCATAGCTCTCTCATGATACCATGAGAACTGTGGTAGAACTTTTCATATGAGTTAGAACAAGTAGTCTAGATTTCAGTTGAGTTACTCTTATTTGTGTGTTCTGTTGCTTAAAGTTGCTGTTTTTAATTGTGGTAAAAAGGTTACAGAAGCTTTTGTGCAGGATAACTAAATTTTCTTTAAATAGTTACCTTTTTACACCTGAAGGCAATTTGTTTGCCAAGTAGCTGATTCATATTGTTGGGTGACATGGAAACAAGTTTTTTCCTATTGTGTCTGATCTTTTCTTTGAACAGAAAATTTTCACTGTCATTTGTATTGGATGCTTTTCTTGTGCATACACATTTAACTGTATGTTTTTACTCAGGAAACTAAGATATGTTCTATAAAATTCACTGGCTGCATCATTAAAAAACTAAAACAACGAAACAAAACAAACCCATACACCTATTTTATTTATTTATAACTTCTTGTAGGAAGTAAAACTTTGGCAATATGCCTTTTTTTTTTTTCCTTTTTTCTTTGCCAGGAAGCTGATGTTATACAGATTACCATGTGGAAAAGGAAGTGTTCTTATAATTGTTCTTGCTACTCCCTCCACCTGTGTTTCTGATACTGTGTTTTATGTAGCTATTGACTCCTAATGAAATTTGTACTGATTTAATTTTACATTTTTATGCCTTATGACCAGTGAGTTTCTAAGTCTTTTGAAAGAGATGGGAGGTAGAAATGGGAGCTAGAACACAGAAAGTCAGAGTAATCTCCTGTGCCTGATTTTTCTCAGGAAACCCCTTTAAAACTAAGGCTTGAAATTTTGCTTGAGTAAAGAATGTCAAAAATAAGCCTAGAAGAAACCTAGACAGTGCTGATGGCATGAGAAATTACTCCAGGTATTTTTGATCTGGATTCTCCAGCACCAAGAGTGCATGCCAGAGGTTTGTGTAGTGCATAATAATGTTCCATATTTAATTATTTCAATCCTTTCTTGGTAACACTTTACAACTGATCTGCATTTTTGAGAATTGGCAGGCATTAAACTGCTGTTTTCACAGGATTGTTTATTGAAAATTTGTACTGTTGAATGTTATGTCATGTTATGTCACTTCAGACTCTGTTTTTTTTTCTAAATGTTGGGTTAGGATTGTTTCTTCCTAAATGCATAACTTTATATTTATCTATGTTTAACTTAATCCACTCTTTTATGTTACTTCTATAGCTGGTTAAGGTGGAGAATGCCCGCCCCCAGTTTTGTAAAACTCCTGAATATTGTTTTAATGCATGGGTGTAATGGACTTCTGTCAGTATAAAACATATATTAAAGCATTAGTATAAAACAAACGTATGGTAACTTTGTGGCTTTTCTTCAGATTTCTCAGGTGGGTTTTGACCTTGAAACCCTTGGTGTTTTGACAAAAACAGTAGAGAAATCTAATTTACTTGAAGCAGCCATTTCTGTTTCGTCAGGCGTGTTTGTTTCGAAAGTACAGTCTGGGGCCTGACCTTGGCAGTATGTGTTGGAACATGAATATGTTGCTACAAGTGCTAGTAGTTAAAAAACATCAGCTTCTTCCTTATTTTAATATTGGAAGCATTGTTTCTAGAACATGTGCTTGGCACGCTCAACCTCTATATGTTTCCATACAAATGTCTTCAAATGCTGAGCATAAAATTATAACTTTGTTAGTTTTTGCTTACTTTGGGTTTAAATCCTTGAATTACTTAGCCTTAGTTTTTTGAGTATGGGTGTATGAGTACACTCATTTGCATTCACAGAATGATGCTTGTTCTCAGAAGAAGCCTTTGGACATGTAGCAAGGTAAAATTTAGTTCTGAAGCGAGTGAGGACATATTTGCAGCGAAGTAATACAGAGACTTGGAAAGAGTTTCAGAATTAGCTCACCGTTTTCCAGACTACTGCATATTTACTTCTACAGTATCTCTGCCCAGAAATTAGTAATCACATTAAACCTGACACCACAGTCCCCTGTCCAGATTCAGTTCTGCTGGGAAGATAGACTTAATTTTATTCTGAGTATCATTAATTTAGATATAAATAATGGAAAGAAAGCTATGAAGTCAATACATAGCTGTCTTTTTCATATGGAGCACTCTTGGAAGATATGGAATGATTATTTTCTTCTTTTAGTCATGCTATTGTGATAGGTTACTTTGTCATAAGTTTTTAGACTTAGAAATGCTGTGTTGAACAGCAGGTAAGAATCCACTGGGTAGCTTTGAGCTGTACCGAAATTGCATACAGGTGAATAATACAACAAAAATTATCCCCCTTCAAATCCTAATCCCCACCCACAAACCTTTTCCTTAATATTCTGAACACTACTGCTCCTGCCTAGGCCTGATTGCTACTTTGATTTCCAGAAATGAGAGAAAGCTGATGTTCAGTGTTAAAGAAGTTCCTGGTGCTGCTCCTTCTCTTCTGTAACAGCAGCTGTGTATGTAGGGCTTGACTGAAACAGCATCCCTAAACAACAACAACAACAAAAGACAAAACGCCTTTTCTGCCTAGGTGGCCTTTCTCAGAGCAAAGGCAGCATTTGTGGTGGTGGAACAGAACTTGTTTTGTTCTGCAGTGCTTCCTGTCCCACAGATGTAGACTGGTAATGTTGGTTTCATGTAGGAATAATGTTGGGGTTTTTCTGTGTCACAGACAACTGTTAGGTTCCAAAGTAAAATTACAGAAATAAGTCTTATGCCCTCGGGATGGGGTTGTAAAAGTATGTATTCAACATAATTAGGCACCTGATTGGGTGCTTAAAGTTAAGTGATGTATATGCATATGTAAGTAATTAAATTATATTGGGAAATTCTTTATTTGTCATAGTCTGTGCTCGGCTCCCTGCAGATCAAATTATAGACAGAATTTATTTTGCAACTAGTTGAAAATACTTTCTAAGTAATTTCCTTTTTTTTTTTTTCTGCAAATTAACAAAGCTTAAAAAACTACCTGTGAAAAATCCAAACCAGTGTGGAAAATACAAAAAGCATATACCAAAGGGAGACTTGAAAGTAAGTTATATCTAGTGAAATTTGTTATAATTAAACACCCTGAGGTCAGAAATCACTGGAAGCTCTTTTTGTGCACTTATAAGAGGTAATGAACAGTGTTGCTCATTGGATTGAAATCACCAGCTAACAGTTTTGGAACAGCTTGCTGTAGTAGATTTTCATGCCTTAATCTCTCTTCAGCAGAAAATGCCGTAGTGGAGAGAGCTTTAACAACTTACTGTGTTAGCAAAACCAGCTGTTGGAGTGAACCAGCTACTGGAGAGAAACCAAAGACTCACACTTAGTACACACACCTGAGTTTCTCATAAACCTGATGATCAAAAAGAGGATGAACTTCAACTTAACAATCAGGGCACAGATAATGAACAGCCTCCACATTATTTGCTGCTTCTAGGTTGTTATCAAAACAGAGATTTCTGTTTAAATTGCTCACATGTGAGAAACTTTGGGGAAAAAGGCAATGGAATTACATCGGAGGACAACCTGCTGGACCCAGAAGTGAGGTTGGTTTCAGTTCATTCATGGTGAAGGTCCCTTGCGTAGCCCACTAAATGGTCAGATTACTGAGTGCTTAATTTTAGGCCCAAAGCCTGGCCATTAATATGGCAGAACGTGCCAAATTTATGCAGCATTAGAAACAGGAAAATGCCAACACTAGAAGGAAAAACAGCAGGCTACTGTAACAGTATACCAGAAGAGTGTATCATAATAATATCCAGTTTGTCATTAGGCTGATTTATTGTCTGTGGGCCTTTTAGTCTAAATATTTTAAATTAGTTTTTCTGGTGCTTATTTGGTAAGTACCAATTCCTTGTCTTGTGTCAACATTCCCCCCATCCTCACTTTGTATTTGGACTGGTGTTGGATAACCTTTAACTGTATACCCTGTGGAGAAGGGAATAGCCTCTGTACCTCAGTAGCTGGAGCTAGAATTACAGGTTTCAAATTAGCACAGCCTATCAAATGATAAAGAGGAGCTTACACTTGTTACTGCCTTTTTACAAGGCTGCCATGTACTGTTAAATAGTAATGTTTTAATGGGGAACAATTGTACTGGCTTGTATCACTGTAACATTACTTGGTCGACCTGTCTGTGTGTGTGCTCTTGTGAACAAGCAAATTCGTTCTCAGTCAGGCTCATCATGAATTTAATCTGAACCTGTCTTCAGAATTCACTTCAATGAATCACATCTGCTGCGTGAGTCATTGCTTACTGTCTCTCCTGTGTCAACGTATGAACTGTTAACAGTAAAGGTTACAAGGAGGGTGCAGGTAAAATTGTGCTCCAAGTCCCTATAACTGCTGAAAATACTGACTTTGTATTTTTTAAGCTTAGAGAGCTTTGTTTGCAGAGATGGTGTGATTTTAATTGGTGAATACAGGTGGTAGTTTCACTGTTAAGAAAATTCTTGATTTTTCTGAGTAGTTGAATAATGTATGCAAGGAACTAGAGTGACGTCTGTCCGTGCATGTGCACGTGAATATGTGTTTTTCTGGAGTGACAATTCAATTTCTCTGTGTATAACTCCAAACTTACTTCGTTGCTTCTGTTTATTCTTGATAATTCAGCACATCAGTTTCATACTAAGGATAAATTAATTTCTTTAGATACTGTTCTTCAGCTAGTCATTTCAGCAGCTTCAGGCACCAAAGAATTTTAAATAATTTTTATTTTCTTTGTTCTTACTTAGATTAGATGTTCCTGGTAAGGATTTTTCTGTTTTCATTCTACATGTCTAAAACATATTTCAGCATAGTTAGAATTATAAAAAATTAAAATACAGCATGTCTGGGGTTTCATTTGTGTATACTTTTGAAATGTTACATTCTAACCAATCATTACAATATTTACAATTTATATAATATTTATGTGTTCTAATATAGTTCATAAAATTGTTGAAACTAACTTGTTAGGAAAGCTAAATTTTAGCTTTTTATTTTATTAGCTTTGATTTTATTAGAGAATAAGCTCTATTAGACAAGAAAGCTTATTGTCTGATAAGGTATGGATACTAGTAAGCTGCTCATCTTGAAGATGACAAAAGAACTTTTAGAGTGCTTTAACCCTAACCAAACCACAGGAAAGGTCTGAACACTGTTCTCAGAATGCTGTTTCAAAGAAAGCCTTGCCTCTTTATTTTTAGAAGTGAAAGGAGTTTCAAACATAAAATTACATGAGGTTTAATACAATGTCGTGAGGGGAAGTTCTTAGGCAATGCGATCTGTATTTGTGCAAAGTATTTATATCCTCTTTCACAAACTGCTGATTGCTTTTATTGTTCTCTCACTCCCTTTGCCATATAGCCGTCCTCAGAAGGTGTGTTTGTGTCCATTCCTGCCCGTACATCCGCTAAAGGTCTCCACCTGCTTGTATATAATTCAGCATCCAGCAGAGGTGAGTAAAGCTGCGGTAACTGTGGGACTTTAGCTAGAATCCTAGTGCAGCAAATGGTAGGCAGGAGGAAACAGCTGTGGTGTCAACATCATTGTCATGCTTCGACCCCAGCCATCAGCTGAGTACCATCCAGTACCACAGTACTTTCCCCTCTGCCAGATGGGATGGGGATAAGAATCAGAGGGAAAAAAGATAAAACTTTCTGTGAGAGAGATAAGAACAGTTTAATAAATTAAGCAAAGTGAAATATAGTAGTACTGACAATAATACTAATATTAATACTAGTACTAGCAAGTGATGCACAATACAGTGCTCACCACCTGCTGATGCCCAGCACATCCCTGAAAAGCAATTGACGGCTCCTGACCATACCCAGTTTCAATACAAGGCATGATATTCTGTGGTATGAAATATCCATGTTTAGCCAGTTTGACTCATCTGACCTGGACATGCCCCCTCAAGATTTCTTGTGCAGCTCCTCACTGGCAGATCGTGAGAGAGTTGTGAAGTCCTTGGCTTAGGGTAAACACTGCGTAACACACTGATGTTTTTGTTGTTGCTATCAACATTATTCTCATCCTGGATCCAAAACACAGCATTGTATCGGCTACTGGGAAAAAATTAATTCTATCCCAGCCAAAACTAGGGCAGTTATATAATGGTTTTTCCTTCTAAACTTCATGACTGAATTCCAGTTCATCTGAGTTGCTATATTTTTTGTTCAGTTCTTCTGAATTACTGTATCTTCTGAAATTGCACCTTATTTCTGCAAATCCATGCATGCAAGACATCTCATCTTAACTGTATAGTCCTGCTAGAATTGAAATCTACTTGCCTTTTTATAAATTGAAAGAAAGAAATAACATTATTATTAAATAACATTAAATAACATAAAGGCACGTGGTGTGATTTGTGGGGTAACCTGTTCAAGGCAAGGAGCTGGACTCAGTGATCCTCATGGGTTCCTTCCAACTCAGCGTATTCTGTGATTCTATGATTCTATGAACACAGTGTCTCACAGAGGTGCTTAGAGTTGATCCATGGAAAAATGTATTTTGATTATAGCAGTGATCTTTTATTGATGTTAGTGTTCTGTCGGGTTCCATGCCGGTGTTTGGCACCGGCAGGCTGTCCCGACACACCGGCGGTATAAACGGGAAGGGCTCCCATGTGGATTTCAGCAGCAGACCCTTATTCCATGCTGGAACCCAGTGACGAAAGCGTTGTCCAGGCAGAAAACCCAAGCCTTTATCCGGGAGTGGGGAGTGGGGAAGAGTATTCTGGGCAGGGGGGCGGGACATAGGCGGGGCCCCGGCACACAGGGGAAAAGGGGCAGGGAATCGGGCCAGCCAGGGAAACAGAACTGAGGTATTCAATGGCTCCCACAGTGTTCTGATAAAAATATGAATTAAGCTATTCATCTTAGTGATGACTTTAGCTATTTACCCAATGAAAAACTACAGTTCAGCTTCAGAACAGTATGTTTTGGTTTACCAATAGGAGAACATATATTGATGCTTTTCTCTTTGGTTGACAGTGGCTTATGGAGGTGGATCATAAGGCATTTAGAAATTGTAGGGCAGTTACACAGATCTGCGTAGATGGTGGGTCTACAAATTAGGCTGTGGAATTCAGAAAACTGTACTCTCATGGTCCAGCTGTTTGCTTGACGTTACACAGTTGCTCAATCAACATGTGAAGAATCATTTCCTGAAGGAATTTAAGCAGAATACAAAAAAATCAAATTTTAAAAGAAGTCTTCTCCCACAGGGACATAAAACAGAAACCATGAGATATTTGGGCCCTAAATGAGAAAACTGACTTTTAATGGACTGCTTGTAATAGGATTACTCTTCCATGTTACTTCCTGTTTTAAAAGTAACTAAATATATGCTGAAGTCACTTGCTGGGAAAAAGAAATTTAAAAATATGCCAGAGGTATTGAACTGGCATTTTAATTGTGTTGAATTTCCTATTTATGGTGGAGGGTATTGGAAAAAGTTTGCAGATTTTTCTAGATTTAATACACCATTCCAGTGTCTGTCTAGAAGGCTATCTACAGTTTTTTAATTAATCAGCAATCACAACAGCTGTCTGTTACAATGGGATGCAAGTTTTCCATTAGTCTATATTACATAATGATAATTCATACAATAAACTATAATTGGAAAACCACTGTATGGTAACTATCCAACTATATGAGGGCCCTTGGCTTATCAGAGATAAATCTTATTAAATGGTGGGAAGCTAAGAACATCTTACAGTGATCTTTGGAAGTGTTATCTTAGATGGTCACAGCTGGTGCTTTTGATTGCTTAACTGCAGAGGTGTATGTGACAAAAGGTAAGTTCCCTTTGCTTATAGCTGCTCGTACTCAAAACACAATCAGTGTTGAAGGCAGATAAGCCTTCTGGACTGTATCTGATCCTTCAGTCTGCCGTTGCATTACAGATACACTAACATTCCTCATCAAAAATATCCCATTAAACTAACCAGGTAGTGAATGTCTTTCCCCTGCGGCACATCAGTCCTAACTGTCATCCCCCAGGTGCTTCATTTTTGGCTTTGGAAGTCTGCAGTGCATTGGAGTAAGCCTTCAACTATGGTCAAATGATACTATTGAGACTGGTATTGAGGTAAGATAGTAATGTAGAAAGTCAGGAAAAACATTTCCTGTGCTCTGATTAATGTGACTAATGTCTTCAAATTCACGCTATCCAGAGGCCAAGCTGCCAGATAGACCTGTGCAGGTATCAGGTATTGTGAAAGAGAGAGGAATCACTTATTGTAGAACAGTGGATCAAAAGTGAGAAGTCCTACTATTAAATGTCCATTTTGCATAATAGGTACATGAATTATTTAGATTTTTATTTGTGAAGGAATCCAAAGATAATTCAGCATTCCATGACAAGGTGTAAATACTTGTTTTCAGATCAGTGTTATTGTTCCATTGCTCATCATGAGAATAATTTAAAAAGTATATATATATATCAACCCTGCATCAGGACTAATGCAAAGGTGATGGAGTAATTAGCTCAGTCTGATTTATTTTTCTTCTTTGCATATTGATAAATACATATATATAAAAATAAATAAAATAATTGTGTCATTTTCCATTTTTCATGCCTGCTGTTATGATCCATAGGTCAGTGGCATTGCTAGGTGTACAAACCCTTTTTTGTCTTACCTTTGCCTTTGATCATTCTTGAAATGACTGCTAGTAGGATGTAGGCCATTATGTACTTTTCAAAACCTGAGCAATGGGTGTAACTCGGGACAGAACCCCGAGGCATAGAAGAGGGTATGGGTTTAAGTTGTTCTTGTTCCCTGCCTTCTTTCTTTCTGTAAGAATTTTCCATGTCAACCATCTGAGAAGAAAATTTAGAGTGTGTGTACTTAATGATTTTGTATATTGATCTAATGCCAGTAATTAACTTTGAGTTGCTCATTATAATACCTCTTCCGTATAGTATTTCTTAATGAACAGTAAGAATCAAGTGTGAGGGTGAAATTCATTCTGCTTGTCCTAAAAATTCATAAGCAAACATGAAGGAAATATATACCTGCTGTCTTGAACAAATATTTATATTAGTTTGAGCTGTTGTTTCATTGTAGGTGAATAATGCTCTGGTAACCAAAATTACCAGAAATTTCCAGAAAAGAAAAAAAACAATGCAAAAGTAAATCGCATTGAGTCTGGCAGGAACGGTGTTAGCTTTTCACACTGCAGTTCTCAGAGAGCTCTGCCCCCAGTGTTTGGACTACTGCTGAGCAGTGCTCACACAGCATCAGGGCTGCGCCTCCAAAACTGCCTTCAAAGGCCAATAACCTGGGGATGGGCAAGAGATTGGAGGGCATATAGCCAGAGCAGCTAAGCCTGGCTGCCCAGAAGGGATATTCCATACCATATGACGACACAGCAGGAGCTGGGAGAGGTGGGTGGGCAATGGCATCTCTCATTGAGGCTTGTGTAGGAACTGCTACATGGTGCTGAGGCCCTACTTCCCAGGAAGTGGCTGCACTTTGCCTGCTGATAGAAAATTGACAATAAAATATATTTATTTTCTTTTCTTCTGCCCATGGCCTTTTTGACCCACAAGTTCATTTACATCTTATTTCCCCACCCCGTTCTGCTGAGAAGGGAGAGTGGCTGGTGGGCACCTGGAGGCCAGCGAAGGTCAGCCCACCACATAAGCCCTTCTCTCCTGTTTCTATCTATGTACTTCAGTGGTCAGATAATAAATAAACAAAGGGCTGCAAATGACTATTAGAACGCTGAGAAGAACAAAGCAGAGTAACTGCTCATTTTCAAACCAATAAACAGAAAATTGCTGGTATGATAACATTATATATAGACTAGATAAACACAAAATTTTTAATGAGGAAAATTATAAACAAACGAAACCTTTTTTAATGTTAGTTTTACTTAGCTCTTCTTAAGCTTCTGTTCTCAATTCCTTTCAGCTTTGCATTTTATGTTTTAGCTTCCTATTTATTTAGCTTCCATTGTTTTCAGATTGGAAAATTCCGTTTCTTATGTTGCTAAGAGAACGTATTTATTTGATATGAAAGGTAATATTCAAATAAGGATATGACATTGGAGGGAACAGTTGAATAATGTTTTCCTGGCTGATGACAGCTCTTTTGGTTTTGCTAATCAGACACAAATAGTTGCTTTTCTTCCAGTTCCTTTATTACCACTTCTTACATTCTTATGAAGAAGGGAGGCTTTCGACTACTGAATTGGAATTCTGTTTAATTATGATAAAATAAAGACAAATAATACTGTACTACTGTTGATGGCTTATTCTGCTTTGCTGAGGTAGAAGAAATTGATGACAGTTCTCCCTCTCATTGCTGGCACTTCACTCCCAAGGTACTTTGATCTTCATCTATCCCTAGGAGACACCATGCTGCTGCTGCCATGAAAAATGGTGGGGGTGTAGCAGGACAACTACTCCTTCAACTCAGTGATGTTTTATTTATAGAGGATCAGTAGATAAGGTTCAGAAAAAGCAAAGTTAATAAAAGTTTTAGGCAACAGTACTAAGTCTTCACAAAACTATTTTAATAGCACTTTGGTAGCAAGATTATGAGAGTGCAGGCAGTGCATTGATAATTTGTGGAAGTAACATCTGCCCAGAATGAGTTAATCAGGGCCTCGTGTGCTCACAAATACTCTGTTGTTGAGATACGGCTCTTAAAGGCAGACCAAACCCTCCCCCCCCTGCCCCCGTGTTTCATTAATTAATCCCATGGTTTAAGGACTGATGTTTGGATGTTCATTGTCTGAATCATGAGACATTCAGGTGGAGAATATTGTAAAAACTCATTTCCTTTACTGGGTTTAGGGCTTTCATGATCCTTACCTGACATCTAGTGTCTTGCCTCCTGCTAGATTCAGCTAATAACCTACCTTTGTTCATCTTAGGATAAATAAAGAAACTGAAACTTCCACTCACTTTTTGGTTGGCTTCCTGTCTTCACCAAGTGCAAGATAAAACTATGCTTCCACTTCCTTGATGGGAAAACAAAACTTGACATCCCACAAACGGAAGCTCAGTTTGTACTAGTTCTTGTCTAGACACAAAATTCATTGCCAGCTGTGCTAGATGAAGCACAGAAATATATTGCTCTGTTTGAGGAGTAGATGGTTTGCTTCAGCTGTTATTACTTAATTCTTCCTCCACTTTCTGAAGTTCTCTTCAACACAGCTCTCTTTAATGCTCTTTGAGAAATGAAGAGCCCCTGCTCCCCACCCAGACACGGTTGTCACCTTCCTCATCTGTGGCACAAAGATATAGTATACAGGTGCCTGGTCACCACAGCCTGAATGGCATGAGACAGAGCCTTTGTAGCAGTGTAGATGTCATTGTCCAGGTTACTCTGAAATGAAGTGACAGCAGAGTGGAGAGGTTTGCATTTCACGATCTCTGTTCTAATACAACCCCATGCTTTTATTTTTAGCATCTGCTTGTGGAAATTGAGCCCTACCCTAGTTTTCTACTGATTCTGAAACTTACGTTAATGCTAATGCTTTTTTTTGCCTGCTGTTTATTATTCTGTGATTTTTCCTGAAGTTTTGTTACTGTGTTTGATACTGATAGCCTAGTTCAAATTTATGCTGATGATCATGGATTAGTTGAGACTAAGTTCAATATTGTCAATCAATACAGTTTGAAGCATCAAGATTGGGTATTTTTTTTGGAAGATTTTTTGTCCTGTTATGTGGTAAAATTTTTTCTCTATCTGGAGTCAACAGAATTTGATAGAAAATGAAAACATTAGCAATTCATAGAAAACTTTCTTGATTTTACTCAAAAGTAACTTTTCTTTTTTTACAGGAAAGTCGGGTGTTAAGAACAGTACCTTTGCTAGCAGCTTGTCTCCCTCCGGACAAATGTAAAATTTTGGTTGGTCGACGTTTTAATGAAGACAGGTGAGAAGGATTGCCTGTGGATTTTCTGGTTCTCTGTAAATCATAGGAATATATCTTTCAGTGTCTTTATTAATAGCCAACAGTGTTCTTAATTTTTATTTCAAGTGTGCACATTCACTTTTGATAAAAGCTTCTGATTTCCAAAGATACTCAGAAACACTGGATATTCTTCCTTTAGGTTGTAGTCTCAGTTTTGTTCTCTTGGAATGTTCAGATGGTTATTTTTGAACTCTTAGCTGTTTCCAGTTCTGTTCTTTACTACTACTAGGTCTGTCTTGCTATTCTGTTTTGTTCTTTTTTAATTTGCTTTATCTGACTAACCATTTGGTGTCACTGAAGTAGAACCAATAGTTTTTACTCAAAGTGTGGCTGCTTGAGAAAGCAGCCTTGTGGTGAGAAACTCTTAAAATTTGAAAAAAATATATTCACTTTCTTCTTCGTCCTAAAACTAATCATAAGCATAGCGTTCAGTGGTTTTTTTTTTCTAATATTCTGAGACCTTGGAAAATATTGCTTTCCTATATAGCATCTTTAATCTTCATTAGATGAAGCTAAATCTTAGAAACCAGGTCTTGGTACAAATGCCAGTGAAGTTCTACTGCATACATTCTCAGTAAAGCAAATAGAAGTCATGAATACTTACGAAGGAAATTAATTCTCAACTTGACTTGAATCCTTAGAGAAAACTGTAGAGTTCAGTGTACAAAACCGTTGGAAGGTAATACAGAATGAGGCTTTCACATCTTTGTGCTGCCTGTATATTAAGTAGAAAACATTAAAAATACATTGCTTTTCTTTTAGTCTTCTATGACAATAACTCTAATAATTATCTAAAGGGTTCTAGGCTACAGGAAAATTTTACTTCCTTCCTGTTAAACTTGAAAATGAAGCAACTTTTCAAACTGATACGCATCAGGTAGAACACTATCAGTACAGTCTGTGCCTAGTAAATATCCTTTGAATTCTTTTAGAATTGATGATTACAGTATTTAAGCTGCTTCAAGTTTGAATCCAGAGGTGTTTCTCTAAACTAGAGGATCCTCTTTAGGTCAAAACCACTTGTGGAACATCTCAGCCTCAGAATAATTTAAATAGATTCATGATTACTTAGTTTCTATTACATTTTTTGCCATAAACCCCACTGGAGGGGTTTATGATAGAAATGAACATTTTCATTAGGTTAATATCAATTTTGGTGATCTATTTACCCAAGTGTGAGGCTAAAACTTACCACTTTCAGCATCTGCAGTGTACCTGCTTTGTACTGTGGATGTGAGACTGCAGAAACTGGGAGTGCTAAATTGTGGAGTTTCTGCCCAACTTCTTGGGAAGAGGGAGGAAGGGTAATGGAGGAAAGTTACTTTCCAGCTTCGCAATGTGTTATTTCTACATGTTTTTTCTTCTTAGCTATAATTGCATTCTGTCAATGTTTTAAACAACATTCCTTCCTTGTAACAACAAAGGAACAGGCATTTTGCAGACTTGTAGAAACATCTCGGTGTTTACTGTAAATGGGAAGGGCTGTACTGGTCCCTGATCTTCTCTTAGGGTGAAAGTCTCTGCTAATGGGACTCCTAAAGCCTCATAAATTGCACTGCTTCATCTTACATTTTATGACACATTAAACTAAACAGGACATGTTTGTTTTCTGGATTTCTTAAAAGCCATGCCGTCTCTAACCGATTTGGTACCTACTGTACAAGCAACTTAATCAACCTTGCCCCCTGTCAGGGCAAGACTTCTGTCTTTGTTGCTTTTAAGAAATAAATTATTACAGAATGCTTGCTGGTAGATTTTAGAAGTATCATTGTTTTGAAGCACATTAAGGCCATTCCTTTGCTTTTTGTTGATTTTGTCTGATACTATTTGTGTCCTTCGCTGCTGCCACCAGAAGTGTGTGGTTTGGAAGAGTATAAACCAGTATAACTCAAAATCTCTGCTGTTGCTGACCTTGCATGTGGACAGTGCCTGCAGATGGAGGTGTAATATGGTGGCACACATTCTTTCTCTGTATATGTGTAGAAGCCCTACTGTGTGGCAGACCTGACAAAATGGTGACCTAGGTGGTTGCCCATACCCTTGTAAATAATTAGAATAGAATGGTAGTAGACATATTTCCATTATTATGGGATCCAGCAGCTCTTGGCAACTGCTCTGGAAATTTAGAACAGTTCAAGGCAACCTTTGTGAGCATAAGTAATTGTCATTATGTATTTGAGTGAAAACTAAGCCATACACAGCGGCTGATTTTCTTTGGAAGTCTTCATCACAGCAGTTCTAGTGGCATGCTAACCAGCAAACTGACAGCTGTGAATCCATAGCTGCAGAGGTCTGCTTTCAAGGGGAAATGTACATACCATCTCAGCTGGGTAGTTATCAGTGCCCATCTATTGCAGGGGAAGGCAAGTTTGCTGTCCAAGTGTATCTTGGTTATTTTTCCTATGCTTTGTAATCAGCATCCAAAATGTATGAGGAGAACAAAGGAATCTTATAAGGAACTCCAGAATTGCATCCTACAGAATAACTGGCACGACCTGAATGAAAGTGTAACATTTAGATGTCTGATGGTTATGACGATAAGACTGAAAATCAGAATTTTAACTTTTTTTTGGTGTTTGGATGAAAGAGTAAACATAAAGCACTTTTTTTTTTTTGGTAGGATTTCCTCTACTCAGTTCCTTTTTGGGTGCACTTTTTTCGTGTGGTTGAAAACTGATACATGAATTATGTAGGTTACATTTACCTTATTCTTGATTGGTCTATATTGCAGAAGAGCTAAAGAACCAACTTTGGGGAGTCTTTACAGAACTTGATGTCTTCAACATGGAATTGACATCATAATGGTAAAGATGAGAAGGGATTAATCTAGTTTTTTAAAGAGCTAATATGTGATTCTTCCTAGTCTTCTCTATTCTTCCTACAATCTGGCATTTTAATTCTGCTGAAAATATGAGGTGTTTGCATGGTGACTTGGCAGACAGCATTTCTCAATTAAAAGACCAGTTCCATTGGTTATCTGGATTTTTGTGCCCCAAATACTCAAAGGGTTTAACTCTGACCTTTTTTTTTTCAGTATTGATTACATTAATGTCAGATACTGGGATTAGTCTTTGATGTACTAAAATGATTAAGCTAAAGGTGAGCAGTTTGGCATGAGTACTTAGAGCATGGTGGTATTGTAAAAACAACACTTTTGTGAGTTGTTAATATTTGCCATTTTCTTTTCCTTCACTGAAAATGGAATGTTATTGTTGGTACACATGATACGGTAAGCGAGGGCAGTTGAAATATACAAAAGTGTGGGGGAGGACAGAGGCATTGCTAGGGCATCTGTTGTCTCAATTTCTTAAAGTAATTACTCGTTCCTGAATACAAAGTTAAGGTATAATCTATATAGCTGGACATACACTGTGCAGTATGGTTTTCTGAAACTGCAATTACAAAAGCATTTATATTTGAAAGATGTCTATTAAAATGCTCTCTATAAAGACACGAAACTTCAAAAAAGTGGAATGTAGGAGGGTGGGCAAAAAAATGTGCTAATGTCTTCCCTGCATTGTTCATAGAATTGTATCTAACAATTGCAGTATATTTGCTATTCACTATGGAAATGTTAGGGTAAAAACAACTGTAATTTCATATGCATGAATAAAATACAATTTATTGGATTCATGTTCTTTTTAGGCTACTAATAAAATTTTGTAGGCAATTGTTTTTGAATAATAATACTCTTCCACTCAGCAGTAATTTTGGGCATATACTGAACAGAGATAACTGTATCTAAACTCTAACATGTAAAATATGAATTATTTTAATTTGATACCATAGTTTTATAAACAGTCTTGTCACATTGCTTTTAAGTTTCATTTTATATTTTGTGACTGTTTGCATGGGGCAGTTTTGCATTTATTTTGTTTTTCTGAAAAGGTATCTAATTCTCAAGCCTTCCCTCTTTGCAGATATTCACACTTTGGTGATTCTGGATGGTATAATAAAATTATAGATTCTAATGAATGAACACTTACAAGAAAACAGATGCAAATATCTCTGCATTCACCACCCTGTTATTTAGGACAATGTGGGGACAATTACAAATTTATCTGCATTGCTCAATGAAATCAAACTACAAAGTGCTGGATTCTGCACCTGGGATGGGGCAACTCTGGCTATGTGTATAGACTGAGGAATGAGATGCTGGAGAGCAGCGCCATGGGAAAGGACCTGGTGGTCCTGGTCATGTTGAGTGGAACATGAGTCAGCAGTGCCCTGGCAGCCAGGAGGACCATCTGTGTCCTGGGAGGCATCAGGCACAGCATCACCAGCTGGGCAAGGGAGGGGATTGTCCCACTCTGCTCTGCACTGGGGTGGCCTCACCTCCAGTGCTGGGGGCAGTTCTGGGTGCCACAATACAAAAAAGACATTGAGCTGTTAGAGAGTGTCCAAAGGAGGCCACGAGGGGGTGAAGGGCCTTGAGGGGAAGCCGTGTGAGGAGTGGCTGAGGTCACTTGGTCTGTTCAGCCTGGAGAAGAAGAGACTGTCAGGAGACCTCATCACAGTCTACAACTTCTTGTGAGGGGAAGAAGAGGAGCAAACACTGATCTCTTCTCTCTTGTGACCAGTAACAGGACCCGAGGGAATGGCCTGAAGTTGTGCCAGGGGTTGTTTAGGTTAGATATCAGGATAAGGTTTTTCACCGTGAGGGTGTTTGGGCACTGGAACAGGCTCCCCAGGGTAGTGGTCACAGTACCAAGCCTGTCTGAGTTCAATAAGCATTTGGACAATACTCTCAAGCACATGGTGTGACTCTTGGGGTGTCCTGTGCAGGGCCAGGAGTTGGACTCAATAATCCTTGTGGGTCCCTTGCAACTTAGCATATTCTGATTCCATGGTGCTATTGCCATCTAGTTGCCAGCCCTCCTACAGTTCAGTAGTTTAGATCAGAAATTAAATGGACCACTTGGGAAAATTTGTAGCTTCACTTTTGAAGTAATAAAATGCAACTTGTTTCCGTTGATTTTACAAAGCTGTTTAAGGTAATTCTATACAGCAGGTGCTGTATAGAACACTTTCTAGTGCTTCTTCACAAAGAAGAATTCTTACTATGTCAAATATCAACTAATTGAGTTTTGCCACTTACCAAATAATGTAAAACTGTCTACAAGTTCTTTATTCAGGTAACTTTTTTGTGAGTTTTTTTGTGTGCTTTGGTGTCATTATGCTGTCAAACTAAATTCACACATTTTTGCTCCTTACCTCAGTCAAGAATGACTAGATGCAGGCCGAGATCATCATCCTGTCACAGCTTTTGTTCCTTCTGTGTGTGAAAGTAATTAGCATTGGCTAACTGAACATGTGCTAATTTGCATCTGAAACTGTACTTTACCATACCAGATTTCAGATTTCCCAATATGATTTGGATAACATTCTCTCTGGCTATTTTTTCATTGAATATTATAGCCTTCAGCTTTGCTGTCAATCCATAGAAGTTCCTTTCTGCCACTCCTTCCTCCTCACACTTTGCCTCTCCCTCAGTGTGTGTGCTCTCCACAGACTGCAGCTCCCTTCTTGGCGTGTTCACAGGGAGCACACAATAACTCTTGCAGCTTACTCTCTACCAAAACCTTGACATGAACCTGACAGAGTGCATGTTGCATATGGGGAGACCTTCTCTCTCCCTACAACTCCCTGAAAAGAGGTTATAGTGGGGTGGGTGTTGGTTTCTTCTCCCAAATAACAAGCAACAGACAGGACAAGAGGAAATGGCCCTCAAGATATGCTTCAATGAGAGATTTAGATTGGAAAATTTCTTCACCAAGAGGACTGCTAGGCAGTGGAACAGGCTGCCCAGGAAAGTGGTTGAGTCACCATCCTGGGAAGTATTTAAAAAACCTGTAGATATGGAGCCTGGGGATGTTGTTTAGTGGTGGACTTGGCAGTGTTAAGTGTCCAGTTGGACTTGATTGTCTTTGAGGTCCTTTTCAATGTAAACAAGTGTATGATGATCCTTGTGCTGTTTCTGTTCTTAAAGATTATGCTTGACATACAAAAAGTAGATAAATGATAAAAAAGTAGATAAAACAGAGGCACTCTTGCTGGGTATCTCTTACGCTTCAGTCCTGATCCTAAGGGCCTCTTTCTGAATGTGGAAATGAAAGAGGGTTGTTGCCTTTATTTTTATCCATTTTATTACCTGATGGGAATTACTACCTTATTGGAATTACGGCAGTCCACAGTCTTCCAAGCACAGGAGTACTGAGAGAGGCAAAGGCACCTGCCTATGACTAAGGTGAAATAGTAAAACTGATAAGAAAAACTGATAAGTCCCCATTAACCTGACGGTTTTCTACAGATAATATGTTAACATCTGTTCTTTATTATTAGTATTGTTTGCTATTAAATGGCAGTGTTGTATTTTTAAAATTTGAATGCTTACCTTTCACACTGTCAAAGTTTAATAGATCCATGTTGAATTAAAACCACTTAGAGAGTTTGAGAGCAACTGAGTGTAGATGTGTAATGAAAATGCTTATGGTACAAAAATGGGATTATGTTTAAATTACGTATCTCAAGAGCATGCATTCCAGAAATAATGAAAGGCTACTTGTCTTGAGTATAATCATGAGAATGTATAAATCTTCTGTGACAAAGTGGTTGAATATTCAGGCATGGATGAAACATCTAATAGTTCTGCTTAGCAGAGATTGCCCTCGCTCTAAATGGATTATAAAGGCCTGCAGTATAATATAAAAAACCTGCCGCATGCCAAAATTAAGGCTGATTTGTAAGAGAAGCAAGTATTGCAAGTATTTCTCTTATTGTAAGAGTTCAAGACCATAGTTGTATCTTACGGCCTAACTTTTAAATTGTGTCATCTGTTTGAGGTTTACGTTAGCTGCTGGCCGTGTCTAGCAGATAAAAAATTTTGTATTGATGTATTTATAGAAAGAGAAATTGATTATCTTCAGACTGATCTTACTTTTCATTATTGCAATACTTCAATCTTACCTGGATTGAAGTGGATTACTGCAACTGTAAATGATACAAATTGATTTCTTTTGGGAATTCCAGCATTTTCTAAAGTCTTGGAAGTTATAATGAAGGTACTGGAAATGTCATGATGTCTGTATAAAGGATTTTCCTTCACCATAGTCTTTATAGAGGATATTCCTTCAATTACTTGAAATCATTCTGTTTTAAGAATAAGAGCAACTAAAGGTCATCATTGGATGTTGATATTCATTACATATGTTCTACAGAATTACAGAATACCGGCGTGGAAGGGGACTTCAAGGTTCATCTGGTCCAAACTTTTTTAGCAAAAATGCAGTCTGTACAAGGTGGCTAACCCTGTTCAGCCAAATCTTTAATGTCCAGTGTTGGGGAAGTCATGGAAGTAACAATTGGTGGGAGTTAAAGGGGATGGAAGAGGAAAGACTAGGAGAGTTGTGATTGTTCATCCTGGAAAAGAGATGATCTAATTGCAGCCTTCCAGTACAGGAAGGGAGCCTACAAGACAGATGGAGAGAGACCATTTACAATGATATTTAGTGACAGAACAGGCGGGAATGGATTCAAACAGAAAGAAAATAGGTTTACATTAGATATTACGAAGAAATTCTTCACTGTGACGGTAGTGAGGCACTGGGACAGATTGCCCAGAGAAGCTGTGGATGCCCTGTCTCTGGATGTGTTCAAGGCCGGGTTGGATGGGGCTCTGAGCCTGGTCTAGAGGGAGGTGTCCCAGCTCATGGCAGGGAGGTTGGAACTAGATGATGTTTAAGGTACCTTCCAGCCAAAGCCATTCTATGATTCTGTGATGATTCTATGATCCTTGGATGAGTGCTCATTGAAAACCATTGTTTTCAACTGAATTTTATTTTGAAGACTTAAACATCAGTTGTGGTGTTCATAATATGAACTTAAAGTGCTTCATAATCAATATGGGTTTGGATTAGTTTTAAGAATTAATTTTTTTTTAAAATCCTTTAAGAGTATTAATAGTTTAAAATCTCTTCTATCTCATAATTAGGATCGTTTGCTCTTTGAAGACTTGGGTTCTCAGGGGAAACATGAAAATAATGACCAGTTTTCTAGGTTTAAGCCTTTAGTAATAAGATGGCCCTTTGCTTTTGATTTTAGGTAGCAAGATTGTTGGTTCTGCAGTGTAAATAAGGTTGAAAATTACTGCAGTGTAAGTAAGGTTGAAAAAAATAGAGAAGTTTCCATGTACTTCTGTTTGTCACAGGCTTATTTTACAGATTTCCTGATTCTATTTACAATTATTTTCCTGTTCATTTTGGAAAGAAAGATCATTATGTTTTTGTTTTGTTTGTTTGTTTGTGTGTTTGTTCTTTGTAGTCAATGATGTTGACAGTAATGAAACACATAGTGTTGAATCAGTCTGGACTGTTTGCTGGAGGGAGTGGGCTGGCAGTGGGGGTGGTCAGATGGTGGAATACTATCTCCGGGCTTATTGGTACACTGAATTCCATTCCACTTTCATTTCACATACATCCTGTATAGTCCCATTTGAGTCTTAATCTCAGGATCTCTGTGTCTTTTGCACTGCAATCCTGCCTGAACTTAACATTCTTAAAGTTGTGTTTTCACATATTTCCTCAGAGAGAGATAATGGAGTGCAGATTTAAGTACACCTAGTATGTATCAACTCAAAATCCATTATGAGCTATTTCTTTCTTCTCTAGTCCTCCCCCCTCCTACCACTGCTTCCCCCTACAAATACACATTCTTGCTTGATTTTTGGAGAAGTGGTGCAGGTGCCCAGTTCCTAGAACTTAAAAGCTCCAGGTGACAGTGACAATAGGTGTTCCTCAGTTTGAACTTACGTATTTACAGCATGCCTCTGTCCATGTCCATGATCTTGCAACTAGTTGATCTTGATAGGTATCATGAAGAGCCCACTTTATGTGCTGGCTATTGTTAATCCCATTCTGATACTCCTAAAATGTACTGGCTTCTCTTTCCACTTCACGTGATATTTCAACTCCATATTGCTCTTCTTGTCCTACCAAGTCAGTTACTCCTTATAACCTCTGAGGTACTATGCAGAATTAATTTCTTATTCTATGTCACCTGCTTCAGACAGTCAACCCTTGCTTTATATTTCTTCATACTTTCTGATTGAGGCGATTCTAAATACTGTGTGTTGATACTGCTGAGATAAGTAACACAGTCTTTGTTACAAGGCTAGCCTTTTCTTGGGTTCTCCCCTACCAGTCTACTTGACTACTCCACTCTGGTGAGACCCCATCTGGAGTACTGTGTCCAGCTCTGGAGCCTTTAACACAGAAAAGACATGGGCATGTTGGAATGAGTCCAGAGCAAGGCCATGATCAGAGGGCTGGATACGTCTCAGGCGAAAGGCTAGACAGTTGGAATTGTTCAGTCTGGAGAAGAGAAGGCTGCAAGGGAGACCTTATGGAAGCCTTTCCGTACCTAAAGGGGGTTTCAAGAAAGCTGGAGAGGGACTTTTGCAAGGATTTGTAGTGATAGGACAAGGAGAATGGTCTTACACTGGAAGAGAGTAGGTTTAGATTAGATATTAGGAATAAATTCTTTACCTTGATGGGGGTGAGGCACTGAAACAGGTTGCCTACAGAAACTGTGGCTGCCCCATCCCTGGAGTGTTCAAGGCCAGACTGGTTTGGGCTTGGTTTTTGAGACTTAGAGTACTATTTAAGTGACAATGTCTTTTACAGATTTTTATAGACTAACATACAGAGGTGTCCTGCAAAAGCTTCAGGAGTTTTCATTAGCTGCACACTTACTACATAGTAGTTGTTCCTGTGGTACCATTAACAAATGTAGAAGCCAACAGGAAGGAAGAAGAGAGTGTATGGCAACTATAACTGTAGCAGTTGGTAGAAGTAGTAATTTAAAAAAAGATCAGTTGAGGTGATAACATTTTCAAAAGTGTCCTGTAGGTGTGGACTGTGAATTGCTAATGTTCTCTATATATAGAAGGTTAAAAATGGGATAATTGCAGGAATTTTATGCCAAGTGTTTGAACAAATTTTGCTAGAATACATATATTAAATTTTGGTAAACAAATCAAAACATCTTTGGTTCCAATAGACATTAGAGTAGTGATTAAACATTGAAAAATAGATAATATATTGCTTTATTCAGCTTTCATTGATTACTTTTGTGAATGTTTTTTGACTGCCCCCACTTAGAAGCTGGGGGAGGACAAACAACTTCTGAGGTGTTGGAAGGAGAAAGTGGTAGCTGAGAAAGGGACATTTTAAGTAAAATTTGGAGGAGATGAGTGGAAGCTAGTATCTGAAAGTATATGTATGTCATGAAAACTTTCAATAATTATATTTAATTTTGTGTTTCTGTGCGTTGAAGGTATCCTGAATTAGCAACTGTGTGCAGAAATCCCAGTACTCTAATTTTGTATCCTGGAGCTGAAGCAACCAATTTGGAAGACGTTGCAGTGATGTCTTCTAGTCCATCTGTTATCATCATCGATGGAACATGGAGTCAGGCTAAAGATATATTTTACAAAAATTCTCTCTTCCGCCTTCCCAAGCAGGTGAGTTATAATACGTAAAATAAAAATTTTAAGTTTGTCTAATAAACGGTTGCTTCTGATCAATCAGAAGGTAGTGGTTTTCTGACAATGTAACCAGCTAACAAGAGAAAGACAGTTTGAGCAATTATATAAAGCAATCTGTGAGACTGTAAGAAAGATGATTGTAAATATTGAGGGCTTCCACTTTCTCACTTGAAGTTTGTTTTTGTTTGTTTTTGAGTTAGTGCATGTAACTTCATGGCGAATCATTGTTTTGCAAAATTGAAAACTAATTTGTGTAGAAAATTTTAGTGTCTTGTTTAAGGTGTTAGAATACATAGATTGAAATAAGCATTTCTTTTCCCCTGCATAAGTATTTTACATTGCAGAAATAGGAAAGCAGAAAGTTGAATTTTGTCGCCTCTTACGAAAGCGTCACACTTTTCTCACATGTGCGGTCTCCCTTGTATTAAAAACTGTGTCTCAGAAAACGTGTGGCAAATACTGCTCAACTGGTTGAATGAACAATAATTTTGTGTCTCTTTCTTAAGTACTTCCATAAGAGTAGGATTATTTGTCTAAGTGTAATTTTTTGACAAAGCTGCCATTTTCATGCAGGGATATTATTGAAAGTGTATTTTAGAAAAAGTATTAACACAAACAGTTTTACTAATGGAGAAAATAATTCTCTTCATCATTGGATCATAATTAGTATCCCCGAGGCTGTTAAAATGTTTATTTTATTAAAATAATGGACAGCAAACTTCTGGATCATTTTACATACAAATAATGCTTTTAAAATTATTAAATCCTGCCTAAGGCAAATTGGAACTAATAAAGACTTTGAAATGATAGGAGAAGTGAGAATAATGTATTGCAAATATACTAAGATACTACACCAAAAAAGTCTTGGAAAATTGAGCAGTAGTATTGACTATGATGCATGGAACCTTATTCAACACAATTATTAAATATACAAATAATTAATGTCTATTTCAAAAAATCCAATAAAACCCAGCTTGTTACTTTACTTTAGATTTACTTTACTATTGTGTTAGATTTCACCACGATAGTAATATGTATCTGTGCACTATAGGAAATAAAAAAACATTTCATGTTTACAAACAGATGTGTTCCTACCATAGGAGGTTATTACACCAGAAAGACTAGGTGTGGATCACATCTACATGTGATTTTATAGACACCTAATCTGCCCATAACTGCTTCCTGTATTTTAAGATGTTTTATACAAAATTTCATAGCTGTTGGAGCAAATGTAGATGTAAGATCTATAACCCTCTGTACATGAACATGGATAAAAACATGTAACTATGTGACAGCCTGGAGAGCCGGTTTTCCAGATGGAAGTTATTAACAGAGTACTGTGTGCCTTCACTCCTTTCAGTGGGCACCGCTGTACAGGGTGTAAGACTTTGCAGAAGTGAACAACTGGATATGGTTTGTCACTGGGGTGAGTCACAGACTTCCTTTCTGAGAAAGTTCAGAGGCATTGATTTATGAAACAGTAATGCAAAGGATCATACATCAAGCTCTAGGGAAAAACGTCAGCAGACAGCAGGAATATAAAAAACATTCTTAGGAGATTTGCTTCTTTGTGCATACTTGAATTCTGTGTTGCATCGATTGCAATCTTTAACAGTTGCAGTTGATGAATCTACACTCTACTTTTTATCTGGTCCTTTTTTTTTTAAGGAAATGCATATTCTGCCATCCCTACCCTTCTTTTTTTTATTGTAACTGCATTGCTACTCTTATTTTAAAGGGTTTAAATTCTTAGTGTTTCCAGCTTTTTACTGTTTTTTGTTTTCTGCATCATAGTTCGTATTTAAATACTCTGTAAATGGTTCTCTATTTGAAAAGAGTTTTTGCTGGTCATGTCTTGAAACTTTGGGTTGATATTGCAATTCTGTGAGATGAAAGTGAGTAGAATATCACTATATTTGAAATTCAAGGAGGTGGGCTTTGGCCTCAGAGAGAGAATGAGGTGGAATATGACAACAGCTAAACAGATGAGATTTTAAACGAGAAGAAGTGATTCCTGTGGGCATTATCTGTAATACAAAAATAAAATAAAATTATTTAATAAATGGTGATTTGAGCCTTTAATCAATATTCTGGAGGTAGAAAAGAGCTATTTTAGTAATGAAGAGGTTAGCAATTCTTAATTGCCAGATGCACTACAAAGACACAATAGATTGGAGGCATTGAAAGGAATATTTAATTGTATTACTTCACAGCTTTGCTGATTTTGAGTAATACAAACTGCTATGTTGAATGATTTTCAGGATACTGCGGGATATTTTAATAAACTTTAGTGTTGTTTTAAATTAGTATTAAAATCTTGAGATCTTCAATAAAAGCTCTTTTAATTAACAGCTCAGTCAGCAGAGCATTTTTATTTGAAGAAAATGTTAAAAGAAATTTAAATTGTGCTCTTCCAGAAAGCCCCAGAGGAAATATATTTATGAATCTAACATATTTAATTTTATCAGAAAGATGTAAATCTGTATCTTGATCCAGAATCATTCTTATTGTCTGGAATTTTTTCATAAATTACAAAGCATGAGCTTGGACAAACTTTATAGCAAAACTTACGAGGCACTGGGCTTAAGGTGACTTTACAGAATCACAGAATCAACTAGATTGGAAAAGACCTTTGAGGTCATCAAGTCCAACCTCTGACAGAACACCACCTTGTCAGCTTGGTGGCACTGATGCCAAGCACCACATCCAGTCTTTTCTTAAAACAGCTTCAGGGATGGTGACTCCACTACCTTCTCGAGCAGCCCATTCCAATGCCCAGTCGGCCTTTCTGTGAAGAAATTCCTCCTAATGTTCAGCCTAAATCTCCTCTAGGTCAGCTTGAGACTGTGTCCTCTTGTCTTATTTTTAATTGCATTGGCAAAGAGACCGAGCCCCGCCTGGCCACAATATCCTTTCAGGCAGTTGTACAGAGTGATAAGGTCTCCCCTGAGCTGCCTCTTCTCCAGGCTAAACACCCCCAGCTGCTCCTCCTAGGACTTTAATAGTCTTTAATATGATTACATTGATTACATGGTACTCCATGAACTGGCACCCTCTGGAGTAGCGCATTATCCCAGGATGTTTTGCGTAGCCACATCTGAGGAAGAGGTCGCACACTGCAGGCTCTCTTGCAACGGCTGCTGTTTTAAAGGAGATACAAAGAAGGTAATCAGTTACCTTGGAGGAGTTGATGCAATTAGTTTGAGAGGAGAGCTAGCTGGTTGGCACAGTTCGTGTGGTGGCGTTTTTTATGAAGCAATCACAGGCCACTGTAGGTAAAGCTGCTTCTGTTTATGAGGAGATAAGCACAGCATAGTGGGAAAAGATGACTAAATCCCCCACTTTAGGCCTTCTACTCCTTCAGCACCAAATAAGAATTGGAAAAGTTAACGTTACAAACACATATATAAAAAGTAGACAATCTATCCCAAATGCTTACTGTTTTATCAGAAGTAAGTAATACAGAAATCATTTTTATTTATGGATAAGTATTTCTGGACCACTGTTGTAAATCCAGGAATCTGCTATCCCAAACCTGAATGAATTATTTCTGTCATCTGATACTGTTTTCCTTTTTTGAAGACCCAGTGAAAATCTTCAGGTCATCATGCTTATGCTGAATAACTGTGGAAAATAAATATCCATCCCTTAAAAATATTGGAAAGTGCTACGCAGTTGGTTGTTGTCTTTGTTGGTCCTTTTTTGGAAGGGATGGGAAATGGGAAATAAAGAGAGAGAAAGTTTACAGGCACTTTCTGGATAGTGTGCTTTACTTCTTTCTATTATTTTGGCCATCTTTCTGGTCTTGTGGCTGTCCAAGGTGCAGCCAGGTGAGGACAGGAGGCTCCCTGCATGGCTTGCAGCTCCCTCCTTCCCTACTCTTGGGGTGGTTTGGGGTTATCTGCTGTGGCATTGAGGCAAAGCTGGCTTCCAGGGCTGAATGGGGTGGGACCTGAGGAAGCATGTGATTGTTCTGAGGCTTTGACGGGCTTTGCACTGAGCCCTGTGCCCACCAGAGGGGAGTTTGGTCATCATTTAGATGAAGGCTTTGAACCCCTTGTTTGTTTTATGTGTTTGCCACTCACCCTCGACCCCCAAGATCCGTGCTTGTCCCAAGGGTACTGTGCTGCTTTTTGTGTGAGGCCTGCAAACACGCATCTGTCCTTGCTCACCTGTCACTTCGTCTGGCTCACCCCTGGGGAGGGGGACAATAGAGTCCTCCCCTTGCTTTGCCCTGCTGGCAGTGACTCAGCTCTAGGGGTGGCTCAGCACCCTTCAGGGCTCACTGGCTCTGATTTGGGGCTCAGCAGAACTTTTGCACCTCTTGGATCCCATTTTTTCTGGTGCCCCATGTGCTCCCTCCTCAAAGGACAGAAGTTTTGGGTCAAGAACGATACATATCAGTGTATGAGGTGAGACTGAACAGCAGAGGCACTTGGGAGCTGCACCATGCTATGCTGCTGCCAAGGGCACTGTCCCTACCTGGGTTCTGGAGCAGCTCTCATCACCTCTGTGTCATCACATTTTATTTTGAGAATTTTGGGGGGTAGGGAGAAGAATTCATATTCTGGTATTCAGGTACCAATAAATAGTTTTAAGTGAATGTAGAATGGTGTATGAAAATTGTATTTCCCTCTAATTTTAAGCTTAGGCATCATCATCAGTCTAGCTAACAGTCAAGAAAAATTCGATTTTAGATAGTCAGGAATGGGGCATAAAGTGTTAATTTTTTTGCTTTGTGTTGTTATGCGTAACATTTATACCTAATAATCTGTAATGTCTTGACATGTTGTAGTGACAAAATGCTTTGTAAATATCTCAGAAGACTACAGAATATTTTCATGAAGTTACAGTGTTCCAGTTTTAATGTTGCCATTTGCACAGATTGTTTAACTTCTTGTTTCTGCCTTAACTCACTGTCAGTCTGAATGGTGTCCCTGCTTGTGCATGAGTTGGCTCAGTTTGAGGTTGGGGGAAGCTTTATATTCACTGTGACTATAATTCTTTGTTGATGCACTCTTCTGCTACTTAATGGGCATAATAATGTCAGCAGAATTGTACCAGCAAATCATCCTGTTTATGCATTCATCACAGCATTGCTCTTATTCATATATTCAGTACCTCATTTTCTTTTCCCATCATGCCTTCACAATTTCTGACACATCTATTTTGTTTCCCTTATACTTTCTTTGTTACATGAAAATTGGTATAATCAGCTGAAATCTGGTTTCTTAAAACAAATTTTTAACCTTTGAGCTTTACTGTTCAGTTCAGCTTGCACTGTATTCATAAATCTGCTAGACTACTTGTGAGCATTTGTGAATGTATGCTTGTATTGTCAAGCACTGGCTCTCAAGCAAGTTGATATTTTGATATCCAACTTAAGATTATGCTTGTGATCTCTCTTGCTCTTCCTCTCTCTCCCTTCTCACCCTTCCATCCCTGAAGTGGAATTTATTTCGTAACCAGCTTTCTTGGAGCCCAAGATGTCACTTTTAAAGATTTTAACAGTTCTGTCTGCAGTGGTTAAAAAATAAGAGGTAGTTTTGAGATCAGGGAATCATCAGTAAATCTGACTTACTGTAACTACTGTTCTAACAGTTGAAAATAATTTGTATATTTCTTCTCCTGCAAGAGAATTCAGAGTTCCAAATACCATATCGAGAATATATGGCAGAACCACCCAGAAATTGCAAGAATGTGTGTGTACAGACTTTGTTATTCAGAGGTTTTGACAAACATTGTCTGTACTGTCATTTTAGTGAACATTTAGAGGTTGGGAGGCTAGAGTTCTTTATCAATATCAAGAGCATCTATTTGCAGTAACCCTTGTAGAAAAACAACCTTTAATAGTCAGAAATTATTTCAACTGATGCAAAGCAGGCTTTGCATATGAGCATTTTTAGTGATGGCCGTGTAATTTAAAATTGTAATTATAATTTTGTTGATCTGTTCACCTATCTGCATCAGAAAAGGTGCTAATCTCCTGTGTATTAGACTGCATGATGTGCATATGAGGTCATGCATAATTTTCTAAGGAGGAAAAGTCATTCCTCCAATGCTCTAAACTTCCAGGGTGCTTGATGCTGAGGAAGTTCTTGAAATAATGATAGAGTATCCAGAATGATCTTTTGGCCACAAAATTTATGTTCAGCTCTAGAATTGTCAGTTTTCTGAGGACAGTCATGTCTCATTGCCTTCTCACCCAGTCAACAGTGAAGACTCAGGAAATCTGAACATCACAGTCTAAGATTATTACAGTCCCTGATTATTGCTTGAGTACTGCATATTATTGGCTGTGTTTTTGCTTATCCTTTCACATATCTAGATAGACTGCAGTAATACCTGTACCAAATAACTTAGTGGAAAATCTGATTAAGAATAGGAGTAGGAGATCCACAGATGTATATACAATATCGGTCTAACTCAGTGCAGCTGTTGAAAACAGGTGACATATCTCACAAGTTTACTTGAGCTGTTTACCCACCTGCTTCATGGCTTCTTCAGAAGCAATCTGACTGAAGCAGTGTGCAGAGGTCATTTTTTGCAGGTCCCTCACCAAATACCCTCAATAAAACTATGTGTGATAAGAAGAAATGCTGTCTTGTATAGAAAATGGCTGAACAAGGCATCAGTAACTGGTCTATTTTCATAGTGATTGTAATTTTATTTTACGGTTTGTAGAGAAATTGTTAGTGGAGCCTGCAGTGAATGCATGTTGTTTAGCATAGTCTGAAGCAATTGTGGAGGTATGCTAATTAAGTGACAAAATGTCGTCATGACATTAAGTTATTTAAAGTGGTAATGACACCTCTGTGGAGAGTTGTATGAGGAGTGTGAAGTTCAGTAACTGGACATTAACACAGCACAGGAAATTCACTGTAGATAAATGCTAATGAAAGCATATAAAAAACCCCCTTTTTTTTTTCTTTTTGGAAAGCTCTTAACTGGGCACTTTACTTGTCAGCAATGAGATTTTGGGATTATAATAACAAATTTGATTAAAGCCTCAATTCAGTGCCCAAGAGCTAGATGCGCATCTTCTTGCTGGAATGCATGCCTGCTGTCCCTTTCAGGCCCAGAGGCCCCCTGTTAAAAAAACTGCACAAAAATTCACAAACAGCTAGAAGAGAGCTCAGGCATCTAACTACATTATCTGTGTTTTGGGCTTTACATACACAGAAGACGATATTTCAAATCCTGAACCAGATTTTGAATTGTTAAATTGTCATGCACCTAGGCAATACCATTGATGACGAGATTTTTTCTGCTTTGAAATCTTTGCACCAAATACACCTTGAACACTTTTTGTAGTAATACAAATTGAAAAACTATTTGTTGGTTCAGTACAGAAATTCTTTTAATTGTTAGTTGGAATGGAGATTCCAATTTGTTGACCTCCTGTTTAGTAGTAGTAATCAAATTGGATGATAGATTAACTTTATACAAAACTCTTAAAATACAGTCTTGGTCAACTTACTTCCATGACATGTAAAGTAATACCTGTAAAGCCCCCAAAAATGGCTTCACAAACCTCTTGAAAGGGCTCTTTTCATGTACTCTGAGTTAGACACATGGGAGAAATACTGACAAGACATCCTCAAGAGGTCAAACAACAAAAAAAACTTTAATGGCAACTTCAGAAAACCAGAGAACTCTGGCAAAAGTTTAAAGCAACACCCAATCAACATAAAACACTCACAAAACATTAACTTGGTGCCCCATTCAACTTAGCAGGCTCCAAGCCCATCCAATTTTAAGTTTCTCGAAACTCCAAGAAGAGGAAATTGGAAGAAAGAAAGACAGAAAAGCTGTAGAAAAGAACAAACATAACTACCATTCCTGGTTCCAGTGGTGTTCACCTGATAGAAAGTCCAACAGAAAATAGAGTCAAGACCTGTGCTTGCCTCGTGCCCTGGCTGAACTACCCTTTGGCTTTACTGGCCCTTTCCCCAGGTGGGACTTCCACTCATCTGGATGCTCTGGGGCAAGACTGGGGCTCCAGGGGCAGGTGGGGAGTATTGCCTCTGGTGTGCCAGGGATTGGCAGCCACTGCAGGGCGGGGATACTGGCCTGGGGTAGGTGTGCAGGGCGGGGCACTGCCTCACCAAAGGCAAGGCCTGACCTGCCCTTTTCCCCACACATGTGCCTGAAATGTTTCAGCCAGCAATCAGCCCAGTCTCTTGGATACCTTCTCCAGCATTTATTTGTACCTGAGTTCATTGCACTTTACCTTATGTGCTTTTTACTGCTGTGGCGATTAATTCAAGGTCTTCTGTAATGTATACAAAAATTTCTCTTTCAAATTGCAGAACTGTAGGATGGTTTGGGTTGGAAGAGACCTTAAAAATCATCTAATCCAGTGCCTTCTACAATGGAGGGACTACATCNAATTTTAAGTTTCTCGAAACTCCAAGAAGAGGAAATTGGAAGAAAGAAAGACAGAAAAGCTGTAGAAAAGAACAAACATAACTACCATTCCTGGTTCCAGTGGTGTTCACCTGATAGAAAGTCCAACAGAAAATAGAGTCAAGACCTGTGCTTGCCTCGTGCCCTGGCTGAACTACCCTTTGGCTTTACTGGCCCTTTCCCCAGGTGGGACTTCCACTCATCTGGATGCTCTGGGGCAAGACTGGGGCTCCAGGGGCAGGTGGGGAGTATTGCCTCTGGTGTGCCAGGGATTGGCAGCCACTGCAGGGCGGGGATACTGGCCTGGGGTAGGTGTGCAGGGCGGGGCACTGCCTCACCAAAGGCAAGGCCTGACCTGCCCTTTTCCCCACACATGTGCCTGAAATGTTTCAGCCAGCAATCAGCCCAGTCTCTTGGATACCTTCTCCAGCATTTATTTGTACCTGAGTTCATTGCACTTTACCTTATGTGCTTTTTACTGCTGTGGCGATTAATTCAAGGTCTTCTGTAATGTATACAAAAATTTCTCTTTCAAATTGCAGAACTGTAGGATGGTTTGGGTTGGAAGAGACCTTAAAAATCATCTAATCCAGTGCCTTCTACAATGGAGGGACTACATCAGTGGACAAGGAAAGGGCTGCAGGTGTCGTCTATCTGGACTCCTGTAGAGCTTTTGACAGGGTCACTCACAGCATCCTTTTCTCTAAATTGGAGAGAGATGGATTTGATAGGTAAACTGTTGGATGGATGAGGAAGTGGGTAGACAGTCACATCTGGGCAGTAGTGGTCAGTGTTCCAATGGGAATCAGTGGCAAGCAGTGCCCTCAGTGGTCTATACTGGGAGCAGCGTTATTTAATGTCTTCAGTAATAACATAGACAAAGGGATCAAGTGTGCCCACAACAAATATGCTGATGACACCGAGCTGAGTGGTGGGATGTCATTCAGAGGGACCTGGACAAGCTCAAGAAGTGGACCTATGGAAACCTCATGAGGTTCAACAAGGCCAGATGGAGCGGGGTGGAATAAATGACCCTTAAAAAGCCCTTCCAATTAAGCTATTCTATGATTCTATGAAAATAAATAAATTAAAAACCCTGAGGTTTTTATGTCTTCTTGTGTGTGATGGGCTTTCAGCTCAGGTATCCTAGCCAAATTTTTTCTGAGGGTAGTTAAACATTTTCTTAAATTCAGTTTCCACCATTTTTGCAGTTGAATTTAGGTATTCTTTGTTACACAGTTTGATGGCCTTGAAATGAACTAGAAAATGTGATCTGCTAGTAGGTGAGGTAAATGCAACCATATGCTTTCTTTCTTAAACTTTTTTTTAAAGCTGTTTGCTCCTATTTATATGAGATCTTAGGAATCCTGTGGTAAAATGCATCATCATAAAGCTGTTAAAATAGATTGTACATTTGCAGCCTATTGAAGGTAAACATAATGGTTTTGAGGCAAGACCTTCAGGGTGATTTATGAACTTGTTTGTGGCAATAAACTGCAGAGTTTCAAGGTACCACACAAATGTTCTTACTCAGCACTGCATTTGTCATAGGGTCATTCCGGCTGAGTTTATTTACTCTCTTCTGTCTGACCTTTTTGTGACATTCTTGCTCTGTGCATAAGATGGGTACAGTCTCCTAAACATACTTGTATTTGCAGACAATATAATCAGGTTTTTAAGAACACTTACTGTTAAATTAAAATACCATAATACTCCAAAAAGCCCCTCAAAATACTTCATTGTCTTCAATGCAAAAGAAAAATGTACAAAAGGTGTTACAGATGACAAGAAATGTGGTCTTTGCCCTCATAAACTGGTTAATTAAAAGCACCGCTGCCACGTCATTGTTGATGTGCTGTCTTCTGGAAAGGCCCTATATATTTGAAATGTCAAGGTTTTATGCTGTCTAGAACTCCAGTCAATGGAAGAGAACTTCAGCAATTTGTCAGGCAGGGGGAGCTTTTCTTATGCTCAGCTTCTGAGGAGCGTGGCCCAAATCTGTTCATTTGGAAGATGGTGTGATTAAATATTTATGAAACACTTAGGCATTTCTGTTTCTTTTCAATTGTTCACTGACCATCTTGTAATATGCCTGAGCAGTTGTCAACACAAACTGCTGTCTGAGATTCCAGAGTTTTGATCTCTTGCCAAAGTCAGGCACATCAACATCTGCTTTAAGAATTCTTTGCCAATTTACCTTGTTGCTCATGTCAAAACTTCATGCTGTGCAAAGTGAGTAGCACTTACTAGATTGTGTTTGTGGTTTCTGTGTTGCCTCTGCTGGATGAGCATGGGTTCACAGATGGTGTAGGATGCCTGAGAGTAAGTCTTATCAAGCACCTTGTTTGAAATGCTGTCATCATGGGGAGTCTGGGAGAGCATTCTTAAACCTCTTCTGTAGGAATCAGTGAAGGGATGTGCAAACTATTCTCAGGACCTCACTGAACACTAAGAAAGAAAGGAACTGCTCATGGTGTATGGAAAGCAAAGTACAAAACTCTTGCCACACTTTTTGTTTAAAAGAAAAGAAAAGCAAAATTAAAAACCCTTGTTCCTCTAGGGGTCCACCTGCTTTTCAATTCAAGTGGTGCTACTGGAGTTACTAGATAGGAGAGTTCCATGGGCTTCTCCTGAAGGATTAAATGCTAGACAGAAAGCCATATAATGCCACCTGGTTTAAAGCAAACTGTATGGCAGATATGATACAATGCTAAAGTGTCAAAAGGTGTAGGACACTGAATTTAGTTGTCTGTAGGGTCTTCTGTCAGCAATTCAACTTGCAGCAATACCAGAACTCTCAATACAAATTGGCACCATGCATAGCTGAGCAAATGCTGAATTTAGTTTTATTTTTCTGTTAATGATGGGTAAAGTAATGAATGAATTGGTGGAGAAACTGTAATGGTTTGAGGTGCATGAATAGTTATATTGTGCTTTTTAACAAAAAGTGAGGTTTGTGATCTAGTCCTCTGGTATGTTCAGGTAACAAAACTTTATTTGGGAATTTGCCATTTTCAAGCCTAGAGGATTAAAGAATGAGCAGCACTTTGTTTCTGAAAGCATGCTCAGAAATCAGATGAAATTCATTCCTGGGGCAAGCAGTTATTCTAAAGTGTAATCTGTCATTTAGATAAATTCCTTCTGGAGGAAGTTAAAGCTTCCTTCTACTGTAGTTAGTGCTCACAGACACAAGTGTAATACAGTTTGTTGTATAGCCAACTGTTTGAACACCTTGAGAGTGGATTACAATTAATGTAAAAGTAGAAATATAAAACCACTCATTCATCTTCACACAGAAAACACCCAGAACAGAAGAAAAAGCAAAATACCATGAGTCACTGTTGTCATGTGGCTGTATCTTAGTTGACTCTTATTCTGGTGGCTCTCTGAATTAATTTTTATAAAATCTCCTATCCACTGAGATCAGGAGATGCAGAGAAAAATACTCTTTTTCATCTCCACAATTATGAGACTTCAGCAACTGGTTTTATGAGGGCAGAATAATAAATAGTGCCAAGTAGTAATTAAATTTTTTTACAGTCCTCTTTTATCTTTATGCTTTCCTCTCTCTGCTTTTGTTACAGTTTACAATTTGCATGAGAGAGAGTCAATACTAAATTTTGCCATAGAACCTAAATAAATGAACAGTGCCCAGTTTAATTCTGCAAGGAAAAGAAGTATGGTCATGAATAAAGAGTGCAGGTAGGCAGGAGACAAATCAGAACCCAAGGCAACAAAGGCCAGCCACAATGGTTGCAGCAGGGAAAAGTGTAGTAAGGCTGGTCCTAGAAAGTATGCATTCAGCCATCCATTCATACTCACGGAAGAAAAATACTGCATTTTCACTGACTTGTTCTAAACACATTTCTTATCTATCTGTGTATGACACTGGTGATTTTACTAATAATCCCACAGGACAGCCCGTTTATCCTTAGAGTGAAGGAATCTCTGTGGGCCTTGATAGTAAATTTTTGTTTGTGTATTATATTGGTGTTTTTTTCCAATTGTGCAATTTTTGGTGTAGCAAAAAAACTTGTTTTCATTAAGTAAGTAGCTCATAACCTATCTTGTGTATGATGACTTGTAAGATAAACATAATCATAGCAGTTAACATATTGTGAAATGTTTGGTGTGTTCAGTTTTTAGCTGCTTTCTTATTACAACCAAAACATTAAAACAAAAATTTTGAACTCTAGACAACAAAATGTTTTACACTGGGACTGGCAGCAATTGCTGTTTGAGAAGACTGAGATCAGAAAGAGAGAACTGGGAATTATTTTGGGTCAAGATTGCAGGCACAGTTGAGATGTGATGCTGAGCAATCAACAGCATTCTGTCCTTCTGACGTTTAGGTTAATTTGAATGACATTGGTCATTTGGTCGTTGACATTTTTCTGGTCATAAGTATGTATTTATTACCTCTCAATACAGTGACGTTTTCTTTGTGACTGAAAGCTGTGAGATGATTTGCCAGATGTCAGAAGTGTATATTTCTTTACTTTTGGACAGAAGCTTTGCTTTTATTTTTTTTCAGTTTTTTTCATAATTGTTGTCAAACCCTTTAACTAACATCTGAATATCCAGCTGCTAGAACAATCCAGGAGCAGTTGCAAATATTGCACCATTGTACCCATGCTGATATTCTCATGGAATATGAACATTTTATAAAAAGTAAACTAGAAATATGTTTCATTTTGATTGAATTTGCTGTCAAATAGCTAGGTTAACTGAAGACTTTTTTATCCTTTTATTCTTTTTTTTTATGTTCCCTTGTGCCCTTGCCAAAATTATTCTTAGGAACTTCCTCCACTGCTTTACCCCTGTCCAAGGAAGTGCCTACTGCTCTTCACATACAGTAAGAAAACAAGAAATCACACAAAGCAAAAATAATTAGGTTCCTAAGAACAGTGTCATTGCATTGATGCTACATTTTGACACTGAGGTATTTAATTTTCCTTTTCAATTTTCTCATATTTGCAGGTAATTATAGTTAAATGGTTGTGACAATACATGTAATTAATTTTTATTCCTTCATTTCATGACCCCATTCTCTACATTCATACTCTGCTCACTGACTGAATTTACTTGCAGCACTTTCCTGTTTCATTAATTATTAAAAGAATAGGGCTGCATCAAATATTGAACTGTTGGCTGACATTAATTTTTTAAATGTATGCAGAACAAGAGAGATATTACCAGAAATAACTCTAGATTTTTTTCTTCTCTAAATACAAAAAAAATACAATGTGTGGAAATTAACTGGAAATGCATAGTCATTTTGTGAAGTGCCAGGTATAGCCTATAGGACTAGCACTTAAATATAATTATTTTTACATAACTTAATGGCAGTATAAAATTATTTCATTCCTTAGTTGTAGGTAAAATCATGCAATTTCAGAAACTGAGACCTTACCCAGATGGTATTTCAGTTATTTGTGCAGAATACATAGTCCAGATATTCCTAGGTCAGTCGTATCTTCTGTAATGTCTTATCTGTGAGGATTTTCCTTTCTTTACAGTTTTACTGTCTTTTAGCTCTTAGGTTTTTGGACATTTTGATCTGCTTCATGCAGTGTTCTTTTACAGGAGTTAGAAATGTTTCTTTTAGGTTAGAAATACAGTTTGTCTGCGCTTGGACTTTATTTCAGTTACCTGTTTTAACTGAAGATCAATCTATTTTGCTTTCTTTAAGGATAGTGAGGCCTCCTGTTTGTTTGTTTGTTTGTTTGTTGTTGTTTGCTTCTTGGGCTTTGTGATGGTTTGGGCCAAATTCAGGGAAACTTCCAAAAGGAACATCTCCCCAAAGTAAGGCAGGTTATAGCCACCCCTCCCCCACCAGGTTAGGGAAAGAAATATTCCTCGGAGGAATGTGAAAGAGAAAAAAACCCTATTTATTTAACAAAACACACAGGAAAAGAATAATAATGCTAAATAATAAAATCTCTCGCTGTGGAGAGAAAACTTGAAAGTTTTAGAATCCTTCTGTGAGAGTGGTCTCTCTCCTCCTCCTTGGAGCTGGGTTGGCATGGGGCCCCCCTCCAGGCCGGTGGAAGGTTCCCCAGTGGGATTCTGATGTTCTGGTGTTCTCAACAAGTCCAGGAAAGAAGGAAACAAAACCAAAGTCCCAGAAAAACAAGGTTTAACTCTCCATCTCTCTCTGAAGAAAAAAGAGTGGAAAAAAAAAACTGGCTGAAAAGCAAGAAGGGTGCTTCCTCTGCTCCTCTCTCCACAGCAGAGAAAACGCAGAGGAGCAGTGACCTTGAAGCACAGACTGCTTTCAAAAGTTCGTCTGGCTTTTTTTTCTTTCTCTCTCCTCTCTCGGGGCTCAGTTTAAAGGCACAGAAAGGCACAGGAATCGTGTCTGGTCATAGAGCAATGATAGGGGATACACCTGATAAAGTCACCTCAAGACAGGCTTGTAAATATTCATACAAGAAACAAATGGGATTATACATGTCCCTCGAGATCAGTACTGGGGCCGATACAGTTCAACACCTTTGTCGGTGACAGGGACAGTGGCATCGAGAGCACCCTCGGCAAGCTCCCTGATGACGCCAGGCTGTGTGGGGCAGGCGACACGCTGAAGGGAAGGGACGACAGCCAGAGGGACCTTGGACAGGCTTGAAAAGTGGGGCTGTGTGAACACCAAGAAGTTCAACAAAGTACAAGTGCAAGGTCCTACACCCGAGTCATAGCAATCCCAGACACACCCACAGGTTGGGCAGAGAAGTGATTGAGAGCAGCCCTGTGGGGAAAGACTTGGAGGTGATGGTTGATGGAAAACTCAACATGGGCCAGCAGTGTGTGCTCACAGCCCAGAAAGCCAAACGTGTCCTGGGCTGCACCAAAAGCAGCGTGGGCAGCAGGGCAAGGGAGGGGATTCTGCCCCTCTGCTCTGATGTGCTCTGGTGAGACCCCACCTGTAGAGCTGTGCCAGTTCTGGTGCCCCCACCACAAGGAGGACACGGAACTGTTGGAGAAAGTCCAGAGGAGGGTCATGGAGCACATCCCCTACAAAGCCAGGCTGAGAGAGCTGGGGCTGTTCAGCCTGGAGGAGGGAAGGTTGCATGGAGACCTCATGGCAACCTTGCTGTATCTGCAGGGGCCTGCAGGGAAGCTGGAGAGGGACTCTTGATCGGGAACTGTAGTGACAGGACAAGGAGTAATGGGTACAAACTGAAAGAGTGGAAATTTAGGTTAGATATTAGGAAAAAATTTTCCTGTGATAGTGGAGAGATACTGGAACAGAGAGATACTGAACAGGGTGAGATACTGGTCAGGAAGGTTATGGGTGCCCCAAGCCTGGAGCCTCAAGGCCAGATTGGATAAATCCTTGACCAACCTGGTCTAGTGGGAGTTGTCACTTCCCGTTGCAGGGGTGTTTGGAACTTCATGAACTTACTTTAAGTTCTCTTCCAACCCTTAGCATTCCATGATTCTGTAGTTAAGGATTCAAAATATGCAGATGGACATAAGCATCTGAAGTAACTTTCAAAAACATTGTTTACTTCGGTGTTATTTCTAAAATACTGAATTTTTCAGGTGTTTCTGCTATCTTAGTTAACAATTGAAAGAGAAGACGATTTGATTAAGAAGTGACAAGTACTAAACTGTTGAATTCTCTTAGCATTGAGAAGATGCCAAAGATTTGAACTCTTACAAAAGCTGTAATGTGGGATCCCTGGTAAATGCACTTCAGAAATTGTTGCATAAGCAGAAAAAAAAAGGGCCTGTTGTAAGTGGTTTTATAGAAGAAATGATGTGCTAAGGAGGTGACTGAAAACTATTTTGTGTTTTTCTTTAGACCTTTGATTTGATGGTGCATTAAAGAGAGGTATGTAGCCTAGGGAATGATTAGGTAGTGGTTGGACTCTCTCAAAACAATCTGCATACATGGTACTAAGTGGTTTGAGTTATGAGGTTTTCCTGCAAGAAAAATTGTGCTTTGGAACCTGCATTTTCCCTTAATGTTGTACACAATCATATGTAAATATGAGCAATCTAGACCTATAACTCTAGACATACAGATTAGGTTACAGATATATTTTGAAAAGTGAGGTATCTATTTTGGTTGCTATTTTTAAACTTTAATGCTTGTAATTCTTTCAGCTATTTAATAAATGGAAGTTTCATGTTTATATATCAAATTCTCCAGTGTATCACAAGATAAATTACAAAGTGGGAAGCTTGCAATGTAAGAAACTTGTCTTCTCCAGGTAAATTATACTATTAGTAACATTTTTTGTTTACAGTGGGTTTTTTTCTGTCCTGGTTCACTTACCACAATTTTTTACATGTAGAAAATGTAATGTTACCATGTGTCATAATAAAAGCTTTGTGTTTACTCTGATTTGCTTTTTAAAGGCAATATTTCCTTTTTATGTTTATTGCTTCCTTGGCCAGCCCAACAAATTTGGCTGAAGCACTGCAGGAGCACTCTAAAAACTCAGTCTGGCAGGGGTGGTGTGGATAAAGTGCATATATGTGTGTTTGAGGGGTTTTTGTTTCTCACATCTTTTCTTTTCTTTTGCTTTGTTTTGGGTCTTTTGTTTTTGTTTTTGTTTTTTATTCTGCAGGAATGTGATGTAAGAATTTCTGTCTGTGAAGGACACATTCCTTTTGCAATTTATTTTCTTGTCAATCAACTATGTCTAAGAGTGAAAGCAATGAACACAGTAGAGAAGTACTCCGTACAATGTAGATTATTTAATTGAAAAAGGTGTTTTAGAAGAAAGGTCAGAATACCTGGAAACACTAAAATCTGTTTTTTCCCAGAAGGTACTCATGGCATTCTCAAATATTTTTCTATATACCAAATTGCAGTATAATTATTTAATTTTGAACTTGTTTATACAGAAAAGAAACGTAACAGAATACCAGAAGTGATGTTTTTAAAAATAGTTGTGGATCGACATAGTCGTGGAACAAAGAGACATTGTGTAGGCTTATATTCAGATTGTGAGCATTTAGTCATTCAGTGAATAGCTCTCCTGGATTTCTTCTGGACCATTTATCACATAGTAGCCCACAGCAATGAAATATGGTTCTTAAATTGTTTTGGTTCCAGAATCAAAGGGCATTCTTCAAAGCACATAGTGGTTTAATGTATTTTCATACATGAACAACATACTTGATGGAAGAAAATCTGGGCACTATTCTTACACCGATCTGTTTTGTAAGAGTGTAAGGAGGCTTCTGGTTTTGACCTGCAAAAGAGCTAATCTGAATGGTAACTCTGAATTCACATTCTTCTGCAAAAGTTGTAAGGAGTGTATGTTGGGAGAATCTGCACACAGCCACTGTGCAGCAGAAGCAATTACACTTTTCTTTCACAGACAGAATATTATATATTTATCACAGTTTCCACCACAGCAGCAGTGAGATGTCCTGAGGCTGATTGTAGTGACAAGACTCTGGAATTTAATGGTATGTGAATGGCATGAGAAAAAGGCTTTATGGGATACCTAATGACAAAAGTTAATGGGAAGTTGTCGAAGACAGTGTGCTAAATATGTTGTCATTTCCTACAAATTGAACAGTTTGCTTTAGGTTTACCCGAAAGTCACAACGTAACTTGGGACTTAATACACCATTTTACATGGATATGCCTAAAGATTCAATCAAAAGACATAGAATCATAGAATGTTAAGGGTTTGAAGGGACATTAAACCTGCCCTATCAACGGTGGGGTTATCTCCCAGTAGAACAGGTATCTGAAGGCCTTATCCAATCTGGCCTTGAGGCTCCAGGCTTGGGGCACCCATAACCTTCCTGACCAGTATCTCACCCTGTTCAGTATCTCTCTGTTCCAGTATCTCTCCACTATCACAGGAAAATTTTTTCCTAATATCTAACCTAAATTTCCACTCTTTCAGTTTGTACCCATTACTCCTTGTCCTGTCACTACAGTTCCCGATCAAGAGTCTCTCTCCAGCTTCCCTGCAGGCCCCTGCAGATACAGCAAGGTTGCCATGAGGTCTCCATGCAACCTTCCCTCCTCCAGGCTGAACAGCCCCAGCTCTCTCAGCCTGGCTTTGTAGGGGATGTGCTCCATGACCCTCCTCTGGACTTTCTCCAACAGTTCCGTGTCCTCCTTGTGGTGGGGGCACCAGAACTGGCACAGCTCTACAGGTGGGGTCTCACCAGAGCACATCAGAGCAGAGGGGCAGAATCCCCTCCCTTGCCCTGCTGCCCACGCTGCTTTTGGTGCAGCCCAGGACACATTTGGCTTTCTGGGCTGTGAGCACACACTGCTGGCCCATGTTGAGTTTTCCATCAACCATCACCTCCAAGTCTTTCCCCACAGGGCTGCTCTCAATCACGTCTCTGCCCAACCTGTGGGTGTGTCTGGGATTGCCATGACTCGGGTGTAGGACCTTGCACTTGTACTTTGTTGAACTTCTTGGTGTTCACACAGCCCCACTTTTCAAGCCTCTCCAAGGTCCCTCTGGCTGTCGTCCCTTCCCTTCAGCGTGTCGCCTGCCCCACACAGCCTGGCGTCATCAGGGAGCTTGCCGAGGGTGCTCTCGATGCCACTGTCCCTGTCACCGACAAAGGTGTTGAACTGTATCGGCCCCAGTACTGACCCTGAGGGTCACCACTGGTCACCATGTGGACAAGGAGCTGTTTACCACAACTCTTTCCATGAAACCGTCCAGCCAGTTGTTTATCCACCAAGTGGTCCATCCTTGAAATCCATGTCTCTCCAATTTAGGGGCAAGGATATCATGTGAAACAGTGTCCGAAGCTTTGCATAAGTACAGGTAGACAATGTAAATTGCTCTGCTCTTATGCACCAGTGCTGTAGCTCCCTCACAGAAGGTCACTGGGCATTTCCCCTTTGTAAAGCCATGCTGGCTCTTTCCAATCACTTCTTTGTGTTCCGTGTACCTTGGCATGGTTTCCAGGAGAATCTTCTTCGTAATCTTACCTGGCACAGAGATGAGACTTCTGTGTAGATCCTGAGATCTTCTGCTTTCTACTTTTTTAAAAATGGAGTTTATGTTTCCCTTCTTCCAGTCATCAAAGTCTTTGAAGTCATGCCCTTGTAGACAGAGGGTTTTGTGACAGCTATCTACTTTTTCAGGCTGTCCGTTTGTGACAGTTGCATGGCAGTTATTCCCTCCAGTATTTTAGAAAGAGAGTGCTCTTAAGATGTCACTTTAAATTAAAGCGAAGGTTTTGAACAAAATAACTTATTTATATTCTTGATTTAAATTTCAGTAGCATGCTGAGACGAAATTTACTCAGCCTGTCTTCTGTGGCACGAAGGTAATTTTACTTAACTGTGTGAAATTTCTATAAGATACAGAAAACTGTTTTGGCTTACAGGTAAAAGGTGCTTGTGCAAACTGGATATTGAATGAAAGATCTTCCCATGCCTGTGACCCATCTTCTATCTGAGGTTGTTTGTGCAGTAGCTTCCAGAGAATGTTCTTACTCCCCTGCACCTTAAAAGCAATTTTTTCTTAGTTTCTAGAAGGATGGGCAAGATAGCAGGATGTGGTTGTATTCTTTCTGAGATTTTTCTGTGCCTTTTGAGTTAGTTTAAGAAAATGGCTAATTTTTTTTCTGAAAGGTGTTTATTAAAAAATAGAACATATGAATAGTAACTAGTGCTTATGTTAAGCAGGAGGACAGATGGTACTTTCTTTCTTCATTTTTGAAAAATTAAGCAAATTAATTCCCAGACTGACATTCAAATTTTCAAAAGATACTATCAACATAAAGAGGAATGGATCTTAAATACTAGGTTTTTTGTAGGAGCTGCAGAAAAATGTATTGTGTCTCTGCCTGTTTTGAGATGCCTGTAGTGTTATTGCAGAAAAGAGAACAGGGAAGAATTGTTTAGTGTGCCCTGTGAGACAGGTGTACTAACTTTTTTGAGTTCTTGGTGATGCATTATTTTCCAAGTATAATTTTGCATAATGCTGGGTTCTGTTTGGAGAGCAAAGCTAGTAAGAGTAATGATGAAGAAATTGGCATATAAAAGGTAGAAAGATTTTGATATTAAGGAGAGGGCTGAGGAGAGCATTTAGAGCTTTCTGCTAGATGTCCAGCAGAACCTTTAAATAATTTTATTATTTAAAATAATAGCAGAAATCAGTTTCCTGTCTTTATTGACTTAAATTTTTAAAGTTTCAAACAGCAGCTCTTTGACCTCATCAAGCCAGCACTTTTCCTCCCATCGATTTTGAACAGCTGAACAAGATGAGCTGGGTCTTCACTTGCCTGGAGCATGTGCAAGGAAGACTCAGGAATAAAAACTCTGCCCCAAGAAACAGTGAAGGGTCACAGTTTTTCCTGTGGTTCATATCCTTTGTAAATGCTCATAGGCTGTAGTGTTTGCTAAGGGAATGGTGCATTGGCAGATAAGCCAGTGTTTATCAAGTTAGTGTTACAGTTTATGAGAATTGCTGAAATTCAGGCATTTGGAAACATCAGTCTTGAGTTACAGATAGAAATGAAACTTTATTTTATGTGTTGTTCCATGCTTCTGATGGCTTGGAAACTAAGTCCCCAACTCCTTTGCACTTACGGAGAATAGATACGCTAATTTCAGTGTCCTGAATAAATTCCAGTGAGTAATTGCATTCAGTTTATCTAAATTCCTCTCCAGTTTGAGTTGGTTGAGATAGTTTCCATCTTCCTTCTTATGTTATTTTGGTGAGCAGTATTAAACTGGCTGCTGTTTTTTCAGCTTATCATTTCTTTATTTTGTTAGAAACTGATATTATTCCAAAGTGTGCATATTTGCAAATTACTTTGAAGCAAAAACAAACAAGTAAATTTTTGTATTGTGGTATCTATCATTTTATGGAGAATTGCTTCTAAAATATCGTAATTGTTGTTTTGAAATGTACTTAAACAGGGTATTTGTGTATACTCATTCTGAGATTTTGAAGTCTGATGTAAGAGGTAGCAATATGATTTTGTTTAAATTAGCTGTACATGATCATTTCTGTAAGTCTGAATTAAACTTGTTCGGCTGGATTTGAGATACCCAGGTGACAGATGAAGAATTAATCCACATAGGTGATACAGAAACTTGGATGAGATTGTTGCAGTACGCTATCTAAAATTAACTGCACAAAAGGCAATGCAAGTTTAGACCTCATGGTGAAAAATGACAGAAGTAATTTTCCTACCCAGTCAAGTCTGAGAACAAGTAAATGTTTTATATATCTAGGCATTTTTTTCCAAGAAGATATTCTTCTCGTGTCTGAAATGTTTATTAACTATACTAATTTGTTTTGGGTTCTGTATTGTTTCGGCTTTGTTTTACCATTCAGTTTATGCTCTGAGTTGGTAGAGTATTGTGTGTTTTATTCGTTCAGTAAATGTACCTAGTTTCAGATGGGAACTTTGTTGAGTCTGTTCAATTTGTAGTAGACAAAGACTACCCTGACTGTATTTCAAGTGACTAGGGATCATTAATTTAGATTCTGTGCTGCTTTAAAGAGTAGGGTAAAATGCATGATGAAAGAAGCCTAAGAGACAAACTGTAGCAGGCAGTTGTCCTGATCAGGTATTCTTCCTCTGATCTCCACCACTCCCTGTGGTATTTTAATCTTATCCCAGGGACTATGTAATTTTTCAGAAAAATGGTTGGGGGTCACTTGTTCCATCCTTTCTCTTTCTTCTCAGGAAAGAAGAAACTTTGTTGCAGCTGCTGTTGCTGTTAGTACTAGAAAGTTGCCCTTTTGTGCGCTGTCAGTTGTTTGAGAGCTGCAGTTACGGATGTTTTGCTCCACGGTTGTGTGGCAGAGTGCAGGCCCCTTTTCTGTATAGAAGTTGTCTTGCAATCATTATTAAGTTTTCTTTCTCTGGAATGCTGGTTATCTTAAATGTTTTTCAGCATGAGGCCCAAGTAATGAAGTATAGAAACCAGCAGACAGAACTATTCCCAGCTTCTACAAAAAACAGCCTCAAGGCACTGTCCAAGGAACGGGAAGCTAGTGGGCCTGCAGGTACTCCGTCAGGTGGTTTCAACCTCTGGAGAGATACTCCACTAAGAATGTAGCTGTCAGCTGTTGAGAAAAAGTGTGGATATATGTCTGCTTTGCTGTTCAGGATGTGTTGGAGAAGTGATGGACAGAATTTACCTTGTTTTTTGATAGCTGTCTAGCAGTTTCTAAGTAGGGACTATAAGCTTCTTCCAGCATAGATTCTGCATACTTCAACTAACTAGGCTTCCTACTCTGTTGTGATGAAGATCTGTACATGATCACAGGAGAGAAAGCATAATACCAAAGAAAACATTGAGGATTAGCAAATGAAAATATTAATTTTCTTTTTCTTTTCATTGCATACACCGATGTCCAAATTCTACATTTTGTCTCCTAAATAATTTTAATCTCTTCTGGTTTTTCAATAGCAAATTGAAGAAAGTAGTGGACAAAGGCTTAATTTTTCTGTCTTTTCCTATATTTGAGTAAATTGAGCTTTTATAGCTAACTTGCTTATCCTTCCCAGAATGCCTTTCCTCTTTTCTTGCTGCCTTCTTTTTATTTTATTATTTTTAATTTCCATTAAATTGGGATAGGTAAAGCAGTGGAATTTCATCTTATTCATTTACGTCTCTTCAGCAGTCTGGAGTTTTCGTTTTATGAATGAGATACCTTGAACTTTAAGGAATGGGTGATTGCATGTAAGAGAGATGAAAGAAAATGAAATATTAGAAATAAAAGGAAAAATGAGAAAAGTGAAAGAGGAAAGTATTTAATAAAGTGAGGAATTATGAAGGACTTCTGGCAAGCAAAATGGGAACAACGTTGCCTTTCCCTGGTCTTAAAATCAGAGCCAAACATGGTTAAAAGGGAGAAGGGGTTTACCTCGGTATTTATTTAAGTGTCCTTAAGGTGCACTCTCCGTGCGGGTGGAATGTGCTGAGCAGCACACACCGAAATGCACACACACCATACACCACATATACATAGGCCTTGTGAATCAGCATATCTATCAAAGATTCCCCAGTGAGAGGCTCCAGTGAACCCCTCATCTGAGGAACCTTTCCCTGGGATGGGCCTATCTTAGTTTACAGAATGTTCTGGAGAGGACCTTGGTGTCTGGGGCTTTCTGACCCTTAACTGCGAGGCTTCCAGGATGTTTGGTCTCCTGCCTTAATGGTAAATTGGTCTATGCTAGTTATCAAACCTAAGGACTTAAAAATATGTGGGCTAAAAAGCACTTAGAATACATAAAAGCTATATGAAAGAGTATATAAAAAGAGGTATATATAAAAAGACGAAAAAGTCATCATGGCATCAACAATATTATGGCCATGGGAATCACTCACTCATTTTTTCAAGAAGAAAAATAAAAGACAATTGGTGAGATGAGTTTGAAAAAAAAGAAAATTAACTTGCTCCTTTATAAGAATTCATCTGTGTTTTTTGTACTGCACTACAATGTTTTTGGAAAAGGAACTGAGAATTTTTGGTTAAGAGTACTGACCATGTTGCTAAAACATTACTTGTTTTGCAAATTACATTTTAGATATATGTGGAGATGGAAATCTCAGGAATAAAGAAATAATATCTGAATTTTCACAGAGTCTAGTAGTGTAAATTCTGTGTTTCAACCACTGTTAATAAACTTGGTAAAAATTAAATTTCTTTTTCTTAAAAACCTTTAATTTGCAAGATAGTATGAATTGTTTATTACTTGAGGCAGAGCCATTAAGTAATTTTCAGACATGGTTTTGTTAAGCAAATAGTTCTAATCAATGACCTAGTACATTGTATGAATAAATACAGTTTCTAGAACTCTTACATTCAGAACTTTGACAAATAATATTTTGCCAAGGTATATAGTGTTAATGACTATATGGTGATTGTACCTGGTATGGGATTGTGTGTGTGGTTAGAGTGTGCAATAAAACAAGCATAAGTGAATAATTTTATTTTTGTTATAGCATATCTATAGCAACTGAAATCGGTTGCTAGAATTTCACTTAGTCTTTCTCTAACAAAAAATTGTATTTCCTTTGCATGTTTGTACAGTAACAAATGTGCAGTTTTTGTTTGTGATGGTGACTTGGGTGTTACACTTAACAGTAGCATGCCATTGGCTACTGGGGGACAGCAGGAAAAAGGAAAGACAAGTGAACACAGAGGGAAGGGGGATGTGTTTTGCTTGGTGTAGAGAATAGGTATCTTGTTTGCTATCCTGACCTGTTTATTTTACTAGAGTTTGCTATTTTTCAGGTGCAGTTAAAACCCAGTATTTCAAGTCAATATGTAATTCGTACACAACCAACAAACACCTGTCTGTCTACTCTTGAATGTGCAGCTGTTGCTCTTTCTATCATGGAAAAAAATAAGAGTATACAAGAGGTATGTAAATTTAAATACCTGAGTTTTTCTTCTTTGAATGGTAGAGGGCAGTGAAGGTACTTAGCTGTTAATGTAAAATTTGATGGTTAAAATCTTAATGACATTTGTAATGGTTTTGTTGCATAGCAAACTAAAACAAGAAAGCACCAATGGAAACCATTTTTCATTTATTAACTCTAGTGTGTTCAGATTACTGTGACTCTTTCATGTTGTGCTCCAAAAGTGAACACAACAAAGTGATCTTTGACTCTCAAAAACCTGATTCATTTTGTGACAGGCGACTGAGTATGTTACTGCATGGAAAGAAGTAAGTAGTTTTCTGCAAAAACTAGACAGCAGAGATGATCTGAATACTCCCTCACAGCTATCTTGAAGATTAAATGCTTTTTAAAGCCAGGTCCCCTGATCTCTTGCATTCCTCAGCCATTGGTTATGTCTGCCTACCAACCGGCTCACAGCTCTGACATGTCACTGGAAGAATTTGGGACTTAATAGTTCCTGAGTTTAAGTTTATCCCAGGTCAAAGAATACTAATTGGACATTAGCCTTTCTGTGTAAGTTGTGATCCCACTAGTCTGTGATGGAAGAGGTCATTAAGAAAATGTCCTTCTTAATCTTTTGTTGCTGACATTAGTAATATCAATTTAATATGCCATCTGAAAAAGACCCACAAGTAGTTTTGCACCACAGAGCCAGGTCTTCAATTCAATTGTGTGCCCAGAATGTAGTAGTGAATGGTCTGTGAAAAGAGATTTAAAGCTCATGCGTGTACCCACTACATGCTAGTGTTCACTCTGGGGTGCTTATACTGCTTTCCATCAGCTAGTTAATATTTTGGTACTCAACCTTTGCCTACTAAAGAAGGTTCCCCGGTAAAAAATTGCTCCTGCAGCTGGCATAATATATAGTATGCCACCTATGTGTCTCCCTCTGTGACACTAGACTCACCTTGATATTAAATCAATTGGATTTAAACCCAGACCTGGACAAAGTGTGTGGACATACGAGAAGATATGGCTCAGAAATTGGAACTCCATGTAAAGAGGGTTTTCAAGAAACTTGTATATATATGTGGGATTTTATATTTACCTTTTTCTTTGTTGTGCTAGGACAACATGTTTTTCCTTCATTAGGACTTCTGTCTTACAGTGAATGTTTAATGTCTATAGTTATCAGTCCTGTATTCTGATTCACGCCTACCACAGAGAATTGGCCCAACCTACTTTTCAAAGACAAAATTATTATTTTCTCTAAGCATTGCAGTAGCCAAGAGCTACATTCATGCATTTTTTTATGCCCTCTCTGAACTGAGTGCTATTCCCAGCATATAAGATGGTGAACTGAAGTTGAGAGCCGTGGAGGTTAAGAATGGGCACTTGGTTTGATGCCCGGTATGTCACTTGATTTTCCTATGTGCTCTTAAAGAGTCATATTTTTCTCAGTAGAATCTCAGCTCCTGCTGACTGCAGTTATGTATGTGATTTCTTTACACATCTGCACATGAGGCCCCCGTGACTCAGTCAGGCAACCAGAAAATGAAGAGTCTACAATTAGGAACCACTTGAGATAAATTTAGTTTGTGTGGTTTCATTAATCCTACACAATACCTCTGGGCAGAAGCATGGACACAGCTGAATCTTCAGGATAGCAGTCCAGATGCCTTGATCATGAGTCCCTCCTCTCTAAAACCCTGCCTCAAGGGATTTTTGTGCAAGCACAAACAGCTTAGTTATTGTGACTTATTTTATTGCAGCTTGTTGACCGAGCCACAGTAATTGATTGTAGTCCATTGCTAAGGTCAAGTCAAAGCCATAACTTACAGTAATGTGACTGGGGCTGAAGTCAGGATTGAGTGGTTCCAAGGAAGGAGTGAGGGATGACTGCAGGTAGGTGAGTGTATGACTGCTCTGTGGTTCATTTCAGTACATCTTCTATTCAGTTGCACCCTGTGTGTCTCCAAAGGTTATATTTTAACAACATTTATCATCCAAATTGTATCTTATTAGCATTTTTAAGTAGTCATTGAATAGAAAAACCTGTAATAATTGATGTCTCTAAAATATCTTACTAAAAGCTTGGGGTTTTTTTTGTCCCCCACCCCTTCATCTTTCTGCAGACTATACTCCATCCACTTCAAGCTTTATGCTCTTTCCAACTTCAGCATGGTGCCCAGATCCATCACAGCAAGGAGCATCTTCTCAAAAATGGCTTATATGACAAGCCCATGCCAAAGAATAAACGCAAGCTCAGAAGAATGGAGCTTTTAGTGAATAATATTAAAATATAAGAAAACTGTACTGACTGTACAGTGGGATTTATTTGCAGCTAGCAAATTAATATGAATCTGGATTTGATCCAAACGGTTGACTATACTGTAATAAAACAACTTTTAGGCCCTTCTTAGGCAAGAGTTTATCTACCAATGTGACAAACCATAATGGACAAGCTTTTTCATTTATGCAGCCGGCCAGGTGCCTCTGTTCAGATGATGGAAGAGCATACTCATTTCCTGTAGAGAAGAGGAAGAAAATTGAACATAACTTAGACTTACGTTATCACTTGAGTGTCAAATATGATCCTCGGTATGACTGGACGAATTTATTTTGAGGAGGCTTTTATCAGTACAAAAAGACAAGAATTATGAATATGAATGTGATGGAATGGTAAGGCTTTAGCAGTTAGGATTATGTTGAATTTCTACTGAGCTTTTTAGCTTCAATATCTAATTACAGTAGGCTTTCAAACTGTAATTCCTTGTATTCCTTAGTTCAGATGAACATAAGTCATGTTATTTGGACAGTTCTTTCTAACTTTGAGATTTTTATTTCTTATGTTATTAGAACTCCTTTTTGTAAATTTACATGTATTTTACAATGCAGTCAGGTTTAGTTTCTCTCAGACTTAATTTTTAAACTAAGTCCGTATAAGTTTTTATGGGAAACTGAACAATTCTGATTTACAAAAAGAAAAGTAGAAAAGTGATTTTTTGATTTATAACTCAGGTGCTTTGCTTTTACTTGAGCAAAAACTAGTCTTCCACACATGGGGAGATCTCATGGATATAAATATGTCATACCCATACTCTGACGTACAATGATTATGATAACTAAAGGAATTAAACAAGGCCAGTGTACACTCTTCTGTGAGAAGTATGATGCAATGACAAATGATTATGTCTGGTTACAACCAACTAACATAATTATAGATCCTCTACACTTCATGTGTTTCGTTTTTCACTTCTAACAGTGATATAACTGTACTTCTTTCTAATACGAATTCCTAGAAGCAGAAGAATTGGGTGTTTTTACAGGCTTTCTGAAATAGTATTTTATGATCTGGAGGGAAAAATAAAGTGAAATAAAGGTTCTGATAATCCTTTCTTCTACATAAATGCCTCCTGCACTTAAGAGGTTAAAATGCTTAATGTTTGTCTTTACTGTCAGTTCCACTCTAGGTAACAACATGAAGCTAATTGGGTACTAATTAGTCTTAGAAAAAGATATTTTGTCTTTAATTTATGAGCTGTAAGACAAGAAACTACAGAAGGGGCAGAGGGGGGGATGTGTAAACACAACTAACCAATATTTTAACTGAAAGCTTTTCTGCAATTAACAAGAGAGGTCAAAATTAGGTCAGAGATTAGCTAAGAAGTTTTAGTTAACCCTGAGCTAATAGTGACCTTTTGTTTAGGCATGGATAAACAGTATAATTTGTCTGGCTATGCTAGCAAAGCTTATATAACCGTTTTCTCTTCTCCCAGTCTAGATAAATCTGGTATCTGTCACTAAATTCAGCAAAGCTGAATTAGTTTTGACTAATCTGAAGCAAACCAGTCTCATATGATTAATCATAGCATAGATGCACTTTTGTTCACTTTGGAACAGAGAAAGGGCATGTTTATTCCTGTAGCACACCAATCTCCAGGCTGACTTGGAGTCTGAAGCTGCAATCTCATGTAATTTGTGTGTGCAGCCTTGTGTGTGATGCTGTGTCCAGTTCCAGGGTTGATATGGCTCCTGCTGGGCTGGTAATCTTCCTTCCCTGTACCCTGGGACATGGTGTATAATTCCTTGAGGAAACGTGGGTATCAATTAAGCTTTATTGTTAATGTCATATTTACATATATGGATGATGTTCACATTTAATGTTGTATATGTTCATTTAATTTACCTTATTTTAAATTCATGTAGAGCAGGAGTGTATCTTTTGACCTACATTGTGAAGTTTATTTTCCTAGGCAGAAGATTAAGTGTGTCTTTACATAATACGTGAGCTTATATTATAGAGAACAGAAGGAAATTCGTATTACAGCCTGGGATTCGTAGCCATCTGCAAAATGCCTTAGAATTACAGGATCAGAGAAATAGTTGCCTTAATTGAGTTATAATCCTACATTAAATACTTTTGTGCATGCAATCTGTACAGAGTTTTCATGTTTTTCAGCAGAGTACAAATCTGCACAGCTTACAATAAGCACTTTTTAGCTTTGTTGATTCCTCTTGTTCTTTTAATTTTGCTCCTGTGGATAACAGGATTTGTAGGATCTCATGCTGGATACATGGAAGCCTTTAATTGCTAATTTCCTGTGTTGTACAATACTAGATCAATCAATATGCAGCAGTTACTGAAGAAATTGAAAACAATGCATCGCAAACCTCCAGGCATTTTATTTTTTGAGTTTTTTGTATGTCCCAGCTCAGCTATAATACAGTGAACATTTAGATGCAGCACAGCAGTCACACAAAGTTCAGTTTCAGATTTGTTTGAACAAAACACAATACTTTAAAAAACTTTTTTTGGTGAATCTTGCATGATTTTAAAAATATGCATAGTGTAAGAGAAAGAATTTAGAAAGTTTATTTTCAGGTCTTTTGGATTCAGAATTTGCCTATAAATACATTACCTCAAAGAAATGAGTACTCTCAAGTCCTAACTCTTTTGACAGAAGCTGTGTGTGATGAAGTAGCACTCTTTGTAAGCAATTTCATTAGAATGAATTTAATTTGCAATTTTCCTTTGCTGTAATGGTAAATCCATTTCATTTTTCACTTACCAGAAGATTAATGAGTGAAACCCACCAGTCTAACAAGATATTGATTACAAAGGAAGGAATGTGTTTGCTTCCAATGTTTGGTCCTTTATCTTTGTCCACTTTGTGCTTCCAAATATTGCTACCAAAATGAAATCTTCCCTCTAGTTCCCCAGTGTCATGTATTGGGAAGCTGGTGGCATGGATAGCAGGCTTTTCAGCAGATACAAACATTTTTTGTATTTGTATGCTCAAAGGTGAATGCTGTTAATTCACCATATTTTCATAATCTGTGAGACAAAGTCTATGAAAAAAGACAAAGCTGGAAATGTTCTAAAATAAGAACACAAACCACACCTTCTCTTTTGTTTAGAAAGCTTTCATATTAAAGAGATGCTCAGGACAAACATGAATGTATTTTTCTTCAAGATTCTACTTTTGTTGCCTTATAACCCCATACTACCAGTAAATTACTCTTTTATTAGTTTTTCTTGAGATAAAAAGAAAACTTTTCAACTGACTTCAAAGACCAAGGGTTTTCTTCTCAACTACTACATTAGATAAAAAATTGCTTATGCTGCATTATTTTCTACAACTTCCCTGCTTGTTTTGAAATTTAATTAAAAACTGAACTTTTTAAAAGAGATAGTGGTTCATGCTTTTCTCTTGATGGTTGTGTGTTTTATGTCCATATACATGAATGCACATAAATTATATATTTGTTTCTGCCTCGAAGCAATAAAATATCTAATTTACTGTGATATGTTCCACTACATCTTTACAGAACTGAGTTTGTTCACATGTGCTGATATTACAAAGCTTAGTCCTTTTTTTGTGCTTTTTTAACACCATTCAGTCAGTTAATGAAGAGATGTGGCTTTGCTTATGCTACTTGAAGAAAAAGGATTCCTTTATTATCCACTGAAACCTGCATGAAGACTAAATTGCTGTGGCAATTTCTCAAGCATTTCAGAGCTCTCTTCTCTCTTTCTGCAGTGGTAGCTGACTCGTGATTGGTACCACACAAACATGCACATCTTCCCACACTGAAACATCACCCAAGTGCTGCATCTCCATCTCCATGCCCTAGTAGGTGCAATGAGATAAACATTCTGTTTCTCACCCACAGTTTTTCTTTCCCCAAATTGCTATACTCAAGTTAAAAACCAACAAAACAAAACCCAATACAAGAGAACTGTTTTTGTTCTTATGCAGCCATTTCTTATGTCCCTTCTACAAAACTTGCACTTTAGGGACTTCTATACTGCCTTGGTTATGAGGTTTGTTCCTTGTATTCCAATTCACAATCCTTCCAGAGTCCCAGCCCTGAGAGCTGCTGCTTTTGTTTCATGGGGACAGATAACAGAGGGAAATAAAGAGGAGAGAAGAGTCTGTGTTTTAAGAAGTAGGATAAGAGGCTACTGTGGTTTAACCAGAGCCAGCAGCCAAGCCCCAGGCAGCCACTTGTTTGCTCCCCCACCAGCTGGCTCGGGGAGAGAACTGGAAGGGTAAAAGTCAGAAAACTCTTGGATTGAGGTAAAGAGAGTTAAACAGGGAAAGCAAAAGTTGTGCACAAAAGCAAAGCAAACCAAGGAATTAATTCACTGCTTCCCATGGGCAGGCAGGTGTTCAGCCATCTCCAGGAGAGCAGGGCCCCATCACACGTAACAGTGAATTTAGAAGACAAACACCATCACTCTGAACATCCCTCTCTTCCTTCTTCCACTACCTGTATGTACTGATCATGATGCTATGCAGTCTGGAATATCCCTTTGGCCAGTTGAGGTCACCTGTCCTGGCTGTGTCTCCTCCCAACCTCCCATGCATCCCCAACTCCCTCGCCAGCATGGCAGCATGAACAGCAGAAAAGGCCTTGGCTCTGTGTAAGCCCTGCTCAGCAACAACAAAAACATCTCTGTGTTATCAACCATGTGTCCGGGACAAATCTAAGACACAGGCCCGTATTAGTCACTGTGAAGAATATTAACTCTACCACGGGCAAAACAAGTCCAGAGACTTAGGTAAAAGTTGTTTCTGTTGTTAGGGTATGTCTGCTATAAAGCTTGGTACTTGCCACTGTGAGTTGATGTTTATACACCACTTGGTCTGGTTGGACCATGCATACTGCACTTTTCTATGCTGGAAATGGGGCAGCAGATCCTCCCCTCTGGGATTCAAAACTGGCCTTGAGCTGTTCCCTCTGCCCACGGAAACAGTAACTAAAAGCCTCAGTAGCTGTAACAGAAAGATTTTTTTGGACTTGAATATTAGGATTTGCTCTCAATAAAGAGAGATATCAAAGAGTATATACAAAATATTTCAAGCACATGAAGACTACTTGATGTGTTAGTGGAAGAGAACAACAAAAAATATTTGGCAAATTAATAATATATAAACCATTTACTGCTTATATACATGCATGGAAATATAGATCATGTGTTTACAAAATGCGTGTTGTTATTAGAAGTTTATCACCATTTAAAAATATGTTTTAAAGGGAAAATTAAATTTCTATGAGACAAAAGTCTTGCTTCTAGTTACCTGTTTTCCTTTATTGCTGATTTACATATATATATAATGTGTAGATAAAAGTAATAATAAATTTCTAGTGGGATTTTTGTGTGTTCTTTTTAAGATATTTTAAGGTGGATATATTGAGAAATGGGTCATATACTTGTGGTGATTAATCATTTGCAGAATTGAGGTCATGTACATTACGTTTGATTTTTTTTCCATAATTACCAGCAGAAGGTAATGAGGAAAAGATGATACTGTTCTATATTAATGTTTCAGCTTATGGTGCTTTATTATACTTGAAGTAGTCCTCTAAGGGATTTTAAGTTCATCCAAAATCAAGTTCCCTATTTTTTTCAGGGATTAGACAGGATGTCTTCAGTCAGTGCTAGATGTGCTGGTCTATGCCAAGTTTGGAGTCAGTATTGTGGGGGATACTAGGTTTAGATGAAAAGTTCATTCGTATAATTTTCCCTAGAAAGATTATGTGGATTTCCTTTTTCATGGCAAATGGAAGTTCATAGATTAGTGTCTGGTTTGGTTTTTCGATTTTTTTTCCATGGGAATTTAATGGAGCTGAACATAACTGGAATCTTACTGGTCATTCAGTTTCATTCTGAAATGTATCAGTAATGGATTTGTTAATGAAAGGTGCTCGTATTCAGGTATTTACCAAAAAAATTGAACAGTTGTGGTCTGTGACCCTTGCCTTATTCAAAAACATTTTCTTTCAGTTCTTTAAGCAGGCATTTGTAGTAGATAAAATATGTACTTCCATTATCCTGAAACAGTTGTGAGATTTTCATTCTCTCAGCTTTGTTCACCTGTGTCCTGCCAGACAGGCAACAGTTCTCCGCTCTGGGATTCAAGGCACTTACCTCCCTGTGATCAGTGAGAGTTTCTTTAGCTGAGCAGGCTGAACCTACACCTCTGCCTGCAAAATTAAATCCTCCCTGCCTCTCTGTTCAGACAGCAATCGTGTTTCCTTTTGACCCTGTTGTCACTGTGGAATCACAGATGATATTTTGCAGAACTATTCTGGCACTGTTGGGGCATTATGTGCTTTCGATATGAGAAAGGAGAACACTGTGAACACCAGTTTCTGTTGCAGTTACTGTTTACTAGGGATTTATCTGAAATGGGAAAAATGAAATGTCAGTATTGTCTGATAATAAAGGACAAAATATGAAAGCAAACTTTGAAGAGCTAGATTTTACACTTTGCCTAGGAGTTCCTAACAGGAGGTCCTTGCTTATGTGCCCTTCACAAGATGCAAGGAAAATCACAGCCCATCTGTTCCAGGGGATAGAAGAACAGTTCTATCTTTCTGTCTCTAGAGGCGTGTGTCACTTCAAAGATGGGGAAAGGGGCATGTCTATTTTGTGGCTCAAAACTATAATGCTGAATATTACTGCTTTAGAAGTGAATCTGTGAATGGATGCAGCCTCTTCTTTAGGATATGTCCTCTTTAAAGTTTTTAAGGACATCAAGAGAAATGTAAGTGTTCTTAAAAATCAAACAAGAAACATTCACTTACCTGTCAGCATTGTTGACCTCAGACATAAATTGCTCTAAATTATTGTTGTTGTTTTCACAATGTATATATGAGAAGATGGTACTAATTCAAAGTGATAATGAAGTTTGAGGACAGGGACTTGAGTATTTCTGGTGCTGTTTTTAAAGGTAGTTCTAAAATTCAGAAGCACAGAACAAATTGCTAGAGGAATTGAATTAGATGTGGAGAGCTGTATGAGTTACACAATGAGAGAATTTTTTGACTCTTAATTTTCATCTGCTCTTCCTAGCACCTTGAAGTCAGAAAAAATTGTAATGTGAATTTGACAACCTTTGAGAGAACTAACTCAGTCTTCATCTTTATATTCCATTGAAATAAATGATTTTTTAAAAAGATCCTGTGCTGCCCTTTCCAGAGATATGAACTTTTTGTTTGTGAAGTTTTTGATTATTTTCTAGTGATTTGGATTAAATTCACTGCAAATTTTACAGTTAGCAGATTTTTACAATTTACAGGGGTTTTTTGCCTGTAAAATACTGAGTATATTCTGTCTCCAAAATTACTGAAGCAACCACAGAAGATGGAAACCTCGTTGCACACTGTATATGCTTTCGGCTTTCATGATGAAATACCATCTTCCTGAAATAATTGTGTAAATTGTCTATTCAATATCAACAGGTGATTTTCATTTCCTTTGTAAAGTCATCTAAAGTTACAATCATATTTGTGCCTTTATTTTGAGACAATTACTAGTTCCTAAAAGTAGATGTTTGGCAAGTAGTTACTTGTACCAAATTTTATTTTTATCAAAATGTTACTAATATCTACCTATTTGTATTTCTTCAGTAATTCTTAGAAACTTTGTCATCTGCACAACAAATTTCCAATCTTTCAGTCCAAGGTTCTATTTCTGATGTGTGGCAGGTAATACATGATCATGAATAAATGCTTCATACATACAACTTCTTTCTTGGGAGAAAAATGCCATGCTTTTGATTAACAATGGAGCTTAATAAAGGGGAAAAAATAAAATACGACAGGGGTGTTCTGTTGAGTGATTCTTCCAGTTAAGTTGATGATTTCTACAGGGGCATGCCTCATGAATAATTCAGGTAAGATGGAAGCAAGTGCTTCTCTGGCCAATGACTCAGTAGAGAAATTGTGTTGGAACCAAAGCATCCTATGTAAAATGCATGATACTCTAATGCTTATGTTTAAGTATTAATAAGTTTTGTCCTGTAGGATAACCAGGGTGCAGTAGGGTTGAACCCCAAACAGAATTAGTGTATATCACTTCTGAAGCTGTCACAAATGCTCTGTTTTAAAATGGAACCAAGTGGAAGGTTGCTGTTGTTTACATAGCAACAGGCTCCAGTTTCAGGCAAGCTGAACTGGTTTTCAAAAGAGAGCCTGGTGACAAAATTTTACGGATGGCTATGGAAGCTATAGTGAAGAAGCAGATAATCCACTTTAAAGTTGCTCTTGCTTCCTGAAGAGTTAAATTTCTTTGAGTAAACAATGTGAGCAGCAACACAAGAAAGCTTTAATAGTAACATCTTTTAAAAATGATCTATGGTAGCTCATGTAAGAAATGCATAGTAAATACCAACTGTTGTGTTTTAATTTCCATATTCATTAAATAAATATATTTGTTGTGCAAATATGCCTTGTTGTGAATGCAGCCAGTGGATGCTTGAGTTATACAGAGGATAATGACTTTTATCTGAGAATCTTTGAAGAGTTTAAAGAGGTTTCTTAATTTTTGCATTATCACTGTGGTGCCAAAACCAGCTAACTTGCTTCTTTATGCTTAAAATTAGTTTGTTTTTTTTAAGTTAATTGATTGGTTGTGCCATTCCTATTTATTTGTTTCATTACTGCTGTTTGGTAAGGTTGGAGTTCATGCTGCAGCAACTGTGTGTGTTGGAGACCTCCCTGAGGAATGTACGGCTGGAGACTGTGCCTTTTGCTTCTGCCTTACCTTCACCGTGGCATTGCACACTGGCATAAGGACTTTACTGTAGCATGTAAAATTTGTTTTAAACATCCCAGAGCTGAAAATGTGTTACAATGTGCAGTGGCATTCAAAAGCTCACTGCAATATCTGGATAGCTACTGCAGAGGTTCTTTTGCCCTTTTTAGCTATGTGTCCAGAGGTCCTGCTAGGATTGCTGTCAGGCTCAGTCTTGGCCAGCAGCTCCATCTTGGAGCCAGCTGGAACTGATATGGGGGAAGCTTCTGGCACCTTCCTACAGAAGCCACCCCTGCAGCCTCTCCCTTTCTCCCCCCCAACTTGCCCCAGAACTGCAGTATTGTGTGCTTGCACTGCTGACAGCACAGCTGCAGGACAAGGTTCCCAGGCCAAGGGCAGCACACAGTGTGAAACAAAGAGCAGATCAAGGACAAAATTGCACCTTTATGGAGTGCAAGGACAGCTGAAAAGTGGCAGTTCTGTTGGGATTCAAGGCATCCATGGTATCTCTGTGCTGCAAGAATGGTGGGCAGACCCTTACTCAAAATAGCCCACAGCTGCTCTGGCAAGGATTCCATGTTTAGGACTGCAGAGGAAGACCAAAAAAACCCCCAAATTGTGGGACAGTATCAGTCTGACCCAAGGAAAAGACCTTCTGGACTGCAGATACAGGGCACCAGTGGTGGTGTGATGCTTCAAGGGCAGCAGGCAGGAAGTTACACACAGTGGCCCAGGGGCCATGCTCAGTGCTCCAGAGGAAGGTGAAGAACTCCTGGAGATTGGTGCCAATCCGCATTGGGGCAAAACTCCTTCCTAACACCAGAGGTGCCCGTTCCCTGAGCCTGTGAGCAAGCCCTCATGAGGGGCTTCTCCTGCAGTGCCACAGGCAGCGAAGTAGCTCATGAGCTGAGCACAATGTGCTCTCAGCCTGCAGGGGTTTAGCAGAGCTTTTTCCCATTAGGACCTCGGGAGAACCCTCAGCACAGGGCTTGGGCAATCCTGTAAGCCACACTCCCTCCCCTGGGCTCATGTGAGCAGAGGACATCACCCTAGGTCTTGCTGTGACTCTCAGTCCTTGCAGTCATCTCCTGCTCTGCTCATGCTGCTCATAAAGCTCAGGAGTGTGGGAGACAGCCTGTTCAGCCTCGCACCTCTGCGGATTCACCTTCCCAAACAATGGCCATGGCTTCCGCAGGAGAGGGCAGGCAGTGCCTTGGGCACGTGGAGGGCTGCTACACTTCTGTGCAACACTTCAAGCAACAGATCATGGCACAGGTCTCTACATTCAAGACCAAAATAAGAATTATGTGGAACTGTTGGAGTGAGTCTAGAGGAGTGAGAATGGAAAATTATTGGAGATCTGGAACACCTCTGCTATTAGAACAGGCTGAGAGTTGGGTTTGTTCAGCCTGAGGAGGAAAAACCTTCAATTACCTAAAGTGAGCCTACAACAACAGGCAATAACTTGGAAAAGCCTGAGAGCATCAGGCACAGCACCAGGCACAGCATCACCAGCTGGGCAATGAAGGGGATTGTCCTGCTGTGCTCTGCACTGGGGCGGCCTCACCTCGAGAGCTGGGGGCAGTTTTGGGTGCCACACGTAAGAAAGATATGAATCTATTAGAGAGTGTCCAGAGGAGTGCAACCAAGATTGTGGAAGGTCTCAAGGGCAAGACTTTCAAGGAGGAGCTGGGGTCGCTTGGCATGTTCAGCCTGGGGAAGGCTACAGGGAGATCTCATTGTGGTTTACAACTTGCACAAGGAGGGCAGTGGAGGGGAGGTGCTGATCTCCCCTGTCGGGTGACCAGTGATAAGATACAAGGAAATGGAATGAAGCTGCAGGCTGGAGTCCAGGAAAAAGTCCTTCGCTGAGACAGTGGTTGGTCTCTGGAACGTGTTGCTCAGGGAAGTGGTTGTCATGTCACCAAGCCTGACAGAGTTCAAAGGGTGTCTGGATGACACTTAGTTATGTGATTTATTTTTTATGTAGTCCTGCAAGGCCCAGGTATTTGGACCCAATGATCCTTAAGGGTCCCTTCCAACTTGAGATATACTATAGTTACATTGTGCTACTACACATCTAAGGTAATTGGTTGAAATACCACTATACTTTCCCTGTTACTTGGCAATGTAACAGCTTTCTCTTTTTAAATGACTTGACAATTTCTACTCGGCAGCTTTTGTTAGGAATAGAATTAATTGTGTATAGCTCTTGCATACTCTCCTTGTCTTTTGCAGTGTGCCTTCTAGGATATAATAAGTTTAGTTAAACCTACTCAGTTTGACAAAACATATTTTAATGATGCTCTGTAATGCCAGAGATTTTGCATTTAATGGCACTTAGAGCATATTGACACACAAAACAGTTGTGACATGTTTATATTTCAGTGTTCCTCGAATCAAAACTCTGTTTTAATAAAAAATGACACAGTGTTTATGATGCTGTGATACATAGGTCATTGATTATTAAGGATGACATCATTTCAGGAAAGTAGATGTGATCACCCTGAAATGTAATGACAGCTTTAGAAAGATTACCTGTACTTCAGGCTCCCTATGGCTTTCGATTTCCTTTCCTTTTTAAAGTTAATTAACTTTAAAAATATTAATTCCAGATAACAGGTCAGATTCAGCTGCAGCGAATTAAACCTTGGAAATAAGGGTTAAACCAATATACGTCAATATATTTTAGTCCTTACATCTCAAATTGTACTCAATGGTTGAGTTGGGGTATCTCGTACAGGGCCAGAAGTTGGACTCGATGATCCTGATGGGTCCCTTCCAGCTCAGCATATTCTATAATTCTATGATTGAATGATTTTTTAGGTAATGATATGGCAAAAATATTTCAGGAAATATTGTAGAGTAGTAATATTTCTTGATGAGTGAGACACAGTAACTGGTCATGTGTGCACAAGCTGCAATGTAGAGTAGTTAATGTTAAACATGGTTACAGTGTCAGCATCCTGTGGCTGTGCTTTTCAACTCAGAGAGCTTTCCAGTTAGCTTCAAATGCTCAGTGGAGCAGCCTTTAAGCTTTTTCCTGAAAAAGTACAACAAGCTAATTTTAGCATTAAAAAATGATATTTTTATTGGTGCCTTTTCCTGTTCTCTTAATAGATTTTTTTCTCTCTGTGAAACAGAAGTCAGATCTGCAGTCTTGCTAGAGGTTTCTCACTCAAGCCACAATTTATCCTTGGCAAAATTGTAATTCTCATAAATTGCAAACATAGTTTGTGTTTTACAAAAACATGAAGTACTGCAGATAGCCCTTCAGGAGCACTTGGATTTTGCAACTCTTTCATATTCTTTTGTTGTCTTTTCCTTGATTTTCAGCATCTCCTTTATGCTAGGAATTACATTCTAACCTCCTTTGTGTCTCTCTTGACTTGTCCCCTTCCCAAATTAGAGCATATGCCAAATCACCTCTCTGAAAGGCTGCATTTAATATATTTCCTTTGGCTTTTGTCTGACAAGTTGCCAAAAAGAGAGTACCAGTTTCCCCCAACTAATAAATTAACAGATTCTTTTCCTCACTTTTATATTCCTATTTTTTGATTGGCCAGACTTGAGAATTACTTCTCTGAATCTCTGGAGTTTAATTGCATGTAAATTAGTTCATTCATTTGCCTGAATGTGCTAACCACTTGCTATTAACATTGCTTTCAAAGATCCATTTTCTTTGCTCCAAAGACCTCATATCTCAATGTAAGATTACAATATTTTCTGGTTCATAAGACTGTATCTTAAACTAAAAGTGCAAAACACAGTTTGCGCTGCCATGGCATCAATTTTATATAAACTGATGTGTTTTAAATTTGCTCTTCAGGAAGTTCTCACTAATTTTCCCATTTAGAACCTCTTTGGCCTTCATTTATGCTAACTGGCAGTTTATCAGATGATAATTTTCTGTAAAGCACTTACCAGACTATGAAGTACAAGAGCCAGCTCAAAATTTGTGACGTATTATAGGTGATGTATGTGGGCAAATTTGTAAGGTCATATTAGAGCTTTTTTGTCTTCTCGTGTAAACTCTGTCCCTAGGTCACCTGTATATAGGTATACAGCAGGCCCTTGGCTTTGGGTTGTGTCTGCTTCTGTTGGTGAGGAAAGCTCTAGCCTTGGATGCAAGCTTTACACAAGCTGGAAACAAACCTTCTCTTTTCCAGTGGGACACACCTGGTGCATTCTGCAGGGGCCCAAGTCTGCTGTGGTGGAGATGCAGCTGATGTGCACAGTCCTCAGTGTGTTTAGGCATAGAGGTGTAAATATTCACCAAAGTCTTGCAGAGGTTGTTGTGTCTGTTCAGTGTGGTCAGAGGAAGCCTCTCCTGGTGTGGCCTCCCTGAGGTCAGTGAGCTCTGTGCAGGTCACACCCACTGTGGGAGGAAATACTTGATCCTGCTGATGCATGCAACAGGAGTGAGGTACTGCTGGCCACAAATGATGTGTGAGGACACTAACTTCTCCTCTCCCGCTAATTTTCCTCCTGTATTTTTGTAAAGCCTCTTTGACAATGAGAGAAAGGCTGTGATGGCCAGAGGAAAGATCTGTTAAGGCATTCCTCTGGAATAGAATTTTATTTTAAATGAAATTTTACTGCCTCAGAAGTGACTGTAGTGTCACCAAACCAATGTTATTCCTTCATTGGTAAGGAGTTTAAACACAGTTAATATTTAGTAATGAATGAAGCTGTATTTTTTTTTAATTTGCCTTAGTGTTTGTTAACATTCTGTCTAGTACAAACATACCATCTTTCATTAAAAGGAAACTTGGGCTCTGATTTTTCAATGATCTCAAGGGAAACACATACTTTTGAGCACTAATCCTGCTAAAAGTAATGTAAACTAGTAATTTGATTTAATTTGTAGCTGTGGGTAATATATGTGCAGCTTCTGATGTTTGCTTAGTTTTTGTTGATGCTATCATATAAGCAATTTTTCAGATGAATGGAAATATTTATGTAAAAGTTGACTATGCATGACAGTGCTAGTGGTATCAGACCAGTGCCTGTTGTGAATTCCCTTAAACTATGTAGGAGTTAGTTCAAGAGAAGCTTTAAAATTTGTGAAAAGTCTCTAAGACCTGTCAGTGGACTTGTCTAAAACTAAATGGACCTGTAAACTGTACTAAATCTGATCAACGGGAGATGTAAAGTTTACTTATTTTCCCTTTTTCTCTATTTGCTTTTAAAATGCTTCTCTTTGTGGCAGTTCATGAATGTAGTAGGCTCTTGTCAGTGACTAAGGAATTCCATTTTCCTCAGCTTTTTTCTATAGCTCTAGATGTCCTTAAGTGGCAACATAAAGTATTGTTTTAATACTCCTTGGAAGCTGTGGCTACTTGCTTCTGGACATATGTGAACACTTGAAGTATTGTTTAAAAAACTCACGTTCATGGTGTGTATTTTGAGTGTGCTGTTCTTAGGAATGTTGAAAACAAATTTTGATTTTTCAAATTAGTAGCTTGTTGGTAAAAGGAAAGAGAAATAGAAAATAAATTGATTTGCCTCTTAGGGAATGACTCTTGTGTGGTGATAGAACGCATTGTTTAGTCCAGAAATAGCAGTATGACACTGGGGGACATAGAGATGGTTGAGAAGCAAAATCAGTTCAAGGGAAATGTGTTGGTGGGGCATCAGAAAACGTGCAGCTGGGAGGGAAGGAAAATAGCTAGTAAATTTCCCAGGAAAAAGAGAGAACATTGAAAAAAATGTTATTAGTGGTTTAGAGAAAGAAAATACTAATATAGCAATGGGAGCCTGAATGAATTTGGAAGTTGATTTTCTAAATTGTGTGTTGTATTTGCATATGTAAAACTGTGTAAACATTTTTGTGTTTGTGTAAAATATTGTGCGTGGTTGGAGAAAGAGAGGGAGAATGTGTATACTTTGTCACCAAACTGTGCATAAACAGAGGCTAAAATTTGGCTTTGAGTTTTCAAGAAGGTTTTTTTCAGCCTCTTCTATAGTTTTTAGTGTCAGAAAAATCCCTTTACAGGGGCTGTGCTCTTTGGTGTACTGTTGGACGAACTTTATTTTTAATACATTTTCAAACAGAATGCATTAGTGGAAACTAACTAGGGAATTGCTTTGCCCAAAGCAGAAACTCCTTGATATTGTTGTGAATGCATAGGGAATTATACACAGAAAGTACAATTTTGGAGTTTGTCTCAAATTTTATTATCTTTTTTTTTTTAAATAATAATTTTTAATTATGTCTGTCTTCTCATGCTGAAAATGATAATGTCGTTTGATAGCTACTTTCCATTTTCTAACTTCAGTGAGGGTAGTTGCAGGGGAAGAGGGTCATAGAACCTCGAGTAAAAGCAAACCTACTGGGCCTTTCATGTCCAGCTACTTTTTTAACTGAGCCACGGCCAGAAACCTGTGAGGTATCTTCTGGTTTGGGTTCTGATTTTGTTAGATACCAGCTCTTGCAGGGAGATTTGGATGTGTGGGACTCCTCTGAAAATCCAAGTGTCAAATAGTACCTGCAACCAGTGTCCAGCTTTATTTCAGTTAAAGCTCAGCAGTGGGGTCTAAGCTAAAATGCATGTGCAAATGTCTTGCCTAAAGGAGGGGTCACAAAGCAGCAATGGCTGTTGCAGCTACTTATCAGCGGGGAGCAAGGGCTGAGACCTTTCCTCTGAAGGCCAATTTAAGTGAAGTTCAAAATACATAGGAAATGTGTGGGAAAAACCCCAAACCTTTAAAGTCCTGAAGCTATATGCAGGTTTTTAAAATCTGAATAGTTATGTAGATAATCCATACAGCTAAGGTGGGGAAAAACATATCTGTAAGGCTACTTAGGATTTTGAATTACTTATTCTGGGGAATGAATTGGGAAAATTTTTACACCTTGCTATTTCAAGAAAACGAACAATGATTTTTCTCATCTCTAACAGAAAGAATACATCTTATCTGAGGAAAGCATTAGTTTTTTGTTTGTTTTTTTTTTTACCTCTGTTTATAATTCAATCCTTGTTCTTCACACAAGAGCTGTTTTGCTATAGCAACTTTACTAGCACCCAGTAGAGTTCATACATAGCTTGTAAACAACTTTTTTTGGTCTTTGTAAACACCTTCAAACTAAAAATTTTGTCATGGTTGGATAGAACTGCACATTGCAGGATCAGCTATTAGACCTGAAGACAGGCTAATTAGATGTTTACCTTTTGCTACATGATATTAAGTCTTAAATTCTATCACACCTAAAGTTCATGCAATTCTAGGCATCAGTCAATTAGACAAAGGAAAAACAGGTCAATTTTATTAGACCCCATGACTCAGGCAGTTGATTATCCTGAGAAAACACAGGACTTGGTGCTTTAGCAGAGGGTTTGCTATTGTAATTGACTAACTGCTGCCTCCTGCTCTGTTGACCTTCACTAATTTGTAGTATTGTCTGTCATTCCTGATCTGCAGTCTGGTAGAGAGGTTCATATGTAAACATCAACATTGTTAAGGTCAGGGGGAACTGCATCTGTGTCTGTAGCCAGTTCATTTTAATTGTGTGTACAGGCAGGCTGCAGGCTTTATGCCACTTGGTTCTGCATATCTGTCTGAAAATCTGCAGCTTTTGTCAGAGTGTCACTGTTCTAATAATAATGAAATGAATAATGTAAGCAGCTACGGATCATTTAAAACCCTCGAGAGTGTCTTCTGGTACAGTGCCTGTGCTGCCACAGCAGGGCAGGAGGGTGGCATCCCCTGGGAATCGGCTCCTTTCAAATGTGTAGGACACCCTAGTGTGCCCTGGGTGGTGTGGTGCTGTATCACAAAGGTCCTGTTGTTGTGGCTGCTGTAGGACTCTCTCCCTTGGGGGTATCAGTGTAGGGGTTGAAACTGAGAAAAAACTGCCCAGAACTTTTATTCCAAAAGGTTGCATAAATATTCTCATGTTGTATTTACCAGTGTTTCCCAGTGTGTCTACACAAAATAGAAAATGGTTTCAATGGCCTGGCAAGTTTCCAACTTTTTTAGAAAAATGTTTATTTAATCTTATTACCAATGCAGCATTAACATGTTTGCAATTTTTAAATATGCCTTCAGTTCTGTTAGATACATGGGGACAGAAGTGCTGTAGGACCACTGTCGTTTCATACTTTCCATAACATCACATTTCTACTGCAGGATTCCTGTATTTTTCTGCCTCTTGTCTTTTTTTTACCTCCAAATAATGATGAAGTTTCAGTTCTGTTGTGATATCTTCCATATCCTCATGTATTTTAGCACAAGCTATTTTTGGTAGTAACAATATTAAATGTCCTTATTCTAATTTCATCTCTTTGTTCAACATAGCAAGCTTTCCATTTCAGCAAATGATTCTTCTTCCTTTGATGTTTCTTCCCTTCAGATGTTTGCATCCACTTACTTTCTTTTCCCCTTACTTCACCTTGGCTAAGCTGGCATACATGATAGTTTTTAAGAATTTTCCCCAAATTTGTCCTCAAATTCATCCTCTATCCTCTTATGCTGATACTGCTTAGCCTGAAGCTATTTTTTTTCCCAGTTGTCTAGCTAAATACCAGAAGTCTTGGTGCTATCACTTTGCTGGCAGATGACGGTTACTTCTCTGCCCTGAAATGAAATGGAGGACCCATACATAATCTTTTACTTCCCTGCTCTATATTCTTGTGAGCTGTCCCATCACAATCTGCATTTAAGTATCAGTATTCTGAATTATTTTGTATGCAGAGGTTCTAGTTGGACTTTTTTTTTTTTTCAGGTTGATTTGCAATGTAATTTGCTTTTATGTCAAAGCTTCCTTGTTTTTGAAACAGTACATGTATGCATTCATAACCCCCATTGGCATTGTATCAGTCAGGAATAAAATGGATACATTTTCTTCCTGCTAAAGATTATTAATGAGAATACTAAATAAATGTGGTTTTTCAAACTGTGATTTGAGCAGGAAGTACGAAAACAAAGGGAATAGATGCTTCAAGGTGCGGTTGTGAAGCAGTCTTGAATGTATGGAAAGAAGATGAGTGCATTAATGAACAATCAGCAGTTTCACTTTGGCAAAAGTCAATGAAAGTGTTTTTAATGACAGTGACCTACCTGATCCTCCCTCCAGCATCACTTCTTCAAAATGATCTTCAGAAAACAGTTCTTACATGTACAGAATGCTGAGAAGCATTAAAACCCCTCCTGCATGTCGTGATGACTAATTGAAAGGAACAGCTTGATGAATTTTCTGGTTCAGTTGTCCAGCTTTTGCAGAGAAACTGCATTTCTGAAACATGGCAAGCTTAGACCAAAAAGTTGTTGCCTCTAGCAGTGGGTCTTTGATCTGGCTCTGACTGATGTTGCATAGCTGTGAATTCCTCAAGGTGATGAAACATCAGTTCTGGGCTGTATTACTTGCAGATCTGGATGATGGAAGCAGAAAAATTATCTGTGTACGTGTTTAATCCTGCAGCTGTGTTACACTGCATTTCCTTGAGCACATGCTCATGTTTATTCCTTGCATTGCTTTCTTCAGAACTGGGCTGTTTGTGTGTTTGTGAGCCCTAACAGTGATGGACGTTCTTCAGTGTGACCAAGTGTCCCTCCTGCCTACCAAACAAGTGTAGATGAAAGAAAGGAAACTAATTGGTGCCCTTGGGAAACTGCAGTAAAATACTGTCCTTCTGTGCCAAATTTGTACATTGTAAGAGTGCTTAAAAAGAGCAAGCATTCTGCTGTTCTCTGTGAGCTCAGGAGGTGGTGGCAAGATCATTAATGAAGGATGTTGTAAACTCGTACAGCTAGTGGAGAGAAGGAAAATCCTCAAAAGGTTTGTGTCCTGACAGTTGTGTATAAATTGCTTGTACTTTCTTGGATGTTATTTTCCTACAACAGCCAGATATTTATCTCCCTGCCTTAGTAACATTGCTCTAGTGATGTGCAGATTAAGAGTGAAAGGAAATGAAAGCAAGGTCAGCCCCTAAATGAAAAAGCATTCTGTTACAGCAAGCCCTTTTTTTCCCAGACAGAAGGGAAAGCTTTTTTCCTTTAAACTATGCTTCATCTTAGTGACAAGTGACTGAAACACAGAGTCAAGCAGAGAGAGAGAGAGATGGATAATGGGGTTAGTTCAATTTGGCCTGTATTTCCAAGTTTTGATCAAAAACTGGCTAAATGATTTGAGGGGAACTGGTTTGTTGTTTTGTTTAATTTTTTAAAAATAGTAATTACAGTTTATAAGAACCTTGTCACAATGCCCTAAACTTAGGAAAAATTGTGACAGATGTGGGTATAGTATTAATAGAGTTTGTAAAGAAATAATATGTTATTTATACAGTTCGTGTCATCAAGAATGGTTTTCAAATAACTGTGGCTTGTATACAAACATACAGAGTGCATGGCATAGGCCAAAAGAGTGTAACAGCATCTTTGAAAATTACTTTGAAATTGCTGATAAACAAAATTACCTTTATTAGATCATGGGGCAAAGGTGGCAGTAGCTAGGGGAAGAGCTCAGCTGGAATTGGAGAGTCAGGATTTTCTTGAGAGACTGGTATCAGGACTGGGAGGAAGGAGTCTCTGAGTGCAGATTAGTGGGGGATAAATACTGGGTGGAAATGAAAGGCTGATATTTAGTGTTAGAAACCTGAGAGCATGTGATGTTAGTGTGAGTAAGCGACATGCTCTTCTCAAATAAACCACCTTAACCCACTTTCCTGATTTTTATCATGTTCATTTGTTGGTTTCCCCATCTGATGTTGATTGTTGGTGCTGATTTTCCCATCTTTTCTTATTAGATATCAATAAGATATTAGGAATATCCAAGATATTAGGAATTTCAGGAGAGAATATTAGTATTTTAACCATCTTCATGTTTTAAGACAGAGATCCCCAGCCTCTCACACGGAGACAAACATTGATGCAGAGCACTGGATAAGTCAGCATCATAACTCAGGAAAGAAAAAAGCCACAACAAATGAAAATTTGAAGGGAGATTATGAGTGTAAAAGGGAAACTTCAAATGTACAAGCAATTTTTGTTGTAATGTGCCATTTTTAGGTAAGTGTTGTCTAGCTTGGCTTCAAGTCAATATTGACATGGTGCAATGAAATAGTGCTGCTTGTTTTTAAACCCGGGGATTAAGTCTACTGCTCTGCTTCTCTGGCTTTCTCATCCATCAATAGAGGTTTTGATTAGAGCATGCAGCTATGGCCTTGCCTGAGGTATTTGCATTTTCTGAGAGTGTGATATATTTTTTTTCACAATGCCAGAATACCCCAAGCTGCTGAAGACTTGTGTTGAGGAGATACTAGATATTACTGATGGCTGTAGTTATACATGGAGTTGTACCTGTGACTTTCCACTGTCCGTGGGCCTGTTGTTAACTAAGTATAATTCTTTAGGTCAAATATCCATCTGTGAGCTGTGCCTTGTCCAACAGAGTCAAGTGGGGCTGATAAGTAGAGAGATCTGTCATCATGTTCTCAGTTTCTGTTGAATTTTGTAGTATGAGGGCACCTTGAAATATATTGTCTTGGAGGTCCAGGACAGTTTTTTTTTCCTATTTATTCCAGTTTTATGAGTAGAATCCTACAATTTTTGGTTTAAGTCTCAGTTAGCAATGTAAAATACCTATATTTTTAATTAGCATTTTCTCTTTAGTTCAGTTTGGGTGTTTCAGCAGATAGATAGCAGCAACCTCACGAATTCCTGTTCAAAGAGACCCCAAATCCTTTTCATTTCCATCTACTTTAGGGTCATAGTCCCATATAAACAAGAAGCAGAATTTCAAAGGCTCCAGCTTCTCTGTTGTAATGTGCTGGTCACCCAAAGACATTCACTTCATTCTTACCACCTATCTCCAGACTCAGAATGACTATGGTATGTTGGCTTACCTGAAAGCTGAGGTTATGACAGTAATCAAATGAAAAAATAAGTATGTAAATATCCTTCTCTTCCTCACCACAAACCTGTATTCAGCCTGTGTTATTTAATGACCAGTTTTACCCCATTGTGTTAGTAAAATCACCAATGATTTCTCCTTTTATCTCCTTGACCTTCCTCATGAAGGCCAGACTTGACAGGACATGGCAGATCTTGGCATAACACAGATCCCCCCAGTTCACAACTGACATCTTATTGCAGATCTGCAGTACCTGTCCCAGTCTCCACTGGACCTGCCACTTTCCTTCTGTGTTGCATCCAAGTTCCTAGTCTTTTCCTCTGCATTCAAACTGCAGAGATCAAGGCTGAAAATACAGTGTTGTTTTTCAGTCTGCACTATTGGTGAAAAATGCAGTTAGTAAAGTAGCTGCTTAGATTATGGGTAAGAGTGCACTCAAAGGAGAACCTGTTTCGCCTCTGCAGGGTTGAGGAAGGCAGATGGGAAACCAGCCTGCTGCATTGCAGTAGGGTTGGTTAGCCAGGAGGTGGCAGCTGAAGTACTCCTTTGCACTTGGAGCAAAAACCAGCAGTAAGAGCGAAAACCAGCCTGTAAATAGCACAGATCCTGCCTGTCTGCATTGGAAAATGCTGTACTTCATTAACTCTGTGCTAAACAGAAAAGTCCTAATGGATGTGTGGTTTTATCCAATCACCTCAAGCAACCCTCCCAGCCTTTGCATTAATTCTGAGTATTGTTGGGCGGTGGCATTCACAATTAATTCAAAGCTTGGAAAAAAGTGCTTCTTTGCCATTTCATGGCTGTGTCTTTTCTGACTGACTTGAAAATTGCGAGATAAACTCTGAGCTTTGAAGGATGGAGAGCCTGTTTTAATTTCTTTGGTTCTTTCCAGAGGCTAATGTCCAATTTTGTTGCACTTGGAGTGCTACGAGTAGTCAGAATATAATGTTCCAAATGGCAGTGATTTTAATGTTGCCAGTTGGGTTTAAGTAGTGTCAACACAGCTTCCACATGACTAAAAATCTAGTCTATGTATAAATAAATAGGCCCAAAATATCTGTTAAGTTTGCAAGGTAACACAAGTGAGGAGCAATCAAAACAGCTTCTCAGTTAGCCCCTGGCTATTTTATCCCTTACTGAGCAGAAGCTTCATATTAGAGGGTGTTGTCAACCAGCCACTTAATCTTATGGAAGAGATGGCTCTTTCAGATGCTTGGGTTAAGTGGTTAGCAAACAACAAGCTACAGCTGGCCTGACTTCTGTTTATGGAAAGAAATTACACAGACAGCTGGAATCGTAGGTGTTTAAAACATTTTTCATTCTTACTAAGATGCAACAGCTAGCTGAGGATTCCTAGTTTTGACTAAATGTTTGGAGCAGCTAGTCCTTCAACTGTACGGTTTTTAAAATGGCAGGTTTTACAACAAGTTAAAAATATGCTTTTATTCCCTATTAAACTCAAACTGACCAAAACCAACCAACCAACCCACCCAAGAAAGAAAAACTCCCAAATAAACAAGCAACGCCCCCCTCCAGAAAACCAAACTGAAAACAAGCAACGCCCCCCCCCAAACTCTAACCAAAAAATAACCAACCAAAAACAGAATACCAAAACCAAACAAACCCAAATCCTACTCTCTGATATGGAATCTGTGCTTCTCCGCTGGTCTGAAGGATATCACACTGCTTATAGGGTAAAGAATTTTGTCCTGTAAGATCCTGAGCACTTGTAGCTTAAGGGCTTGTCTCTGTACACAGACTGAAGATATGTTTAAATCTTTTATATGTTGGAGTAAGATCTCTTTCTGGTGTACTTCCATACTGGTGGCACACCTGTACTACCTCATTGCATAGGATTATAAGTGTACTGAAATGGATGCAACAACAGCAATGCACACTTGGAGAGCTCTAGTACTCAATCAGGCATCTTTCAATAGCAAAGTCTTGGAGGTGACCGCAAGACTGTTTCAGTTCTTAAATGACAAGGTGGATGCATAGCAAACATTACTCACTCCACACTATGTTTCGTAGTCAGTGTACTTTTTTGAAGTATTTTTCTACTTGGTGAATATTGGTAGCAGAATAAATGCTTTTATGTGAAACATCTGTTAAAGATGTACAGAACAGCACCTGTGTAATACTGCAGCAAATTCATGAAACTTGCTTTCAGTACTTCTTTCTTTGAAGTGTTCTCCCCTCCACTAAGCTCATCCCTTGTTTCCTCCACTCTCCAGTCTAATGGGAAAAAACCCAAAAACGTCTCCTCCAAACCACCTTCCTTGTCCTTTAGTCTAGTTGAGAATGTCCTGATGTTCCTGCAGGATGAGGCTTCAGTGCAGCATCCATCAGCTGTGCTTTGTGCAGATGCTGGTTTCTTTTCTTGTCAAAGCTGCTGGACTGGGAAAGAGACAGATGTGGACTGATCCTTACATCCCCTGTAGTCTGCTCTGTTCTGGTGCTGAAGTGGGATTTGCACGTGTGTCACAGAGTTTCCAGGGGGTGAACTGTAGCTCCAAGGCAATAGTCCTAAACAGCTCGAGACTGTCCCTTTCGGTGCTGTTGCAGCACTGGTGCACGGCAAAAATCACAGGATTGAAACAAGGACGTCACCTGGGGGCACTCTTGTAGCCAGATACTCGTGTCTCATGTTATTTGCATTTGAAAGTTTATAGCAGCTGAATATATTTCTGGTAAAGCTGCCCTTTATCAGAAGATTTCTTTTAGCTCAGCTACTGGTTATAATTTTAAATGATCTGTGCCACTGAGTGGAAAAACAGCAAAAATAATAATAAAGAAACTTAATTTCCTAGGTTGCTTACTGTTGAAGTTTAGTTTACTTTTTTTGATGAGCCAAACCTTATTTTTTCTTTAAAAATTTCCTGCAAAACAGTAACCAGTTCCATGTGAGTTCTGCCAAAGCAAATATTCATATAAATTTATCTTGTGAGGTAAGCTGATGTTCCATACACTTTGTTTCCAAATATGCATTCTATGGCGAAATATCTGTATCCAAGTTGAGTTTCCAATATCCATGCCTTGTTGCAAGAGGCAAAAAATGCTTTGAGAGCATTTATTGCACTAATTTCTTACACCACTCAGATATATCTCTCTTTGATTTTATTTTGTAGGAGGTAAGGGGAAATAACGAAGAAAAACAGTTTTGCTTATGTTTGTGACATCAAGTGTGCTGTGTTAGAGTTGTAATGAAACAGTAAATAGGTCAATTAAAACTGTTGATGAGACGGAAATCATGCTATTTGTGGTAACCCATATGCTGAGACTATTGTGAGAGTCACTGGAAATTGTGTCACTGTTACCTTATATTTATCTTACATTTGGAAAAGCCAGGTAATTGCCATGCTAAAATGTACCTGTGCAAAATTCTCACCCTCTTTTCTTTTGTGGTTGCAAAAGGCCCAGCTCAACAATGAAAATGTACCAAATGGCTTGTCACAGAGGACTACTTTGAAAAGGAGTGTACTGAAAGTTTTAGGTAGATAGGGGCATCCACTGTTCCTGCAAGCAATTTTGCCATTCTGCAAAGAAGGACTTCAAGAGTGTTAAGATTAGTGAATAAATTTTTCCTGCATGACTTATTACTTGTGGCCTTTTGTAGTATCCCTTCAGCAACTGCTCCATGGCATGACCTTTTCAGCATATTTATCAGTCTCAGATTATGGATGATGCGGAGTTATAAATGGGTTTGCTGGGGGAGAAATGACCAATTCAGGGGAACTATTCCAAAATCAGGTTTTGATATGGGTGTTTTGCAACACATCTGGTATTTTAGCAGTGTATTTTACTTGAGGGATATGCTGACTAGTTACAGTGGTTTTCTGATACTCCCCTGCGACATTTCTGACATGCATCTATGAAGCTTCAGATATTATAGTATACCTTCATATCATTAAAGTCAGTGACAAAACTTCTGTTAATTTCAATGGTACAAGGTTAAGACCTGGGTACCTGGGTGAATTGCTGTACTGATCTAGCATTCTGCTTTTTACCCTTGAAGGATCATGTACAAAAAAAAAAAAAAAAAAAAAAAAAAAAAAAAATTCTGTCTTTCTGCATTAAACTCATTTACATAGAAACTAACAATATGTCTACATGAGTTCATGTGTTGCATTCTTGACACTGGCAGATTTTACACTCACAGATTTTACACTCTCTCCCCAGACTTTCAGCTATTTCCCTGGCAGATATGAATAAGCAAAGAAGGATTGCAAACTATGGGCAGATTGGGATGAGATAGGACAATGTCATGATCTGGTGTTTGTGATACTGGAAGCGAGAATAAGATGCTTAATCAATCACTTGACTTTAATTTCTAATAGAACAAGGTTTGTATATGGTGTCACTGATCTAAGTGCTACTTTTTGAACCTGATTTATGTAGTTTTTTGGATAAATGTGATACATTTCTGATAAATTATATGGTTTCTTAGTGTATTTTTTTTCCCATTTTCTATTTTATGACTACCCTGCAGGACTTCAGGTTTGCACTGTGATTCAGTTAGTGTCATTAGCACCTGTTTTAGAGCCTGGAGCCTGTCCAGGGCAGGATTTTATTTCATAGCAGGTGCTTCATCACATGCTGTGAAATCTGGGATATGAACAGTGAAGAAATTCTCATTGTGTGTGTTCCTAAAGCTTTGACTTTGCCATTTGTGTAGATAAATAACACTCCACTCACTGACTTCAAATCACTCAACTTGTCTCAGGGGTCTGTTAAGGCTCTTCCTGACCAGCAAGATGGTCCCTCAGCTGAGGCCTGTCCCTGCTTGATGTTGGGACTTGCTCTTCTGGGAAATAAGACCTCTAAGAGATTAAGGGAGGTTCCTTTGAGATGCACAGGTTGGGGAATCCAGTGACAGTTCTACCCTAGGTCTGGCTTTTGCTCATGTTGATCTCTGCTGATTGATGTCACCTGTGACTGGCTCACTGCTTTCAGAAGGGAATTCCCAGTTATTGTTAGCTCCTTCTACGTTGTAAATGGATGTAAAAATGAGCAAACCTACTTGTGTTTTGTTTTGTTTATACACTCTGCCAGCAACATGAAAAGGAGCAGACCTGCCATGAGTTTGTGTTCTGTTGTCCAAAATACCTGCAACTCCCCAGTCGCAGTTTACACGAGAAGTTCAAGTGAAAAAAAAATCCATGGATACCTGACAAATTTCTGGCTTCATGAGGTGAAGCCCATAGAGAGGGAGTCATATATTACTGAAAATGTATAAAATGATCAAGTACAGCATAGGATATGTTTAAAGAATGACTTCTGGTAAACTTTCATAGAAAATTCATCTACTAGTCCAGAACTACTCCCTAAGGTCACTTTCAAATATCTTGCCAGAAGCAGCAGATTTGAAAGCAGACATCTGATTCAAACATTTTGCAGCTCATAAATGGAGCTATCTCCTTAAGAATAAAATTATTTCCAGAGTGACTTGCCATAACTTATGGTGTTATTTGTATTGAGGCGATGCTGGGATGCGTGACAGTCCTTGCCTCTTCCCTGTTTAAGTGATGCATACAGAGCAGCTATTTCTACAGCAACCATCAACACTGGATAGACAGTGATAAGACACACACCAGAAGTCTAGGAGGTTGCATCCAGTTGAAATCCCCAAATGACAAACTTTTTGGGAACCTGCACTCTAGTTAATCTTATGGTGCAGTGTCCTGCCCCCTTTCTCCACCTTTTATTATGCTGAAATGAGTTCTGCTGTTCTGGTAGATGCTGATCTGGACTGGTGAAAGAAACACTGCTGAAGTCATGAAGAGAGGTGAGGATGCTGGAGAAGGACTAGAAGAAGAGTGAGAGCAGGTTATATGGTACTCTGCTGCAGTATAGAAGTGAACATAAGGAGAAAGAATGCAGAAAGACACAGAAACAGATAAAGCAAGTTGATCTTTGAACTTCCAACATGGCAGCAAGACCAGATTCAAACAGATCTAATTTAAAAAAACCAGAGCAAACAACTGTGCTATTTTTTTTAAATTTGTCTTTTCCCTTAGTTTTCCTTTGTATTTTTTCTCCTTTTCCATTCAGTTTTGTTCAGAACTGTGTGAAGATACCCTCAAGTTTTGGATTTTGACATTCTGATCCTGAAAATCTATCTCTTAGCTAAGCATTAGCTACTCAATTATTTATCTTTAAAGAAATCCACAAGTGTATACAGGACTGTAAAAGAAATTCCAGAAGAAAAAGATTTCAATGGATAAAATGTTCTACTCTCTAGATCATGTTATATAGGAAAGAAAATTAAACACTTGGACAAACTTCAGAATTTATACTGAATTTATGTATTTTATAACACCGTTAGCAATTTGTTATGAAATTTTCATTAATTTCTTGTAAATCACACGCCATAGAATGAATTCATAGAACATCCTGAGTTAGAGGGGACCCACGAGGATAATTGAATCCAACTCCTGGTTCTACACAGGGCAGTCCCAAGAGCCACACCATGTGCTTGAGAGCATTGTCCAAATGCTTCCTGAACTCTGTCAGGCTGGTGCTGTGACCACTTCCCTGGGTAGCCTGTTCCTTCTGGGTGAAAAACCTTTTCCTAGTATCCAAACTAAACCTCTCCTGGCACAACTTCAGGCCATTCCCTCAGATCCTGTCACTGGTCATAAGAGAGAAGAGACCAGTGCTTGCCCCCCCTCTTCCCATCACAAAGAAGCTGCAGAACAGCAATGAGGTCTCCCTTCTTCTCCAGGCTGAACAGACCAAGTGACCTCAGCCACTCCTCATTTGGCTTCCCGTCAAGGCCCTTCACCATCTTCATTACCCTCCTGTGGACATTCTCTAGTAGTTTCATGCCTTTTCTGTATTGTGGCACCCAGAACTGCCCCCAGCACTCGAGGTGAGGCCACCCCAGTGCAGAGCAGAGCAGGACAATCCCCTCCCTTGCCCAGCTGGTGATGCTGTGCCTGATGCTCCCCAGGACACGGTTGGCCCTCCTGGCTGCCAGGGCACTGCTGAATCATATTCACCTTGCCATTGACCAGGGCATCAGGGCCCCTTCCATGCAGTTTCAACTCTTTTCAAATAGAGTGCCACTCCTTTAAGGAATTTGAAAAGTAACATTATACTTATTCACTAACCAAAATTGTCAGTCATGGTAGATTGAAAAACCTGCCTGAGAGCAGCTGTCAGAGTGGTCAGATGCAAATTTTCAAATAGCTTTTTCCCCATCCCATGAGACTGAGGAAGGGGAAATGAAATGAATATAAATTACAACATGTTCAGCTGAAAACAAATGGCTTAACTGTGGACAGGGTACCACTCAAAAAACCTCATGCTTTTTCCATACCCTAAAGCCTGAAAGAAAAATATACAGCTGAGACCTCTGTATATGTAGATGAGGCAGAAAATGTGATAAGTAATGAAATTAGTCTATCATGTCCTGCTATGTTTAGTGTCAATATGACCTCTGGAATTTTTATTGAAATGTTTTTGACTTTTTCTGGTTTTAGCTCGTTTGTTGTTAGCAAGTGTAATTTGTGATCTATACTTTTAAAGACTGCACAAAGAATGTAACTGAGTTTGAGGTGCTTGTGGCTTTGGCTTCTGATGGGTAGAGAAGACGATATATCCCTGTTTTGTTTAATCATGGAGAAGCCACAGCATAAAGATTTCAGTGATTTTGTGCAGGTATTTTGAGGAATGTTAGGAGATTGAATAGCTCATAGTCCCAACTTTACAGTCTGTTCCAGTGAAGCTCCAGTTCAGCTTCAGAAATGAGGCAATAGAGCTCAATTTAATTGAGCAGTTGAGTGACTTTCTATTTGAAAAAGAATTTTGCCAGCATCAGTCCCTTTGATCTAAGACAACATCCAATCCAAACAGTTTCCAAGTACCTGAGGATTCTCTTGTATGTAATAGGACTACTGATGGTTGTACTGCTAGGTACCTCTGGCTGCTTTATATTTTTACTTAAAATACAGGAATACTGAGCAGTTCAAACACTTCACAAACACAAAATGAGCAAGACTTTAATTTCCATAGTCACAGATACTGCATTGCTTGTACGCTGATAGAAAGCAGCCATCCTTTTACTGCAGGGGAAAAGATACCAGGCAGATATGAAGGATCCTCACCAAAGTCTATGGTAACAAATCTGGGTCACAAAATTCTAAATTTTGTGTCTCCCTGCTGCTACTTAGTACTTGCACTTGTGAGTTCTGAAGGGCTGGTGCTCAGTGGTACCTCTGCAGTCAGTGTGTGCTGCAGAATGCTTCAGACTTGTACACTTAAGTCACAGTGAAGCACACAGAGCAAAGCTTAGCACAAGCAAGTGGTTGCTGTTTTCTCATGAAGAGGCCTGAGAGAGTCTGGACACAGAATAATGAATTGACAGAGAGATTTGCTGATCTTAATACAAGTCCTTTCCCATGGGTAACTTTGCTTTTTTAGAAGTAGTACCTGAATTCTGTCTGAAAATTTTCATGGGGGCTGTTTTTTGGTGTGGTAACATTTAAAATGGTGCATGAGAGCAAAGTGTTGTTTGTTTTATTTCCTGACATCTCCCTGTGGGAATTGCTATGAATGCAGCTCATTATACTAAAGCAAATTTTCCTGCCCCTGCTGAAACACTTTGGTAGGTTGTGTCTAATATGCATTGTGAATACTGCCTTTACCCACATCTCTTTTCAGGTTTCCTCTTTCTTTACTGTCTTGGGCTTGCTAACCTTTTTCATTCTTAAGGTAACCTAGATAGAAAGAATGATTTCTGGCTCTGCACCCCTGAAAAACAATTTGTGATCTTTTCAGCATGGATGTGAGGAAGTGGAACAGCAGCATATGATACCCCTTATGGGCTAGATCTTGACAGATAGTATTATCTTTCAGAAAGAAATGAGTGCGCTCACTACCATAATGTGCTGCTGTCTCTGCCCCAAATTCTATTTTTATTTCTGTTCTCCTTAGCAGAACAGAACAATAATAAAACATTCATTTTACACTTTTTTTTTCTTTTTGGTTCTTTTTTTGTTATTTGAAATATTCTAGCCTAACTCCAAAGAGCAGGCTGCAAGTAGAGATGAGGTCTTTGTCGAACAGCACCTGCTGATTGTCTGTGAGGCAGCCTTGCCTGTCCTGAATCTGCTAGATCTCTTGGCAGTGCTACATTATTCCTGCCAGGTGAGAAGTGACCTGTTTGCAATTACACTTGACTTATTGCCTGGCCCAAGTTTTTATTTTGTTAAATCTTCAGTTTTCTTGGTTGAGCTTGACTCAGAGATTAATTTTTTAAAAAAACTGAATCACAGTTGAATTCTACTGTCTAAAGCATCGAAGGGGTTGCCCCTGACTGAGCCATGGCCACAGAGGAGATGGGAGCAGTGCACCTGGGGACATTCCTGCTGCCTCCAGACTGAAAAGGGAAACGGTGTGGTGGGAGATGTCAGTGCTCAAACACAGCAGTGTTCATTGTGTTGGTGCCTTGCAGCCAGTCTACCAGAGCTGGCACTTGCCTTGTGCAGGATTGCTGGCTCTATCCTCAAAATGCCAAACAGCAATTACTGTTAACTCTTTTGTTTTCACAGGAGTGAAAATGTTTGGAGTGATAAAAGATATCTTCCCACAGATAGATCGTGCAGAGTCACACGCACATCTGCCCTACCCCCTTCACAGGATCAGAGAATCACTGAATGGGTGAGGTTGGGAAGGACCAGACGGGGTCATCTGGTCCAAACTCTCTGCTCAAACAGGGTCAAACCAGGGCACATGGCATAGGATTGTGTCCAGAGGGTTCTTGGATTTCCCCAGAGAGAGACACCCCACACCTCTCTGGGCAGCCTGTTCTTCCAGTGGTTGGCAGCTCTCACAAGTAAAGTCTTTGAAGTGTTCCATGAGGTTCTGAGCGCTAATGGGCCAAATGCCTCTAAACTCCTGTTTGGTTATGCAATGTTCATGTCCTTGTACAAGTGGTTTAAGGTTCTTGGCCTATCTGACTTCCAGGAGTTGTGATAATGTTATGATTATACAAGATGGAAACCATGAGGAAAAAAAAGTGCGAAAAGGAGAAGAATTTTTGTGCAAAAACAGATATGTAGAGACAAATTTCAGCTGGAAGCTGTTCTGCTTTTTATCCACAAAGGAATGAATAGGGTAAATTGCATCTAATTTTTTTTCCATAAGGATAGTAATTGAATTTTAGTGTCAGATAACACCATATTATATGCACTAAGGATAATTTTTCTTCCAGTACCAAAGTAATGATTTCATTAGAATTGCATTTTAATCGAGAATGCATTAGTTCATTATCAAGTATTTTCTTTCTTAGATTGTGTATTCTAAAAGTACTCTTGGTCTAGAAAGTTTCTTTTCAGATTCAGGCAAGCTTTTCAAAAAGCTTTGTGCTGAAGATGCTCTCTTTTACTTCTTTAATCTCTCCCTATTTGTGTCATGTAACTAGCAGTGTTTACTGGGGAGGCTACAGTATGCAATGGAATCTCTTACAGTCAAATACCTGGAATGAAGTACTGCTGTGCTAAAGTAGAAAAGAAAGATAAAGNCATATCTGCATCCCTTCCCTTCCCTTCCCTTCCCTTCCCTTCCCTTCCCTTTCCTTTTCTCATCTAGCAAATGATAAATAGTTGCTCTAGGGGTAGTAAAGCCAGGCACAACAGAATAGGAATTTTGTTTTTTTTGTTAATGAAAAAGTACCCAGGAAGCTTTGGGATGTTTCTTTGAGGAGAGGATGCAATTGCATTAAGGCAGGATTTCATCAGCAGACCATGATGTGGAGATAATGGGTATGTGAGAAAAAGCAGAGCTAAATACCCTAAAACTTATCTTTAACTGAACTTCTACTACTTCTACTTCTTAACCAATGTGGTTATAATATTTATTGACTCTGCATATTAAAATAGTCTCTATGAATTTCAGTTATCCTTCATAATATCCTACAATTTGACCTCAAATTCACACACAATTTGTTGTTTTGTCCAAACATTTGTCTACCCTTGCTTTCTTTCACTGAAATTTTGCAGGTCAGTGTAGCAATGTAGTAAGATACCTGCAAGTAAATAAAAAATAATACAATAAAGCAGCCGTTAAGGATCTTTAAGAGCTGATTGGGCCGAAGTGTGATCAGAAAAGTAACTGACTTACTTTAGGGTAGTGGGGTAGAGAGAACATAAGTATTTAGCCTGAATTATATATTAATATATATTATATATTAATATACAATATTATATGTTATCTCTCCATCTCTCTATCTTTCTCTCTATCCCTCTATCTCTCTATCTCTCTCTGTCTCTATGTTTCTATGTCTCTATCTCTCTATCTCTCTCTCTATCATCTCTCTATCTCTCTTGCAAAGTTTTGCCTGGCTCAGGATATTGATCAGAATAATGAAGGAACTGTCCTTTAGCCATTCTTTCAAAAAAAGATTGGTTGTAGTTGAGCAGGGATTATTTTGATCCAAAATTGTGTTAGAAAATGATATGGCATTCAATGTGCTACACTTACACGTTCCTGATCTCTTTCATTAAGTTAATTTAAGAGCTGCTGAATTTCCTGACTGATGTCTTTTTATTGCAGTTTGATTCTTTCTTATTCAGGCAGATTTTGTTCATGTCATTTGTCTATTCCTTTCCACTTGCTCTGTGAAGATTTAAAGGAAAAAACCCAAACAAACATGAGGAAGAAAACTATCACTGGCATGGACTTCCTGGCTTTACTGAGGGCTGTAGGTATTACTGTTACCAAAGGAGAAAAGGTGCTCATCTACAAATCCTACGAGACTCAAGCAGGAGCCTGGGGTAGAGTGAACATGTCCTCCTTTGGAGACAGACACGCCCTTCCTCTACTGCACTGGCACAGGATCAGCTCACACGGTCTGTGTGGAAAAGCACCTGTTAACCCCTTTGATGTGAGGGAGGGCTATTCTGAGTCTAAAATGAAATGAAATTGTTTCAAGGGAAGTGAAGAGGAAAACTGGAAGAATTAGCTCCATTGAAACGTTTAAATGATCCCCAGGACATTGTCACTCCTTTTGTTTACACAGAAAGAGAGGGTGGTGGTGTCTGGAGAGCTGTGCTGCTCACCTCTGAAGGATCTGGTCTCATGATCTGAAAGATGAATGTTCAGTGGTTTGCTTGGACCTTAAGACTCTTGCTTCCTGCCTCTGATTTTCTGGCAGCTGAAGGTACAGGGGAGTAAAGCTTTCTGAATAAGGCTGTTCTCTTCAAGAGAGAAACTTGTAATTATTTCTGATGAAAGGATTTTAAAAGCTTATGTCATTATGGGGCCACTGCAGAGTGATTCTGAGTCTTAACACAGAGGGTATTCTCTGGTGTTCTTTAAAATCTTCTGGTTCCCTTTTTTTTTTTTTTTTTTTTTTTTTTTTCTTATTTGGAAAACTTCAAACAGTGTGGTCTCTCTGAGGAGGAAAGGGGAAAGGAGTATTTATTTATTTCTTTGCTCACAGGCCAGCACTTTCTTTTGAATTAGTTATATATAAATACAGGAAAAGGACTCCAAGAACTTCTGCCTTCAGAAAAATATGGTTGAGGACAAAGGAGTGATCTTCCCTGAGACAAATATTGCTGAGGAGTAATTACTACCAGCAATCCCATCAAGCTGAAACTGGTGCTGGGCTTTCATATCTAGTATGAAACTTCTACTATCTAGTTAATATAGACTGGGTATATCTAATATAATATTGGTGTTGTTTAATTTCCATTGAAAAAACACTCCAGACAGACATGCTCTCTTTGAGGAGAATATAGAAGATGAGTTACATTTTACTCAGAAGATAAAATCTTTAATTTTTTATGAGAGAAAATATTTGTTTCCATAGAAAGAATGGAAGATACTTTTATTTTCCTTTTGTGAAGTGCCTGTGGAGCAAGGAGAAACCAGTCTGTCCAGCACAGATCACACTGCACGCAGAAGGAAAGTAGTCTGTGGGGACTTTGAAAAGAAAGATAAACAAACAAATGAAACAAAAACATCCCTTTTGGAAAAAAATAAGATATTGCCCAGTTACAAATGTTCATCATTAGCCACAATTAATTTTCACAGTGATCTTTTAAATGAGTCTCTAATATATTTCCATCTTTTGTCCAATTCACTGTTTTGTGTCATAAGATTAGTCCTTGGGAGTGACCACGTGTTTGCACAGCTATACTGACAATATCATTCATTATCTGGATTCTGTCTGGGGTAATACAGCATTTTGACCAGAACCATTTACAATCAATTTAACAATATTTGTGTGACAATTTTGGTTCATGGCAGAAGTAAAATAATCAAAGAGCAGTTATTAGAAAGGAAATCAATTTAACATCTTCTTAAGCACCCCATTTTAGGATTTATTCTAATTAAAATAATAGAAATATTAAACATGTGAAGGCAAATCCCCATACTACTACCTTTACTCATTAAAAGTGAGAGAAGGTTCTTTGAATTTATACCAATGTTACTGAAAACTGAGCCTGACTTTGATTGAGTGTTCTTGTTTGTTGAGATTTGTAATTTCCTGGTGGAGAGATGAAAGAAGACAGATATTTTATTCTGATGTCCTACAGGAGAATGCTTTTACTCTGATTACAAAGTTCCCCCCAAAATTCATATGCTTTGTGAGTTGAAATGGAGCTTCAAATTCCTGGTAATCCGCAATTATGTATTTGGGAGCCAGGGTCCTCAGGACTCCCAGATCTGTCTTCTCTGGCAGTGAATTATGTTGTCCAACAGAACATGTAGCATTCATATGTATAAAGTAAGACATCTGGGAAAGGTAAAAAAAAGGATATCATAAATGATAAACAGAAAGAAATATCTGTTTTTCCTTGGTAAAATCTTGCATAGTCAATGATTAAAAATATAAATTATTCCTTCAAAATGGATTAAAGAAATAAGCTATACTTATTCATTTCTTCATTTAAAACAATGAAAAAGTGACTTTTTCCCCCCCAGACTCAAAAATTTCACTATAACCATCTTGTACAACACCTGGTACCGTGTAGCTTTTTACTGGAGAGAACATAAAATTCTTCTTTGAAGAGTTTCAACAAGTCATTTCCATAGTTGTTCTCTGAAGTATTCTTCATATCCATGAAGATTATTATGAACAACAAGACTAACATTTTAATTTTTGTCCATTACTACTGAGACAAAATGCCATAGCAACAAGGAGAATGGCAGTAAGGTCATATGCTCATGCCATGCTTGGTTGTGGGCTGCTGTAGTATACCACTGTTCATGACTAGAGCTTACTATTATTTACCTCTGGCATGTGTACTTACCTGAGGCCTTGAAACTGAAAAAACCCTGCTTTTGGCAAGTCTAGTCACTTCACACCTAAGATATGGTGTTAAGAAAGAACTAGCAATGCTTTTAAAACTTTATGCAAATGATTCAAATTAGATTTATTTAAAATTATGAAGGAGAGCAGTGAAGTTTTAATGAACAGCTATGCTGTGCGTTATCTGTGCACAAAGCAGATGTAATGATGCGTTATAAATGCTGAGAAAATTTAATCAGTGTAGAAAAAAATATAATGAAATGGTTGTTTAAACACTGCAAAGCTAATGTTATAGTAATTAGTTCCTATTGAGCAAGACATGGTGCATATTATCTGGGCTGTGTTTGATTAGTGATCCTGCGTATGACATCTTGCCTTTTCTTAATTTTACTTCAATATAATTTTAAAAAATTTTGATCCAAACCTCAGTGGAAAACACAAAAGCAAGAATGGCATTAAATTCAGTTCTTCTCCTTTTCTAACACAATCTGCATAAAAGTCTGCTCTGATTTACTGTGGCTATATACGAGGAGGCTGAACACTTGTGCTTACAGAAAACATGGTTCTGTGGAGATGGTGGGGTTTTTTCCCCCCTGAATAGTAATATCAGCAGTAGTACTTGTAATGGTACTCATATTTTTCAAAATGTCCTTGTAGAAGGTGGATTGGAATATACTGAAGTTTTGCAATGCATTTTTCCTAAGATTTCTTTTAAATGAGTAAGACATGGATTTCACCACTGGTTTGTCTCAGTTCTTCAGAGCCTATAGGGACACTTTTTTACTAATAGCTGTGTGCCAGTCTCTAATATGAAGCATATGGAAAATTCTAATCATCAGTTCTTTTCCAAGTATAAAGCTTGGATATTGATAAACAGGGGATTCTTATTCATCTTGTCTACAGATAATTATTTTTAGGAGCTGATTAGGGCTTTTACATTAGGAACTGTCTTGAAGTCATAGAGATTCTGAATTGTGGCTGATGGTCTTTTAGTCATGTAGGATCATAAATCATAGGAGGAAACTGAATTATTTTTGTAACCTTCAGTCAATGAGACTTAGTCCAGGTTTTAAGATGTGTTCAGCTCTTGCTGAACACAGTAATGAAGGACTTATGAGAGTTAAATTAAAAGCCATTAATGGAAAGTTTAGAATCTACTATCTCATAATACTGAAGATGAGAGCAGGAGGAGACTGTTTTGCAAATGTGGAGTAGCTGCTGTCTGTAGGGAAAACAGATGTTGAGAAGAAAGAGTAGACTTTAAAAAAAATAAGAAAAAATTTATTCTCACAGTAAATATAATTGATAATATAAAAGTACAAGTGGACTACATCCTGCTACGCTGCAAACTCTGCATGCTCTGGTCTTCACAAACACCAGAAGAGTAAAGAAAAGATGTATTTTCTCATTTTCACTTAGAAGCATGCAAATAATGCATGTATCTGCCTTCTTTCTCTTACTGAACAAAAGAATTTAATTGTTGTAAAACATGAACCTTAACTGTAATTTTAATAATGACTCGTGTGTAAGACCTAAATTGATATTGTCAAGGTAAAGTCTGTAGATGGCTTTAGAGTGAGTAAGAACTTAACATGATAAAAAAAAATGTTAAAAAGATAAAAGGTCTTCAGTGAAATATTCTAATTTTTACTTGTATGAGTACTTGAAAGCTTTAACAGGTTTGTAACAGTCTTACTGTGGATTTTGGAGTCAGACCATTTCTAATTAATCTAATCACACTTTTTTGTGTTTTTGTTTGATCACTCAGTTTTATGGAGCTGACATTATATACGTTTTTGATCCTAAGATACATGACAGTATATGTTTTTACACTGCATATATACTGCTCAGGAAAAATGCCCATTCTTCTTGAATCTTTGGGATAATTTTGCATTCAAAGAAATTTGATTCCACTCAAAGAAATTAAGAACACACTATTTCAGATAGGAGTGGCCCACTGATCTCAGGCCTAGGTACCAGTTGGTACAATTATTACTGTTGGCGTAAACCTAGAAATGAAAAATGATTTGGGGATAATTTGAGAAAGGAACAGGTGAAGCTGAAATAATTTAGGAGCAAGGAGAAAAGGAACAAGTGTCAGCTGCTCCGAGAATCATTGGCTTGTATCAGTGCAGCATATGGAAGGGCAAATCATAAGCACATGATTTCATCATCTCTGTGATGAAGGATTTGCCTTCAGAACAACAGTACGCAATTTTTGTTGTGGTTTTTTTTGGTTAATAAAGAAGATTGAGTTATGGCTCCTCCAGGAGAATCCTGCAGAGTCAGAAAAGAAGCCAAGGCATGGCTTTCCTTCAAAAATGCTCTTTATGTTGTGGAGAGTCTTAAATCAATAGCCTCAAAGCTAAACTGAGCTGACAGTGAATCTAACTAGTATTCATTTAAAGAGACAAAAAGAACACAAAAAAAATCTGTGTGCACTTATCTAGAAAATCTATATACACTTACATAGTTAAAGTGTTTGGTTTTCCTTAATTAGTTCTCATGTTCTGTTTAAAGCTTTTTCTAAAATCTTTGTATTGCTTAATGCCTTCTATCTTTGTGAAAGTAAATATTGTGTCAGTGTGATGCATCCTACTTTGTTCAGAGACTACACTTTGGACTCACATCTGTAATTGCAGCCCCGTGATGAAGATACAGGGCAAACCGTACAGGCTGATTTATCTTTGTCAGAAGGGTAGCAATGCTCAGCACTGAAATCCAGGATATATGTGACTCTAAATAGAGCAATTTGTCAAGTATTTCATTGACACAAATTGAAATGAAACTGAGTTCTCAGACTCTAGAGGTCACTTTGCAACAGGAAGAATTCATTATCTACGTATACACAGAGGAAAACTATTTCGCAATTGAAGTTGATTTGTGAGAGATGGATGTACACACATAAAACTTAAAACTCATAGGTCACACTTTCAACGTAAACTAAAAGAACCTACAGGCTCTAGTATTCCCTGGCTAATAGCCCATCAGTTCCTCTGAAAAAGAAAAAAAAGTGACTGTCATCATAGTGAGGTCTATCGAGTGTTTCAGACTCTTTTCATGTACAGAAACACACAAATTACCCGCTTCAAATCTTAGATGAGGTAAATGTCTTTTCATCATGAATGTGTATTAGAGTACTACACACATGGCATCTCAGCCTAAGAAGAGTGATTTTTTTTAATGTTCATGTATTTTATTGCACCTATGGTCTACTTTCAAAATTTATTAGAGACGTGCTCCTCTCTTGAAGGTGTGCTTATATTCAACTCTATTGCTTCAGAAGCCTGATTAAAATAATTCTTGGGTTAAAGCACAACTGGCAAGGAAGAAGGAGAAGTGTGCTATGCAGAAACAAATTCCACTTCTCTAATTTGCTCAGATATTGTTGGGAGGTGAAAAAGGAGTGAGAAAGGACAAGGAGAAAGAAGAAGTAATGATAAAATTATGAGGGGGTGAAATACATGTTTAGAGCTGCAGGGAAATTTATTTTAAATGTGCAGTGTTTTATGGCAGGGGACCAAAACACTGCTGGTAGACTGAAATTTTGGAATGGGTGTCTGATCAGCAGTAACATCAGCATGGTCCCACTGGTAGAGATTTTCCAGAGGGGAAGAATATTGCTTTTCATTGCAGAATTTCAGCAATATTTAGACTCTGTTTTTCAAAGGCTGCAAGTGGTCTCTGCTTTTGCTTGTGTGGCCACTCTCTCTGGTTGGGTATGACAGTACTTCACATCCATTTTGCAATGTGTGAAAGATCCCAGGCTGTGGCAGAGCAGGATCAGTACTCAGGATTTTATTTCCTGCAGTGGCACCTCTTAAAATCCACTGAAATGAATGTCCAGGTTTGACTCTTTCTTATGGGGTGAAAAAGAAACAGAATGATTAATTAATGAGTAATTTGAAAGCAATGAAAATGAAAGCCCGAAATTCATCCTCAGAGGTGGAGATATGTTTACTGTCTTCTCTGCCTAGAAAATGTTTCATTGAGGCCTCTAGTAGAGAGATAGATACAGATGTGTGGTACCCAGATGTTTTAGACAAATCAAAAAATCGTAAAATATTAGGACCACCATGTATCCTTTTCTATACTTTGTTCCCTCCTTTATAATAAGTTTCAGGGACAGTTCTATTTCAGATTTTACCTTGATAAATATTAGTCTAATATATTTGGAAAACTGAGAATGAGTTCAGGAGGATCATTCACTGCTCTCAATAAGGGTATTTTCAAGAAAAATTGTCTCTTCTATTATGTTTTTATCTATCAGAACTTCACTGATATCAGAGACACTATTCCTGCAACTTTGCTGTTTGCCTGGATGAAGGATGCTGTGCTCTGGACACCACAGTCCCTTGGAAAACAAGGCCGGCCCAACTGATATATTTTCTTTCTTGCAAGTGTTCACAGTAGTTTTAGTGATCTACTAAACAGCAGGTATTGATTGAGACTATTTCTTTATGTTTAGCATCCATATAGTGTATAACCTGGTATAATAATTTATCTCAAAATTATTTCCATACTAATTCTTTAGTTGCAGAAAAGCTGTTTAACTGAAGCCTTTTCTGCCAGAAACGTGCTTTCTGGTTTATGTTTGTCTCTGGGAAGAAAGCTTCCTTTGAACACTCTTATCCTGTTTTGATCCTGCAGATGTTTCTTAATATGATCCTAGTGAGTCTCCTAAAGTTTTCGTGATGTTCTTTGTTCTGAAACACAGACAGATGAAAGCTCTGGTTTGCAAAGAGCAAGTTCTGCCAGAAGCTGCAGGAGACCGTGTTTATTTTGGAGGTGCAAATTCCAGTGCTGTGCGGTATTCAAGGAAACAAAGGTTAAAGAGATATTGCCATGGGTAGCTTGAAAAAATAATAAAATTGTACTAAAGTGACTGTAAATAGTTAAGACTAAATTAATAGGCTAGAGATTTCTGGTGATAAAAATGACAACCAGAATTTGCTCAGCTTGGCTAGGAATATTTTTTCTGGTAAATGCACCATGATTTAACCTCTGAGTAAAACAAACACCTGATGAAACAACAAACTTATTAATATTATGGTGCCTGATGATTTGTTACTAAAAATACTGAGAATTCAGAAGAGGACTTTAATGCAGTAGGAATATGAACTTCTCTTCAGTGAAAGTCTTAAATTTTACTTGCACAGTTAGGGCAGATTATGGAGTGTTCAGCAAATTTCATCAAATTGATTATTCAAATAGGAGCAAATTACATGAAAGTTGAACACTGCTGTCTGTAGATAGCTTTGAAATTGCAAAGGACAGCAGAAGAGAAAGTGGCCAACTTTCTTTTCCTAGAAAGAGAGAAGGTAGGAAACACTGAGGAGTTCAGATATTCATTCTGACAAGTATTCTTGAAGATTTGGGATTATGGGCTGCATTTTAGAGTGATCTAGAGTCATCTGGAGACTGCTTGAAACAGCCTTAATCATCTAGTTTAGAAGAAAGAGTGCTAGAGCAGAAAGTCTGACATAGACTAGGAGGCAGACCAGTAAATCTAACTGGTGAGAAATTTTTTCCTAATACCTGTTTGGAGCTATTTGTCAGTACTGAGACATTACAAACCAGTCAAATTTGTTGGCTAAATTCTACTTAGGCCATTCAGAGTACCTTAGAGATGCACTTAGGGGAATGTGATGTTGTGATAAAATATCATTGCTTGATTACATGTTATCAATATACCAATAAAAATATAAGGTAGATCTGTAATAATTATGGTTGAACATTATAGCCTAAATTTTGGAATTCTGGATATATTTAATTGGTGATTTGTTGAGTCAGAACAAAAAAAGAAAATTACTCTTTGAGCACTACTCTGAATACTTAAAAATGTGACTTTTTTGTTACCGTGAAATTTCAATTTGGAGGAGAGATGCAAACAGTTATTGTATAAAGTCATTGAAGTCTATAACAATTACTGATGATGTTTTCTTTTTCTAATGATAAAACATGGATATGTTTGTCACATTTAGAGCCCTAAATTGATGGATTAAGATAATGTTATGGCTGGATTGGAATTTGGCTGGTAGTTTGTAAATCAATCATTATTATCTGTTTGCTTTTATTATGAGGAAAAGGGAAGACACCAAGCAGTCAAATATTTACTTTAAGTTATAAAAAGCCTTATTTATCAAAGATAAGTACAACTATAAATAAAACTCAGATGGAAAAATGTGAATAAAAATTTTGATCTTACATTTTATGGGGAAGAGAAATAACTGCAATTATGTGTCTTTGAGAAGGGCACAGCATTAATGGAGGCCTGTTTCAGTGAAGAAATAAAATTTTCAATTAAAACAATCAAAGCAATATCTAAGAGGGGAAATATGAATGACTATTGAACTTCAAAAAATAGGGCTGTATAGAATGCTCTTGAGGGAATGTTTTTGTTTTTTTTTTTTTAAAGGACATGAGTAGAAAAATATTTAAAATTTCCTATGTATAACAGACAAAGGATAGCAAAGTCCATTTGTATGTGGGTGTGCTAAAAAGATGATGTGGGGAAGAGACAAGAATTCATAACCATTTCTCTTCTGTATCTGAAAATAAATTAGCTGATGGGCCGCTATCACATGAGGATGGCACACTGCCTTCATATCCACTGAGGAGGATATTAATTAACAATGTTTAAAGATAAACAATTCAGACAGAAAGCCTGGACGATTTGCTAAGTGTAATACCACTGGTTAAGATGTCTTTCTTGCTAACATTAATATCCAATAAATGTGGAAGATTATAACACTTGTGAGAGGTGTTTGAAGTAGACAAGCGTAGCATGGGAAACTTGTTAAATTGAGCTTAGCCTTAGGCACTGTAATAGAAAGGCCTGATATTGGATTTGATTAAACAAAACTGTAATGCAATAAGTTCCACATTTTTCTATGGAAAACAGGTCTTGTTCAAGCAGATTATAACTTTGGTTTCTTAAGGTAACCTCATAATAACTATCTGAATGGCATTCATTCAATGAGATTCCATTTTTAAAAGGACACTAAAATAATATCAGTAAATCGAGTGTGTGTTAAATAAATTCAAAGTCACATAGTGGATGTCTCACAAAATCACCTTGAATAGTGGTCTTTCTAGTAGATTTGTTGGATTATGCGTTAGATTAATTAAAGTGTTATGTAGGATTTATTACCTGAAAATAAAAAAAGTTACGGTTAAAAATTGTTGTATATAAGATTATAGAGACTGTAAGAAGAGTAAAAATTGGGTTTAATGACCCTATTTGGTATTATTTCAGCATATTTGGTTTAAATACAGATAATTTCTGTATTCCAAAGGAAAAAAAAAAGAATAAAAAATAAAACTGAACTTGTTTTGAAAAAAATCTGGATGTCGCAGAAAACATGAACTCCAAAGAAACTATCAGTCAGTAATTCCATCCCTAAAACATCTGTACATGCTTTCCTGAAATGAGTAATTCTGAGTGGGAGAAAATGGGAAGTGTATGTCTGGTTATAGAACACTCTATATAGAGTGTTCAGAACATAACTAAGAACTGTATTGTACACAGTTCTTAGTTATGTTCTGAAAAAGGAATTAAGGAATGAGGAACAATAGAACAAAAATCCATCAGAAAGTGGTGGAGTGTGTAATGTGAAACGCATCAATGTGAGAGGCCTTTACCTCAATACTTTACCTCAATACATCAGATCATCAGAGAAAGCAACTTAATGAGCGAGAACAGCAGCCTCCTGAGAAGGAAAGTCAGAGTACTTAACCCTGATGAGACAGACCAGAAGGAAGTGTAAGTGTCTGGAGCCAAATGTCAGACATATTCAAGAAGGATATAAGGGGAATTTGTGTCTTCTTTGAGGGAGGGGATGAATCACTTGGAGAAGCTGTCAAAGGAAGTGGTGGGTTTTTTCTGATACTCCCTATCCTGTTGTTCTTGGCTTTAGACTGAAAGACTGTTTAGAATATATACTTTAGTCAGACACTGTTTCGACTTTAACATTCCTGATTTTAGATTTCATATGAGGTTAGCGAGGTAAAATTTAATGGTCTTTCATTCAAAGGGAGTGAGCCGTATGTTGAAACAATCTTTATCTGCACTGATAAGTGAAATAGAAAGAACACCTCATGCTGTTAACTCCTCTGCTCCCACAAAAATAACAGAGGACACTATATCAATACTTTAAAAATTACAGGAATTGGGCGTAATAGCTGCTTGAGGTTCTCACAAAATGTAGTCCTCTTTCATCATTACTTAGTACTGTTTGAAATCTTGTCTGGACTAAGTAGCACGCAGGCTGCAAGCCAACCTGAGAGACAAGCTACAAAATGTATATATTCATCTCTGAGCATTGCTGTCAATTCCTTCTGCATGACTGTAGTTTAATGTCTTGCACGTAATAAGTGCTAAAGATATTTTTGACAATTTCTTCATTCTATTCTGCTTCATGTAACACATGGGCACAAAAATTTCTTGTAGTGGTGAATGACTCATACTTCGGCCAGAGTTAATCAGCAATGACTAAATAGTGAAGATGCTGCACGTTGGTTTTAGTAAAAGCAAAGATTTCAAAATTACCTCCCCATTTCCTATTAAAATAGGAGTAAAGAAAGTTACTCTCCTACTTTGACTAAAATGGTCAAATGCTAAACAAGAATTTGCGTTTATTGTATTTGTTATCTTGAAATGTAAGAAAAAGCAGCTGTAATTTTCCTGAATTATATCATTTAGTCCTATGCTAGCTACAACTTATTCAATATTAACAATGGTAGGCAAGAAAATGAAATGCTTCTGTAAATTTTAAGTCCTCAGAAATTCAACATTCAGAGGGTCCGTAAGAGAATCCTACGTATTTTGAGGCCATAAACATAGTTAATCAGTTAATGCAAATTTCTTCATTGTTAACAATAAACATAATCTTTCTTGCAATCTTACTGTTTTGCAAATACCTTTTTCAAATCTCTTCAAGAATGAAAGTAATTATTTTTTTAAGCTATAGGAGGCTATCTATGTTAAAAATACATAGGAAATAAGAGGGGGGCACATTACCAATTTAAATGCAGACCTTTTGATTTTTTTTGCTTTCTTGCTTGGCAAGTTAAGAGCAATTTAGCAAATGTGTTGAGTGGCATTAGTGTTGAGGTAGCATATTCATGGTGTTCAGTATGTCAGTATGGTGGGTTCCCTTCATGGTGTCTAAAATGTGTGCCTGTCTAATTGAAATGGTGGAAACCAAAAGAGGGCAATGGGATTTGGGCAGCTGGAAAACAAATGACCTAGGTAATGTGAGCCGGACTTCACAGTGGTTAGTGTCTTGATAATTCTACTTTTATCTTTTTATTGAATTACTGTAGATCTTGAGGAAGGTTTGGAATTATGTAGATGAGGAGTTGATTCATTGTGACTGAGGAGCTAGTGGAAAAGAAGGAATTCGTAATTACTTTTCTAAATGGAATCTTCATTGTATAATCACAGATTCACCAAGAAAAAGAAAAGGAGAAACAGCAAAGACCTCTGAACACTACTGTGCTCAGAGAGCAGATTTCTTACTCTTTGGTAACTGGTTTGTACCGCAGGCTTTCAAATTCAGGGTATTTTCCGCGCGTTTCTTTTGCATCACTGTCATGAACTGACCCCATTTTTATCTTGGGGACTGTTACTCCACAGATGTTGAATGGGTAGTTCTGATCTTCTGTCTGTTGTCTGTGTAGCTGTGTAATACATTACTTGCCACAAAACTCACAAGACGATGCTGTCACTAATAAACAGCTAACTGCCTGGAATGCAGTTGGAAACTTGTTTAAATTTAGACAGAAAAAAAATGTATATTCTCAGAGAAAAAAACTTCATGAGAGGAAACCACTTTGAGGCTCTTTACATATGTGTGGAGATACTGCTCCAGTAACCCTGTGGAGGCTTGAACCCAAATTACAGTGCAGACTCAGAGATGCAAAGACTTGCTAAATAAATCGGAGGCTGGATTTATCTGCTCAGTCCTGAAATTCACAATTTTACACAGCTCTGCTTCCAACATCCATTTCCAATCTCTGGAATGATTGATTTGTCTTTGTTCCAGTCCCAACAGGATTTCTCATGTAGGAAGCATTTTTTCCAGTAGTAAACACAGCTTCAGGCATATCTGAAATGAAGCACCTATCCCTGAAGAACATGAGAGAACTCCCATCAGTACTATAGGATAAAAAGAAAACAATTGGCCCAAATAAAAAGACCATGTTACAAGTTACAAGTACCCATAAAAACTGGGCTTTCCTGTTCTAGCATGACTGACGTGTCCCACCATACCACACCGATGAGGACAACATAAGTAAAATGGCAGCACGTGCATTAGGTGCTCCTTGTAGAAGAAAATCCAGTAAGAATATTTAGTGTTTTTTTAAAATGCTATCAAGCCAACAGCGGGTTGCAATCATAGTTACAACTTTGGGTATTGTAGAGCTGTGGCTTACCAAAGTGGCCCACTGCTTGCTGACATTTTGGATACTTCTTTTTTCAGAGGCTCTGGTTTTTTGCAGTAACATAAAGCACAATACTGAATTCAGGCTGTAACTTCTGGTTTAGGGTGTTCAGAATGGAAAGCTGTGTGTTGAATACGGGAACAATAAAACACCTCCTTTCTTTTTCTCATCTTTCTTGTAATGTCCATGAATATTTTTAAATTCCTCTTTTTGGTTTAAGAGAATTTGTACCAAGGAGGTGTGGAGTGATTCCTCATATCAACTGCTTGTAGTTCAAGGCAAACACTTAAAGAATTTTGAAAAAAAAATAGTTTAATATTGATGTCCTTTTACTGCTAACACATGGTAGTAGAGATGAAAAGGTCAGGAAAATGGGTGAAATAGAAATACACGGTTCTTTGAAGGGCTCTGTGGTAGACAGGTGATGTAATGGAGCCAAGTGGTGCAATGGCAGGAGAAGGGGGAAGCTGCTCGCAGAAGAATGAGAGGAGTCATAGACGACATCAGCCACTGCTGCAGTTACTGGTGTGTGTCTGTTAGAGCGATGCTTCCTTTGGGTGTGTCTTCAGACTGCCACAGTGCAGAGCAGTAAGCGATGGCATATGACACGCAGGATGTTTAGGCTGCACCCTTTTTCAGACCACATCAGGAGCTGAAAAGCTGAAAAGTTATGAGCTGCAGGAAGGACTTCAAATGGCTGCTTTAATGAAGATGATCCCATGTACAGAGAGTATGCAGCTAAAACATTTGTTTTCGTAGAGGAGCTGCATGTCCCTTGCTGCAGAGTCCAGGCAGGCTGTGCAATGAGGTTGGCTAAGGCAAGGAAAGAAGCCTCTCTCAGGAAACACTGCATAGAGATGGGGCTATTTCAGCCTTTGCCACGGGGACCTAGATTACGTTTTTCACAGATGATGGCACCTGTTTCTGTGCTTGACAGAGACCTTTAAATTGCAGGAGGATCCTTGAACTGTGCTTTCAACATGAGGCTCAATAGAACACTAAGTACTTTCTGAAATAAGGGTTCAGTCGTTTTTTATTGAGCATTCACATAAAATGGAACATTTTGACCTTGTTATTTCAGTAAAAGGAGAAATGCAGCACCAGTCACCTCACAGTACTAAGATGTTTGAGAGATGTGCTGAATACAGCTTGCAAACTATTTGACAGCCTAAAAATCTGGACAATAAATGCACATATGTTGAACTGTGTTTTGTTGTATATTTGTAACTGTTATGTAGGGAGTCTCTGGCTGCATTTGAGCATTTAGGATGCCCACACAAAATCATCTAAATGTAATCCCTTCTTTCAAAACACTTGTTTTATAAACAGATGGACCAGGACTTTGCTATAAAAGATTTTGCTCTTAATAGACTATAAAATCAGCTATTCTCATGTAGACTGCTGACTCTTCTAACTACCTTGTTTAAACCAAGCATTTTTTTGCAACAAGAATATTTTTTTTGAAGGGGAGATTCACAGAGGTGGTAGTAACAAGGACTAGTTCAACTGAAAATATACAATACAGCTTAATTAATGTGTAAAGCTCACAAAGAACATCACTCCTTCTAACTGCTGTATCATTAAGATTAGAGGCTGAAAAATCTTCCTTCCTGAAGGTTCTCAAGATAAAAATAAATCTGTGAGCTTTACATCTTTCATTTTTCATTTTTATTTCCATTCAGTTTTACTGATTGAGCACAAACTGTAGGAACCCCGTGTGTGCACACAAATGAAAAAATAAAGTGCCTTTTTTTATAAGTCTCAGAAGCTTCAGAAGGACTGTATTACTTTCACTCAGCAAAAAATACTTAAAAAAAAAGGAAGATAAAACCATATTTGATAGTTACTGAAAGAGGGAATAATCCAGATACAGACATTATGGCACAACATGCCATGCAGTTTCAATCTGCTACACTTTAGTAGCACATCAGTCACAATGAGCCCATTGTGAAACGTTTTCTCCTATTTTCATAATTTTTAGGAGACCCCTGGAGACAGTGGGAAATATGTATATTTTGTATGAGGGAGGGTGAACAAACTACCTTTGCTATAATCTGAACAGTTGTTGATTGATAATTCTTATATGGATCCAAAAATGGAGATTTCCCAGCTGTGCTTGATGAGACTTATAATCTCATCTAACACCTATAGCTCCTGAAAGACTGTTCCAAATCTCATCAGACGTGAAACATGAGATGGGTGGACTGGACCATGCAAGTGCACACTCCACAGAGCCCCCATTCAGGCATTGTGTGTCAGCATTTGCCGGCAGACGGCATTTGGAGTCAAGTCAGAGACAGACAATGACAGATTTAGCATCTTGCTCCAGTTGTAAAGGCAGCCCAGAGCAAATGCACAGATTTGTAGTATGAGGAGCACGCCAAGGAGCTGCCAGTGCCTCCCTGCTACAAACAGCACCTGTGCTGCCAAATGGTGGTGCCACTCCATGGCCAGCTCCTTCCACACTGCCCCCAACTTATGAAGCCACTTCCCAGGACCTGATCCCTTCTTCTTGGGGGGTGATTGGGTGGCAGAATTAAAAATTAGGATCCTAGTTCCCCCTTTCATGTGAGCAATTTTCTTGACCACAAGTAGGGGCTCTGCTCAGTAAATAAAAGCCATTTCATTCAAGTAGAGGGACAAAGAGTGGGACAAATCTCTTGTGTGGATCTCTAGGTAAGCCAGCTTCCAGAGTCTGGCTTACCTAGAGAAGCAGGATAAAAGCTTCTCTAGTCTTACCTGTCTGCTACTCTGAATTGCCTCCAATCAAATCTTGCCAGTGATGCAAGACTGAGAAGTTGTTCGCATCCCTCAAGTGCGAAGACCCTCATTTTTCTCATGTCACATTTTTCTGAGATCAAGTCAAACTCCTTTGCAAACAACAGATTCTTTTCTTCTCATCTTGCCAAAACTCCCTTCTTCTCAATACTCTGCATGAACATTAGGTTAACTTCCATGGCTTGCCGTTGTGTGAGATGTTCTGCTATTTTGTTTATCCTTAGAGGTAATGAACAAGAAATGGCAGTGAGATTTTCTTCCATTTCCTACCTAGGCTGCTGTGGGACAAAGTGCCCATCAGAAAAAAGCCCACCCCACCAAAATTGCCTTCATGCCTGCTGAAGCTGTTGATGCAGCCTGCCCAAGACACTGTATGTACTGCCTTCCCAGGATGAAGTGTAACTGTGAATTTCAGATTGGCCTTTGCATGTGGATTTACTGTGCTCTAGCAGTCTATTAGGACTTCAAATCCAGATATAGGCCTCCAGCAGTGAGTTAGCCAAGCCCCCAAGCCTCCAATTGCTTATAAATACACCACTGCTTCAGGAAAACTGTGAGGAGAAATACCCTATGCTAAATGTTGTGTATGTGTTTTGTACTTTGCTGTCTCATAGTGGCACTAAGGGAAAAGTAAGTGGGAAACTGTGTTAGAAAATGCCAAAGTGGTGGTTGCCTGGGGAACTTGAACTCAGCCCTTTTTGAAGTACACTCATGTCAGTCTTTGAGCACGCTAATAGATACTGTTACTTTTAAAATTTATTTTGTTTCAGCATGGACAAAGCGATTGGTCATTTACTGTTATTCTCTACTAATAAAATATGACTGGCTATTCTGGAGCTGAAATTAAATTTTAGAAATTACATAGGAAACTTCTTCCTATGCTTATAGAGACAAAGTCTTAAGCAACAGGGAGAGCCCTATAATGAGAAGTTCTGGGTTACGTTAATGAATGAGAACACCTGAATTATTTTACTAATAATGTTGAAAAAATTACTGAACTTTTTAGACCTCATCCACATTTTTTTCTTTAGAACCTCATATATCAATTTTATTTTTGATCATAACATAGAAAAAAAAGTTAATATTGAAAACCAAAGGATTGGTATTTCATGGCTTAAAAGAAAATCTGAAAACTATTATCAATCTGAAAACTGTTATCACAATGTTGTCTGAAAAACTACAGTACTGCCCTGATGCATGAAGGAAGATGTGCCTGGAGTGTCTGCTGAACTCAGTAGTAACTTTGTCTGCAGGAAGGCTAGTACATATAACATAAACCCAACCAGCTGCTCTAATCCAGGCACTTCTCCGGCAGCACCACCTCTCTAGGGGCAAAATCTGACTATTGATTATGTAACAGTAACCACTGTGAGTCTGCAACAAGGTTTCAGTGGGAACTGTGCTCTTGCAGTTTGGCATTTATTTTTGGTGCAGTTTCTTGTCTTTACGTCCCAAGTCCCAGCTCTATTTGCCTCTCAGATCTCCCAGTTAGTCTGGTCAGGATGCTTCAGAGCCAATCATTTGTTCAGGTTCAAGGCGGTGCCCCAGACAAGCAGAACACAAAAATTAATAGGCACCTAAAACAGATATATTTTTTGAGTAAATAAATGATCAGCAAAATTAACACCTCTTATTTTATATTAAATTTATCTGTTCAGACATGTCTTTGCATTAATGAGCTACATTAGATTAGTGAAATAAACTGCTGAATTTAATGAAAATTAATGCACATAGAATTGTTCTGACATCACCCTGTCCTTCCTGCCTAGCTTTGTATAAGCTGTAAGTTATAAGGGCTACAAAAACAACCAACTCACTTTGGCTTTTGTTATTTCCCCCCTCTACTAATCTTTCCACAGGGTCTGTTGAACTCCACTATTCTACTTTTATCACCAAGCACAAATAGCTTTGGAGCAGTGTGTAACATCTTTCCCAGAACAGTCTCACAGGGAGATTGTGTGGGTAGGTGGAATATTTTCTGAGATATCTTCTGATGGTTGTGTTCTGCCAGCTGGCTTGTCTCTAAAACTACTTTCAACATATTTTTCAATACAAGGTTCATTATTTTTAATTGTTATAAAAGGTCATGTGTGTCACATGACAGGACTGTATTTACTGTCATGAAAGAGGCAAACAGTGGTCTTCTAGTAAGAGTCACAGTAAGGGACTCATTAGAAATATATTTCTAAAAAGAAAAAAAAGGATGTTTTCTGGCAAGTGTCTGTCTGCCATCCAGAACACATCTGTAATGAGCTGCTCCCAGTTGCCTCTCCAAGTAGACAAGGTCCTTGTTTATGGCATTTCCTGTTCAAACATCTGGTGTTTTTGGAGGAAAGTAGCTTTCTTCTCCTGTGCCCAGAGACCTCAAGGAGTTTCTCTCCCAGTGAAAGCTGTCATCCAGGTTGTTCTGCACAAATGGAAAGTAAAGGGAGAGAACTTTCTCCTGTATGGCATAAAGTCAAGTGTGCCAAAATATGGTACTGTGACCCCTGGGTCACAGTATCTGAATCACAGAATCACTTCTGCCCTGGATCTGAAACTCTGTTGTAGACCTTGAAAGAAATTTCTTTATAAACTCTTACTTAGTCCTTTGCCTTCACCACTAATAATATTCTTCCTGAAGCAGTTTCATGTTTAAAAAAACCAGTGGGTACTTCTTTATAGGAGACCATTTCACAGATGCAGGTGTGCAGTGTCCCTTGTGTGGCATCTAAATGCCCTTTACTAACTAGAATCATGTTTTAATGCATTATCTATCAGGCAGCAAATAGTATTTGCTCCCACGAGGCTGTTACACTCAGCCAGCTTGTGTGTAATGAGCAAGGTGGCCATTAGCTTAGGATTCTGCTCATTGCTCTGCAGTGATGAATACAAACTGCCTGTCTTCCTCAAGAACATTGCAATTATTTGGGAATTGAACATTCTTTATATAAGGAACTGTTGTAAAACCTAAAGGTGACAATATATGAAGTCAGTTTTTTTTACCAGTCAGGCCAGCTAGATGGGGAAGTGAGTGGGAAAAGATAAAATGAAGAAAAGGGTAGGGCAAGCTGGAGCTAAAACAATACTTCCTTTGTGCAGATGGTTTTTATGAGTATTGCTGTCCAAACTTGGTCTTTGTTCAGCTTTAACTCTCTGTTGCTTTTACAGTTATGAAACATAAAAACTAGATCTTAAATCAAGAAAACATCCTGTTTTAGAATGTTTCATAAGACTAGGTTTATGTGCAACTTTTTCAAAAGAGCTGAAACATATTCTTACAGAGAAATAAATACCTAAGTCGTGCTCTCAATTGAATGGATCTTAAGCACTTACTGAACTGTTTTCACTAATTGCACAGCCAGTCACTGGCCCAGGCTATGCAGCAAAATCGTTAAAGTTACCTAGATCATATGGTCCATTGCACTCATCCTTTTCAGTGAGCAAACCAGTATTATATGCAAAGGGAGGCAGAAATAAATTGGACAAGAAAAAAGAATTTCACACTTTGCTTATGAAACATATATAGAAAAGAATACATTAATTCCTATATTTCACAAACCAGAAGACCATACTCTTACCTCGAAAGTTTTGGTGTCAAGGTCACTTCCAGCATTCAAAGTGACTTTCTGAGCCATGAACCTCTGCAGAGCAGCTTCATATCATCCTTGTATGAGAAGTTGCCCTTTGTTTATGCAAGCTGAGGGAGGAAACTTTTTGCAGACTGCCTGACTTTTGGATGCTGCCTATATGAGACAGAAGTTTTCACCACTGTTTTCAAAGTTTAACAATAAAATTCACAATGTGTACATAAAGAATTTGATTATTAAATCCTGGGTTTGCTTTCCTTTACCTGAGGCCAAATCACAGACCTCTTAAGACAGATCTGTGTGTGTGTACATGCAGAGAAGACATTGAATCCTGCACTTGTTGCTGTTCTGTTCTTATTGATTCTGTCTGTGATTTTTGTGAGGAGACAAATCTAAAAGGGATTAAAAGTGGATAAAGTTTCACTGCTTGCCCTCAAGACAGCTGTGAAGAGTTTTAAATTATGTCTTGTCTTTATGAGTGTATTAATGCCAAGAAGTCCCAACAAGCAGACTTCCAGGTTCATTTTGTCCTGGCTCCCAAAGGTTACCTTCTTGCCTAATGCACAGACTCAGGGTCTGAATCTGCAGCCATCAGAAACCACTGTTTCCTGAGAGACCAACACAGTCCTATGTGCTTGACATGGTTTGCTATGGGCACACTATGAAGGAAGTCTGGAGAATACCATGTGCTGCAGTCTGCCTCCTCACTGTGCCACGCCTGTGGGGACTCCACACTGCTCACACTTGCAGCTCACAAGTATTATTTCAGAAATGTCCTTTAAAGAAATGTCACATGTAATCAGGAATAAAAGTGAAATCTGGACTGCATCCAGCCATCCTGCAAAGAAAGACACATTTTAAGCAAGAAGAGCTTAAAGAAAACCCTGAAGAGAACAGTCTTAATTTTTATATCTGTATATATATATTTTCAGTGAATGTGGTGGCGTCTCCCTATATATATTCATATGTGCGTGTATGTGTGCGTATATGCTATATATATATATATATATATATATTTACACACATATGTAAGTACTTATTGGTCTATCGCCATGTGAACATTTGAGAAAGAACAAAGCTGGGGATATTAAAGTATTAAAGTAGGCAAAAAGCCCTCAAAGGCCAAACATCTCTGTTCAGACATTGTTTGCAGTTTTGCATTTTGGCTTTTTGTTATTAATCTTGCTAATTAGTTTATGCCTCTCAAATTTGAGATGATACGTCAGGCATTAGCATGGGAAAAAACATTAAGAAGTATAATATGGAGTGGCCAGGAACCAGATTTAGTTGATCTATGTAGTCTAAAAGATCATGCAACAAAATATTCTTATTAAGAAGGGTGTTCTGGTGTTCCGGTCTCTCTTTAGAGAGACCTCCCCCCTCACACCAATGCTGGTTTTATGCCTATACAAAACCAGAATTTTTAAATGTTAAGTAAAAGGAAACATTCAAGGAAAAGCAAAGAGAAAGAAACAGCTTGGTTGAATGCTTTTCTAATTTTCCTTATCTCCTCTGAGCATTTGTGGACCTATTGCTTTGTTATTAAGTACCGCATTATAGCATATTTAGACCATTTCAGACACTGGCTTTTCTGGTTGAGGACCCCATGGCTGCAGTGCCTGTCCAGCACACCCTGTCTCGGGTGTTAGTTTTATCTTAGTGTTTCCACAAACATTTACATTTCTCAATGGAAATATGTAGAAGATCTTTTTCCACCGTGGTTTTGACATCATTAATATTGACTGTGCCTGTGCGTCAGCTTGAAGTAAATTTTGGGTATTTATTTACAGTGATATTAATCCACAGAGTAATAGGAATAGGAATAACATGTTAAGAAGGGGATGTTACCAGGTATCTAGAGGGTAACTTCAGATATGAGGCAAGAGCCTGAGGTGGTAGATCAGCTCCTTGTCCATTAAATATTTTAGCTAAGTATTTAAAGGTAGTGGAAAAGCCTGTTCACATCACCCGTTTCACAATTTCTGAAACAGAAAACTTGTTCCCAGAGGCAAATAAAAGGCACACTTCATCAGTGGTATCTGGATGACTTTTAGTTGTAGAGAAGACGAATTGGATGAAGATTCACACTTTGTCTTTATTCTGCACTAGACTGAGTAAACTTCTCAGTGCTGTTGACTTAACTCTCTCAGCTTATTTGTGATGGAGGCTATGGGACCTGTCAATGGAGACCTCACTGAGAGGGTAAAATAGCCCTGGATATAGGCAAAGCTTTATACTGTTTTATTAGTGTTAGCATTTACTTATGAACAAATATATTCAGGTTTGTATCTTTGTGTGGCTGGCTAAGTTTTTCACCTTGTGGGTAATTATGAAAATTCTAAAAATTCCCTTATGTAATAGTTTGAAAATATTTAATGCAGGCAGGAAAATGTGAATGCTTTCAAAACTCCCCTCCAAAAAGGTATGCATATGAATTACAGCTCAAACAGCATCAAAGTCTTCTAATCTTGATGCTATTTTTATACACTATTAATATAATTAGTTCTGCGAATCTGACAAAGTATCACTTCAGTGAGGGAAATAGAAAAACTAATTAAAGATGCTTTTAAATAGCCTTTTGCAGACAATATTGCAGTGAGCAAGACAAAACAATCGGGGGAGGCAATGGGAGCAATTTTATGTAACTTGCATATTGATGAAGTGCTTCAATTTTTATTCCTTAATGTGTCCCAGTATTAAGCCAGTGGGACAAACAATCAGCATTTACTTAAGATAGACATAGAGGAAAAGGAAAAAGAATGAGAAGATCAAACTGCAGCCAGAGCTAGAAGGTGGAGTCAAAAAGCTTGTTAATTTAGATTGCTCTGAGGTGGCCCACCATCCTCAAAATTATTTTTGGGGAGGAAACAAAGGACAAAGCAATGCCTTTTGAAGTCAGAGTCCCTTTTTTCTTTTGGTAATGAAGTCTGACAGACTGTCTTTGATCTTTGAAACAATCTACAAACTTGTATAGCTTTGATCGCTAACATAATGGATGTGGTGTTATTTTCTGTGTGTGTTGAAAGTGGGTCTTAACCAGCTTAGTTAGTAGGGGTGCTAATTGGGATACAAAGAAGCCTTACCTTGAGCATGGAAATAAAGTCTTGCTAACAGAAGACACATCTGCATTTATATCCTGTCTCTTCAGAGTGAAAACCTGCAGTGGAGAATCACAGACCGTAGCACTCTGTAGTGCTGCCTCCTCTTGTCATATACTTGTGGTTTTACAGGATTAACACAAGTAGGTTATGTTTATATCTCCCAATTTGTATAAGCTTTATCTCGCTGTGTCATATTTCTGGGGAGCCTACTGGTGCATGCCAGCAAACACTCTATTTGTACAGTAACATGATGACAGAATTCCCTTTCTCTCGGTGGAGCACCGTGGTGAGGACTGCCAGACAGACACAGGAAACGTGCTTGGGGAGAGCTGCTTCTCCATGCTGGGCTCTCTTAGGAAAACCATACTTTGTTAGAGAAACAAATCCCAGATTTAGGCCTGACACTGCAATTTGATGATCTGTTTCTGAAATAAAGGGGTGGAAGTATATAACTTCATGGCATGCACTGGAACAAACAGGCTCAAAAGTCCTGCAATGGGTTCACATATGTAGAGCTGCTTTAATTGTTAGACACAGGTATCATCAGTTATGTTAATATAGAAGGCAGAATTTTTTCTCTGTCTTATTTATGATAGCATTTTAAATGCATGGTTCTTCTCTGAAAGCACAAAGTAGAGAAAGGCTGGGGAAGGAGCTTGAGTACAGCTCAGCTGCCCCTGGCAATGGACCTGTCTGCATGAGCAAATAAACCACTCTTGCTGGTAGGTGGTGCTTTTATACAGTGATAAAGTGCAACAAAAGCAAATGGGATGGCAAAATGTTTATGGGATTAAGGCTGTATGACAAGTGTTATGAAAAGGTTTTTGAACCACCATGTTCTGAGAGGGTTAACTGAGATCACCACACTAAAATTATTTGCTTGTGAGTATGTCAGGCTCATTTTTAAAGAAACTACACACTGGAGTTCAGGACTTACTGAAGGCTGTCCTTTTCAAAAGAATCAATCTAGCATGATGAGTCTAAGCAGAAATAGGTGTACCTGGCAAGTACACAAAAGGAACATAAACTGAAGCTTAACATTTTTTTTAAATTAGTTTGTGATGCCATATAAGGCCTGAACTATTTAGTAGTGAGAGAAACAAAATTATCAATGTAATGATGGTCAGTATGTTTATTATTGATTAAAATGTCAATATTCTTACAATTTTAAGGAAGCTGAACTGCAGCTGAGGGAAAAGGGGTACCTTCACTTCTTTAGCCCTCACATGCCTAGGCTGGCTGCATTTGATCCTGAATCATTGGGCATGTACCTATTGTACAAGCAGCAGTAATGACAGAGCTCTGAAGGACAATTCATGTAGGAGCTATAGATCTCAAAATCAATAGAGCACTGCAGAAAATAATGGAAACCATAAATGTCATGATAAGGAAAGGCATTAATGTCAGCTAATGGGCAGGAGACATGACTGACTGAAATCATGTGAAACTGAGGTGACTGTACAGTGAAGGAGCTGTGGTACTTCATTTATCTTGCAACAAAAGTCTTGATATATTATGGTGCCTTGAGTAAGGGGTATATCCAAAATAAAAAAAAATGAGGCTTTTTTGTGTTGTATTAAACAGATGAATATATGAAATGGGGCACAGTACCATCTTTTACTACATTAGAACAGACTGAATAAAACACAGATACGTGGCTGATGACAAAAGCTGGTCTGTTGCACACGGTAGGTTATTGCTGTTGAGAGGTTTCAAGTCTTTCTGCTCTGACTGCCCCAGTACCTTCCCGTGTTTTGCACAGGAAACTGTAGGTTCAGGAGCTGTAGATTGTGTATGGTCCCAGCCAGAGCAGTGCTTGGAGGGCCATCTGCCTTTGTGGTGAGGCTGTTACCCCAGGACAGGAGCACTCCAGGGCATTTCTGTAGCACCTGGACTGGCAGCTTGGGGTGCTGCTCTCTGAGGAGGGAGCCCTGGAGAGTAAGGCAGTGAGATACTCTCTGGGAAGAAGTAAGGTCCTTTTCAGGACCTGGTTAGCAAAGATGGAAATACTTCATTGTCTCCTGCCTGGTTTTAAGTAGAGATTTCTAGCTGTAACAGCCACCGTCTGATATTCTTATAATGTATGGTCTTTCTGCTGGGGTTCATCTTGAAATTAATTCTATTCTACCCCACTAAATCCTGTATCCTGGACATCAGCCAGATTTTTGTCTTGCTCTCATGGATTTTGACCTGTGCCTGAACTCGGTCAAGCACTGTGCTATCGGACCATATCCCCATATCAGAACAACTTCCAGTTTTTCTTTGCTAAAGAAGAATATTAGGCAAAGTTGCAGTAAGGAAAATAGAAACAGAAAAGGAAAAGAAAACAACCCTGCAAACACAGACAAAAAAATCCATCTGACAGAAGAAACAAAATCAGATTTTTTTGTCAGAGGGCCTCTGTTCTCCAGTAAGTGTATCTGTTTGCTTATTAACAAGTATGTGGGTTTTACTTAGAGATTTACCAAGAGATTTTCCTTGCTCTCCTGTTGGGCAGCACACATTTAAGTAGTTGAGTATTTAAGAAAAAAAAAAAGCACCAGAGTGAAGATTTTCAGTTATAATGTAAGCTTTGAATCAGTGGCATCAGAGACAAAACTGGATTAAAACAAATCCTTCAAGGGATAAAACACATTTGCAGATTAACCCTGACCTCTGCTTAAAAAATCCCAAATTCTCTTTTCTCTATTGATTTGTCTAAACAGGGCTGCCTGGCTGCACACAATGAAATGCATCCTCTGCAGGTCAATTAGCAGGCACCTGGATAACATTCAGGCTTCTGTTAAAATCCCATTAGATGCTACTACAGACGGTTGCTGCATGTTTTCTACCAATAGGAATATTGTACTTAGAAACGCAATGTAGATGGCGTGAAAATTCTGACAGCTATAAATCTTGTATTTGAAATGGATGGCTTTATTGACTGCTGCTGTCTCTGAGATGGAGAAAAGGGGAAAGCTGTTCTAGTCTTTTGATTTAAAATGAGAGAGCACTATTTGGGGATGATTGATGGTTGAAAAGTGACTTACCAAGGATTATATTACCCTAGATAATAGGTTAAACAAAAAAGAGAGGCTTCTGAATTTAAAGGCACTAAACATCATTTTATTGCAAATGAGAAAAATCAGTGCAAGTGTGACATGGACATGTTCATTTATATTCTAGACCAAACTAAAATATCATTCTATAAATTATTAATTCCAGTCTAGATGTGTGCCACCCTGAACTATGGTCTGTGTCATGCTACATTTCATAATTTTTCACATCCTGAAAAGGGATATTTTGAGTCCATCCTGAAGTTGTTCCATGTCCATACACCCCAGAAATTTAATGTTGTCATATAAAAAACCTGAGATTTTATCAACCTGCTCACTACCGTATGTCGGGTTGCATCTGTCTTGTACCCAGTGGAGTTGTAATTGGGAAGGTCACCAGATTTTTCTTTAATGTCAGGAAATTTCTTGTGAATTGAGGATAAAATTATGTCTCTGTTGAATCAAAGAGCAAAAATCATTTTGCTTTTTGTGGAGCTAGCATTTTACTCGAACTTTTCCACATGTCTATATTTAGGTTATGCTCCAAAGCACACAGAGAACAGATGGGAAAATCATTCAACCTGCCTGTATCTCAAGTTTCCAATCTATACAACTGGGTGGATAATATACACATCAGCTATTTTAATGGTTATTAATGTTAAACCATTTGACAGCTTTGAATTGAGATACAATCAATAGAAGTTACTAGACACTGTATTATTAATAAAGCTTTATAAAAATACAGTTGTAGTGTATCACTGACTATAAACATGTCTTTTAACTAGAGTTTACCAAGTAAACATTGTTAAGGGAGGATTCCCAGTGCTCAGATAGTGAAAGGTCCTGTTATTGAAATATATTGAGGATTACAACTGACTGCAAGAGTGACTGCATAGCTGTGAGGCCCAGCTGCTTTTTAAATGCCTGCAGTCAAGCAAGAGTTAGGACTGGAAGAAGTCCAGTGAGTTGTGTAGTTTCCACTAAATGAGAGCTCCTTTTACCATCTTTTATTACTCTTAACCTTTCAATGTTATTTACTTAGAACTTTTGAGAATATGCCATTCCTATACATCTATAAAACACACAGTATTTTTGTACTTTGAACTTTCTATTGGCATCGAACAAGCAAGGTGTTTTGATACTACCTAAAGTATTACCACTTTTATGAAATGAGAATCTCTAACATCCCCAAACCTACAGATAGCTTAAATCACCTTGAAAAAAAATCAGTAGGAAAGGTACATTAGATCATGACCCTGTTTTGAAAGACATACATCCTTGAAAGCAGACAGATATTAAACTGAAGTGACACTTGCTGTTAGTCTGTAGGCAGTTTCTCTGGGAGGAACAAAAGTGCTGCTTGTTCTTGATGTGTTTAGTTACAGTCCTATGATATGTCCATAAGAATCAAAGTACTTTATTTTAAAGTACTAAAGTACTAAATTTTAAAGGCATTACAATTTTAGAGGTGTTGAGGTATAAGCTAGGTGTTTAAAAAGTATAATAAATACATGCTTCACCATAAATTATGTACACATTATGGAACCTTTTCGATTGGTTTGTTTTCTGGATTAACTTTACAGCTGGGTAAAAGTAGCTTAATCTTAATTAACTTAAGTTACCTAAGTAACTTAATTTGTTAGTATAACATATTGCTCATGGATTGTTTAGACTGGTCCTTGGATACACTTTCTGTCTGTCTTGTATGGTGGAGAAGGATGTGAAACGTTATATGCGGAAAGTAAGTAGGCACAAAATGTGAGTGGAGGATTTACATATTAGAAAGAAGAATCCACTTTCTGGCAATCAGGCATGTCCAGCAGTGCATTTTAAAGTGTTATTGGATGTTTTGGGTGTTTGATAAGTCACAGAGCCAACAGGGACAGAAATCCTTTCAGAACAAAGGCTGCTTTTGTTAAAAACAGGAAGTTATTGCTACTACAGCATAAGAACTGTGTCGGTGTTGCTCACTAATAAAAGCCTTGGGCCAGTCTCCTCAGAGGCAGGATGAGTGTCAGCTCACCACATCTGTCCTGTTATCCAGATCTTTATAAAAATAGTAGCAACAAAAATGATGCTAAATATTAAGTCACTGAGACTTACAAGTTCCTTTCACTGTGTGAAATATTAACTTTTCTTCTGTTTTTTTGCATTTTAAAAATTATGGAGGATACATTTATTTATCTTGAAATGACAGGGAGAAGGCAAAACTGAGGAATGTTTTTTGAAAATGGGTGCAGTTGTATCCTGGACCCTTTGTAAAGAATTTTTTCTTCCTTTAGGTTTTCAAAAATACGTCACTGGCAAACAGAGATAGTGTCTCCCTTTGGCAGTTTGCCTTGTCCATAAAAGACTAAATATTACAAAGCATTTATACCAGAACTGCTGTAAGGAAAGCTTGGATATATATGTCTTACTCTAAAATAAATGAAACCGATTAATTTTAACTAGTGAACATAAAAAAGGAATTATTTTGGCTGAAAATTGTGAAGGGATTGATTTCATAGAGAAAGTCACATTTATGGAAAATAGAAGAAATCTTTGTTTTTCACTAAGCCCCTCTACTAGAGTTGCAGACATCTGTAACATCTTCTGAGGCAGAACACAAATGTAATTGTGTATCTTCTTGATGAGTTACAAAAACAATGGAATTCTAAATGGATATGGCAAGTAAATTTTATTTCTTCTCCATTTTTGTCGATTTAATGAGTGCTTTATGGTTGTTATCACATACTAATGTGTATATCAACAGACAGCTAACATTCATATGGGTAATTGCAACAGAAGATAGTAGAGTCCGTAAATAAAATAACAATGACAATTTGATTAAGCTTGTTTGGCATTTTTACATTTTTTTTGCTTTATTTGTTAACATTTCCCTCTAAACTGCATGTGCTACAACTCTCAAAAATTAATGTTTATTAATTGCTTACATAAAAGTGTTACTTTCACCATAACACTTCAAATACTCAGTAACATCAAAGTATCTGAATTTTTTTTTTCTCTGTACGTAAAAATAGAGTTTGGGGTGTTTGAGTGAATATATTCTAAACTATGTAAATGTAAACAATTTATTAGATTAATTTCTCTACCAATGTTATAGTTTCCTTTGAAATGGTTTTCAAATTCATGCTTGTATTTATATATTTACATGTGTTTATATGCATAGTATTTCAGGGCTATGAAAAATCATCCCGAAACAGCTGTTTCTAGTTGCAGTGCTGCAATTGGCATGGCACTTTGGAAAATGCGAGTGCTTCACTATGGCACCGTTATTCTGTTGCCATCCAGGACTTCTTTCAGGAAAAACACAGTAAAAATATTTTTCAAGGAGATAGGAAGGCTCTTCTGTAAAGCATGCTAGTATTTCAGCAGAAGCTTCCTTTTTTTTCCAGTTGTGTATGGTGCCAGGGAATATAGCACATTATTTTAGAACACTTTCTATTTTGTTATCGTGTAGCTTGAATTGGTTATGACCAGCTGTGTGCCCTGGTCTTGGATATTCATGCACAGTGGTGTTGACTGACAGCCAGGAATCCTCTGTAGTCTCCAGTGTTGAAAAGCTGCAATAAATAGATGACACAAGATAGTCTCTAAAATAATATTCTTCTTGTGTTTGAAATGCCTACATTCTGCTTGCCTAAATAGGACTGCATCACTTCATACCAATTCAGTATTCAGAGAGGGGTCTATAAAAGATAATGAATTAAACATTCCTTTATATTTTAAAATTAGTTTTCCTGCTTGTATTTTGATCAAAACTAGGTTCTTCAAAGTTTCATGTAATGAACATTCATTGCTGAATGTCAGCATTTGTGTTTCTGTTGTATTTGCTTTCCATAAGTATTAGTGTGAGCTTGTGAACAAAAAATATATCAAGCAGAATTTAGGTTTACTGCAGACTGTGAAGCTTAAATATGTTATCAGTGACCAGCTCCACAGCAGAAATTTGAAGTTATAAGAGTTTCATTGATTGAGTCAGGGATCAAAACTAGTTACATTTGTGTTTTAATCAGAGAAGAATGTGATTGCCTAAAGTTCAGATTTTAAATAGGCAGCCATATGAAAATTAAATACTCTAAATATTTCATTGAGGATTTAAAAAAACCCCAAGAAATGCCAAGTATTTAGAGAAACTGATGACTGAGAACTTTCTAAGAAAGAAAAGGCAGCACTCAGATAAATTGTTAAATGTTACCACATCTTAAAGTATTGGTGATATGTCATTCTGTAACAGTGAATTCAGGGAAATAACATGTTTAGGAGCTCTCTTCATATCATAATTCTTCTACTTTATTATTTCTCTAGTTTTTGTGCAACTATTTACTGGCCATCATTAAGATTCTACCACCTGGTAATTATTAGTATTAGTCTAAAAATATGACACACATATGCAAGTGTTTAGGCGAACTTACTATTATTTTATTACCTACATTAGCTATGGTGGAGCATTTCTCTTTTTTTAACCTTGAAATCATCAGGAAGAAGGCAACTTATGATGTCTGATTTATGAAACAGCAAAATGGTGCTAATTCCTGTTTTCAGCACAAGTGAATTTCGGTAAGACCCAAAGGAACATGAATGTTGCATAGCGTACTTTTGAGAGATAACTTTAAAAATGCACTTTAAGCACTTAAATCTTTTAGGAAATTTTTTAAGTTCTACTGATTGTAAGTAATTTCTCAGCGGATAGAATCAAAGAGTGTTTTTAGCAGTTCAAGCCTGAAAGTATTTGTCTAAATTATTGCATTGAAAAATGTCATAGATGGTTCAATCTAATCAAAAGCACATTTTAACCTACAGTCTTGTCAGCAGTGCTGACCAGCACTGGAGGCTTATTAGGAGGACACAGGATCATGCATTGAAATATGGAATTTAAGAGCCAGACAAGGATCAGTGGGAGATATTTTCTGATCCAAAGGAATGTCATTCTCCATTTAATATTTATTAAAATATGTGCATAACTATGTCTGTATTCTGGTGTACATTTATTCTTTTAAATCTGCAATTCGTTTCATTGATGAGACACTTTTATTTCCATCAGCATGAGAAGCACAGTACAGGTGGCATTTATATACTTCAGGGGGCAACTTTACTAAAACCAGACCAACATCAAAGTAGTTGTGTTTCAGTTTAGTCAAAAGTCCTTCACTCAATTTGAAGGCCCAACATAATTGTGCTCAATTTGTCTCTATTTCCCTATTGTGAAACTCTGCAGTGACATGCTCAGTCATACTGCACATCATCCCTCATAGCATGGCCATGCACCAATCTCCATGAGTCAGCCTGTATTCAAGGTCATGTGAATTTGAGCTGTAAAATATTCCTAGCAATGCTTCTCATTTGGTGAGGAAGGATAACATTCAGACCATTAGAAAATTGGGACTGGATAGTCTCTTTTAGTTCTCAGGTTTCTTTTTGACTCTCATATTTTTTGACTGATCATTTACAGATTTTCTGGCTAGTAGCCATTCATACTGGTGTTGGCTGTTTATCTGTTACTGTACTTTTCATCAGTCATACCTTTATAGGTATATCTCTTCTTACAGGATAAATCCGCTGGTTGGGTTTTGATTTTTTGTTGTGGCATTGATCCTGCTGTGAAGATGCTGTCTAAGAAGACATTGACTCTGGTAACTGATCTGCAGTTTCAGTGTCAAGAATCTTGTCCCTCAAAGTGGAAGTAGACACTGAAATTGGCAATGCAAGGTAATCTGGATCATATTTTTTCACTGACAGCAGTGTACCTGTAAAAGCCTTTCATCAGCAGACTACGCTGATCAAAAGGGCCAGCCAGCCCAGAAAGCCAACTCTTCCCGGGCTGCATCAGAAGCAGCGTGGGCAGCAGGGCAAGGGAGAGGATTCTGTCCTTCTGCTCTGCTCTGCTCTGCTCTGCTCTGCTCTGCTCTGTTCTGCTCTGCTCTGCTCTGGTGAGAACCCACTGCAGTGCTGCATCTAGCTCTGGGGTCTCCAGCACAGGAAGGACATGGATCCATTAGACAAAGTCCAGGAAAGGGACACCAAGATCATCTGAGGGCTGGAGCACCACTGCTGTGAGGACAGGCTGAGAGAGCTGGGGATGTTCAGCTTGGAGAAGAGAAAGCACCAGGAAGTCCTTATTGCAACATTTCAATACATAAAGGGGACTTGTATGGAAGAGAGAGAGGGACTTTAGCGAGTCGTGCGTGCTGGGATAGAACAAGGGGGAAAGGTTTTTTAAACTGAAAGAAGAGATTTGGATTAGATGTTAGGAAGAAATTCTTTACTGTGAAGGTAGTGGGGCACAGGAAGAGTTTGCCCAGAGAAACTGTGGATTTCTTATCACTGAAAGTGTTCAGGGCCAGGTTGGATGGGACCCTGAGGAACCTGAGCATAATAGGTGTCATCTCACTGCCTATAGTGGAGGGGTTGAAACTGGACGATCTTTCCCTTCCAAACCAGGCTGTTCTATGATTCTATGAGTGTCAAGTATAGAGCACAAATGTGAAAAATTGTATTTAAAAATGTCTAATTCTGATGCTGATTTAATAAATTGGATAAGTATTCACTTACTGCTGGAAACCCATCACTGCACTCATACCATCTTTTTTATTTCCAGTGAAGATAAAGGAGTATGATACCCTACAGATGCACTCCTCTCTTTTTCCTTGGAAGCAAGAGATAACTCCTTCCTTCTGAGTACACTTGTGCTGTTGAACCTTTGAATGCCCTTTGCCTGCTGGTGGATGTATTTAAAATGTATGCTGTACCCAGAAGCATTCTTTGCAGCATACTTAATATGGAACGACATGAGTTGAAAGAAAGTATTGGGCTGCAGCGTTGAGGGGGAAGAAATCAGAACTCTGTAGTTTGTAGTTCAGTTATTTCTTTCTACATGTTTCCATTGAGTTTTGTTTCAGATAGAAAAAGAACCAGTTGATTCCATGACCCCTAAAGAAATTTAATTATGAGAAACTTAATCCATGAAGCTGTGTCTATCCCACCCATGCTCTCATACAGTTTTAAGAAGTCCATTGCTGTTAAGGGAGGAGGAAACCAACTAAAAAATTTGTTCATCTTCTCCTTTCTCCTCCCTTTAAGTAGCAGTATTTTATTTCCTCAGTTTTGCAAAAATGTATGAGGAATATATCTTTCAGGTAACATGTCTGCCATTTTCAGGAAGGCTCAGGTAGGGGTAAAATTGGAGATTTAAAGACAATGGACCTGTGTCAGTAACACGGCACAAGTGCTAAGAGTGTGGTAGCGCATTCTGAGAAAAATCAAACAAGTTTTAAAGTTAGTTTACAAAAAAGACCAAATAGGTATGCAAATTATATTTCTTTCAAGGTATCTGGAAGAAATAATTCCAGCTGTTTCCAGTAAGGAAACAAATTTTCAATATGGGAATTGCACAACATTTTTAGCAATACCTGAACACTCTCTGTCTTCCTCCGATGTATTTGAGAAACATGTTACTCTTTAACTTACGTTGTGTGCTAGGCTGGATTTATAGCAACCTAAAGAACTTCATTTAGTTTCAGATACAAGGAAAGTAATTTATTTTTCCCTATAATTAATTTATGCAAAGCAGGTTTAGCTCAAAAAATATCCTCAGATAATTTCCCAGCCAAGCCTACAGCTCATTTTCTTGGACAGCAGGTATGTTGCTGAGACACCCTTTGATTTAGATCCCTATGATATTTCTCACTTATTCTCTGAAGCGTCATCTCTGGAAGATGGTGCTCTTGGGTACCACAGTCAGCTTTGGGAATGCAGAATTATAGATACTATCATTACTCTTATTCTCAGGAGTCTCTGCCCCAGAATACAACACCAGAGTGCTTCTGCTAAGGAACCATGTCTTGGTAGGGATCCATGTGTACACTTTGTTATTTACTTGCATCTCAGGAGAGAAACTATGGTATAACTCCCTGATTTTCCAAATCTGGCTGCTTCTAGCATGGTATAACCCCACAAATTTCTTAATACATTTTTATTGCTGGTGCTTTCTAGATGAGTAATCCTTTTTAGAACAAGTATGAAATTTTTGCTTACCAGGAAAGATATTGGTGGAATTTGCAGTCCTTAGGAGCAGAGTGCTCCAGCATGCGTTCCCTATGGGGTCAGAAGTCCTTTCAGCAAAACTGCTTCAGTGTGGGCTCTTCTCTCCATGAATCCACAGGTCCTGTCAGGAGCTTGCTCCAGCATGGTCTTCCCACAGGATCACAGTGTCTCCTGGGTATTCACCTTCTCCCTGTGCTGCAGGTGGATCTCTGCATCCCCATGGACCTCCCTGGGCTGCAGGGGCACAACTGCCTCATCATGGGCTGCACCAGGGGCTGCAGGGGAATCTCTGTGCCTGGAGCACCTCCACCCCATCTTCTGGCCTCGGTGCCTGCAGGGCTGTTTTTCTCACATATTCTTACTCCTCTCCTCTCTGGCTGCAATTGCAGTAAGTAAAAGTGCTGTAACCTTTCCCCACCGTAACTCGGTTATTCCAAATGTGCTGCCAACATCCCTGATGGGCTCAGACTTGGATAGTGCTGGGCCCATCTTGGAGCCGGCTGGCACGGGCTCTGTTGGAATAGGGGGAGCTTCTTGCACCTTCTCACACAAACTGCCCCTGTAGCCCCGCCTGCTACCAAAGTCTTACAAAACTAAACACGAGGATTCAGCAAGTATAAACCAGTGTGGCTTACACTTGACTCATATCAGCAGCAATACTCAGGCCTTTAGCACTACATTGTAAAAGGAAAATGGAACCTATTATTCATACAGTATAGGAGATGCCAAAATTCAGACCCCATAAATCCTCTAATAATCCCTTTTCAGCTAGTACAACACAAGAGAAAAGTGCAAAGTAATTGAACTATCACTCTCTGCCTTTAAATTGAAAGATTGTTATTATAGTACACAGTGGGGGTACAACCTCTTCCCCAAAGAATACTGAATCTTTTAGACCCATTATGCCCTTCCAGTTCAATGGCATTTAATTCATATTGCTGTTTAACTGCTTTTAAAATTGCCGGTCAAATTAACACATTGCCCTGGACTGCTGCCTTGGGATTTATGTTGGTTAAATCCCTCAAATGTCATGCAATTTTTGTTTTCTCGTTCAAACACAGGCTTTAAAAGACCTTTGGAGTAGAACTCATCTCATCTGTCTCATACTCTTGCAATTTTGCTGAGACATAAAACCACTAACCTAGAGTTTTGCTGTGTATGTATATGGAAAGTACAGTGTGTGAAGGAAACTGTGGAGCAAGTGTTTGATCCACCAGTTGGGAAACAGAACAGCAATGCTTGGTCTCATATTTTTGTTTAATTTAGGCAACAGTTAAAATTTTATTCATGAGTAAGACCTTTTATTAGACACTCAGTTAATCTAGAGGATGAACTCCTGACCCATTTTTTCTTAGACAATTATTCAGTTGAGAGTAATTGCAGGAGAGAAAATGAGGAGATGGATGTTTCAGAATGCTTTTCTGACCCTACTCTGGCCACTGCTGTTATATAAAACAAAAATTGGAAAAACCCTGTGAAAAATTGGAAAATCCCAAACTTTGTGAAAGCGCTTCGAAAACTTGGGGTATGAAGATAATTTTGGATTGAAATTTCTTGGAGTTGTTCACACCCACCCCATGGGAATATGTTCTTGAATTATTTTGAGCAGAACCTTTATTTTATATTCTCTTTTAAATACCACGTGATATAAAAAATAATTTGTGTCAAATTCACAGCTGGCCAGTTTGAATTAAGGTAAAGGTTTGAAATCTGAAAATTATGGAAGTCATCAAACAATGTAAAAGGCAACTTTGTTATAGACTTAATGGTAATGGTCAAAAGAGATGTAAGGTGTGTTTTGAATTAAGTTTTCACAGCCCTCCTTGAGCAAAAAAAGATCTAAGGAAGTTGACAAACACTTGGTTTTGGGAACTTGGACCATTTCAGAACCTTGGAGATTCTGCTTTTTGGCACAAAGTGGATGTTAATTGTCCATTCTGTTTCATATTAATAATTTATGTTATTTGTTCTTGTAATTACACTTATATAAATATTTCTACTATCAGAGACATTTCTTTTAACTTTTTTTTTTAATCAAGAAGATTAAAAACTGGCAAAAATCAAGCAAAGCTGAAGAATGCCCTCATGTTCAGCCTTTTAACATCATCTTATATTCAGTGTTTGAATTTTCCAGACGAATATGCTCTTTAAGGTAGCTCTATGTGTCCGCAAGCAATACAATTTCTAGGAAAAGGTAGGCATAGAGTTAGTTGATGGGGTTGTAAAGGTATTTTGTCCTTCAGCTAAAGAGTGGAATAACATAATCTCCTTTATCCTGCTCTGGCTGGGATGGGCTCAGTGCAGGCCTGCAAATATGGAGGTAAAAGTAACTTCAATGTGGTTCACATGATCCTGCTTCTTGGAGGTGCTGCAGCACCATCAGACAGCTGGTGCAATTCCTCCCACACCCTGTGTTCTGTCCAACTGATGTGGAAAAGACACAGGAGATCTTTTCAGGTAATCACCTCAGACCAGGAAAAGTCCTTTTTGGTGGACTTTTCCAGAGCGATATGGAGATGGTCAATATTATATTTTGGATTTTCCTCCCAAATATCTTCTTTCTGATGAATGACTAGGCTCTGAGTAGTGATCATTGTCCTTTGTTTTGTTTGAAGCTGTGTCTTTAGGACAGTGCCTTTGATTTGAGATGTGTTGGGAATGTTGATGGCTAAGCAGTTTAAGTAATATTCCCAGTGACTGCCTGCAACACAAATTCTGGTCAGGCATGTGGGTTCTTTCCTTTTTTTTTCCCCTTCGTGTACTACTATAGCTGCTGTGTCAATAAAATGCCAAGATAGCCACCTGTTTTTTTAAAAAATAATTTTACAAGAAAATACAGGTGGGATTTAAATAAAAGCTTATTCATTACTTAGATTTTGTTGTGATCTCTGTTCAAAAATGTGTCTGCACTTTTTGGACTTCACACTGACATTTTAGTGGGTTCAGCTAGTTTACTTTAAAAGCAGAAAAGATTAGTGTGAAGCTTGATTCAGGGCCTTTCAGATGAGACCTTTAAATAGTATCATCATTGCTCTGACAGATGACTGAAGTTCTCATCACACTCTTTAATCATTATGTGTTCATGTCTGTAGAATAACATTCAGACTCTCAAGGGGAAAAATGATTTTTTTTTTTAATATATGTATATATATATATGTATACAACTTTTTAAGCTCAGTGACATACCATCTACACTGGAGTTAGAATGGTGTGTACATAGTTGAGGGGAAGACATAGATTTCTGCTTTAATAAAGGTATGATCCCTATACTTTTCCCCAGTTTAAATTTCAGGATGCACATTCTTGCATGAAGTGTTTCCTACATGCCACAGAAAATTGCAAAAAAACAAGACCAAATCGGAAAAGGCATTTCCTGTGATTCTTCCCTTGGTCTGTTGTCAGGTCTGATATACTATTTTAATATAGAAAGGGTTATGGTGTGTTACTTCTTGACACTTCAGCAATTTCCTTCAGGGCTATTACCAAGTTTTTATCTCCTTTTATTTATACTTCGTATTCTTGTTAATGTCTGCTTAATCAAATGTTGATGTCACTACTTCTGCTCCATTTATTTCATACCATTGGATGAACACACAGGTTTCCACAAGTATTAATTTTATGAAGTTTTCTCACTTGCTTTGTGCAGCCTGTAGTGACTTAACGGTTTGGTTGAGTTTTTTCCTCTTTTCTGTCACAGAGGAAACTGTTCCTACTCTTTACCCTTGGAAAACAAACAACCATCAAATAATATTTCTGCTGCCCTTTAAAGAATATTTTTAAAACCTGCCATTTTTAAAGTCAGAGATGTGATGTCTGGGGAGAACTGGTATTTCTAAATGAGTTAGTCTTGATGTAAAATTCATGCTGACCTCAGAGGAATTGCTAAGGTTTGGTAGGGACTGCAGGATTATTCTCCATGCACTGTCTCTCCTCTGCACTGTTTGCCTGGCAGTGCAGCAGTCATGCAGTAGAAGAATATGGGATGTTTGCCTACCAATTTGTCTATAGAAAATATTACAACACATGCAGAACACCTGTAAATTTATAACCTTACTTATGATCCACAGACTATTCAATACTGGGAAGAAAAATTGCTGTGAGTGATAATGATTAAAGATAGTATCACTGCCTTACACTGTAAGCTTTGCTGATCTTTAAGCTTCCAACTTCCTTGAGCTAGACAGAGAAAACACATGAGGAGATATTTTGATATTTAGCAAAATGTCTGCTTGGGATTAACTGACCTTTCCTATAAATCAGAATTTAGGTTGCCAGCTGGGCAATTTGTCATATGCCGGCAGCGAGAAAATGAGTTTAAGAGCTGTCTGAAGAAAACCCTTACACATATATTTTTTCACCCCAATATTCTGCGTCTATTACTATAGTGAAGCAAGAGGTAGTCACAAAGGTAAACCAGAAAAGGTGTTTGAGCTCCATTATCTCTTCATCCTTTCACAGAGAGCATGAAAATTATGGACGAGTTCTTATTAATGACTGTTTATTTCGAAAAGAAGCTGCTCCTTGGCTGGCATAAAGGTGAAATCACGAACTGACACAGCATACTCAATAGTATTATGCCATGTTTTTACCTACATTGCTAGACCAGCACAAATATTCAAAAATTGTTTTAACAGTTTATATTGATAAAATATATGCAGGTAAGTCTGTCTGATTCAAAACATGTCCCCTGAAAGTTGATTCAACTTAGAACTGTTTAACAGCTGATTTGTTGATCTGCTATATGTAATAATGATTCTTCTTTCATGTGTCAGAACAAATCAACTATCTTTACTGGGATTGTTCCTGTGCAAAACTGAGATAAGTGACAACAAAATCAGTTTCAAGTTACAGGAATAGTGCTTTTTGTATAAGACTGACAACATCCAGGCTTGAGGCAAGGAAGTACCAATAAGTGCTATCACACTGCCACATGTGAAAACTTCCCATTTAGCTGAGGGAGGAACTTAATCTTTCTGCTGCACAGCATTACATTTCTCTGGAACTGCTCCTATAAGGAGCTCTGCATGATGCAGTTTTAATGAATGTCTTCACAAACAGTGCCCATATGCAGAAGAGATCTATTTTTCTGCAGGCTCAGTGAAGTCTGAGTTGGTTAGATCTATGCAAAACACAGAATGAAATGTAATGTTGGGAAAATGTGGTATATTTTCCACTAACTACATTCATTTAGGAAGCAGTGGGTCTTTTCTAATCTCAATGGGGTTACTCATGTTCTGCTCATTGTCTGTACTTACTCAGGCAACAGTTTCAATCTGAGCTTCACTTCAAAGAAATGAAAAATCGCTCATTCTAGTCTGTTTTAGCGGGGATAATGAGTGCAGGAAAGGCTCCTTCTAGAGCTTTATGAAGGAAAGAGTAGTGTTGTTCAATAAACTGGTGAGCGAAAGCCAGCATGAAGCAGTTTTATCTTGATACCAATGAACTTATATTTGCATCTGCATGTAGAAATTAGGAGTTATCATCACCTCTATGGAAGACTTTAACTGTCCATGAACACATGGCCATCTCAGATTCCCTCTCACAGAATCTCCATCATGTTTTGTTATTTTGTGCATAGATCCCAGCCCTGATTCTTCTGGAAATGAGCCATTTCTTGCTGCCAGAATGTCTGTTGTTTTTCTCCAGCTTCCCATGGCACTCTCTCAGGACAGCCAGATGTCCCCTGGTACTCAGTATATCTGTTTTAAGTAATAGGAGTGGGTACAACATGGTAGACACCAGAATGCCACATGCTCCCCAAGAATTTCGGTGTATCTTGGTCCTTTCCTGTGGCTGGCTGGGAGCATGGAACTCTTGGTCTGAGTCACATTGTTGTCTGAATTACTTGAACTAGGCTGTTTCATGTAAAGGTTACCATACATTCTGCAAATGTCTGATCAAGTTTAATATGTGTATATTGGGGTAAAATTCTATCTCGTTACATCAGCTTTTCTATTTTGGTTCTACCTTATCTCTAACCTTAGTTATTAAAGAATTTACCTGAGCTATTCCACTTTTCTCTGGTTTCTGGTATATTCACCCATGATAGGAGGTGGGTGTAGAAGTAGAAATGTGGTAGATATGGACTGGGCTCCAAGAATCACTTGACCCTTTGAGAGTCTTTCTACAACAGGGAACTTCTCTGCTAGACCCTGTGCCCTACTATGCATGTGTAATCATATGCATTAAAAGCTTCCAGTGTGCTTTTTCTGATTATCTTTTCCATTACATAGGACTCACTGCTGTTTGTCAGCATTGGCTGGGACAATGGACTTGTGTGCATATTTGCTCATCAAGGAAATACAGTTATAATATCATAGTCAGTAGCTGTAGGATTTGTTTTCAACCTTTAACCGACATTTTATTGAATATTTCATTTATTTTGGACAAGTTGAGAGCAATGAACAGTCATGGTACTTTTCCAAATTGCAAACAACCTCAAAATTACCCATCTGGATTACCAGCTGAGTAGACCTCTGCAAGTTGCTTCTCACCTACTGTCACACTAATGATTGTAATGATAGCTCTGTATGGAGTTAATATCCTCTTGCTTCACCCTTTTTATTGCTCTGGAAACTACTCAAGAATAATTAGATCTGTGTTAGCTATTTTGATCAAGATAATTGAACAGAGTGATATTATGGTTTAAAATGGGTCCAACTTATAGCAGGAGAGCATGCAAGAAGATGGATAAAATGACTCAGAGTGTGCTGAGCCAAGACCTAGAGAATTTAAAATAAACTTTGCTGAAAAAGAATGAGGAGCAAATGTCTATTGATACAAGATTTTGTAAGTAACTGTCAGGAGGTGTTGTGCATATAATCTTCTATCATGGAAGGATATAACGGTGTGATCTGAGCTGACTTTTTTGTAGCTCAGTGACACAAAACAGCTCATGACTGCACTCTGGACTTCAAACAAGATTTTTCAGGTTTTTATTTTTTTTTGTTTGTTTGTTTTTATTTTTTTTTTTTTTGTTTTTTTGTTTTTTGTTTTGTTTTGTTTTGTTTTTTTTTGCTTTAAAATCTTGATCGATTGTCCCTTACTTCTGTGAAGAAAACCTTAGAAGTATAAATCAGATATTCAAATGGAAAATTGTTCAAGACTGTGAGTAATCTGATATGCTGTCTGGAAAAGAAATGTGAGACTACCTGCTGTTTCTCCACCGCTCTGCTCTACTAGCCCAGAGGCTGCCCTTAGTCTGCGGAGTGTCACTTGAGTGCACATCTCTGTTTCACATGTCCTGGTCTTCCTATATACGAGACTGGGAAAGGTGGGAGAGGAAGCAGGAGACGTTTGGAAATTTTGTGCAAGAATAAAGGAGAATAAGCAACAGAATTTTGCTTTTGCTTAGCTTACTGACATGTTTTTGTCCTGGTTCATAGCACTACATAACTCAAATAAAGATTACAAGCCCAAAAGAGTATTCTTTAGGGTATGCCATTTCAATATATTACAAAATGATCTTTTAGTTGTTTAGCCCTTTGTGGAAATTCTGCAAGATCCTTTCCTCCAAATGCTTTCCTAGAAAAATACTGTGAAAAACCCTTTTTTTCAGATTAGCAACATGTAAAGTAATTAAACAGTAAGACAGAATGATGGTGCATTTATGGAGTATAAACACATCCCCGAAGTACTCTATATATGTAATGTTGAAGGTTAGGGGGCCTTTAGTCACCCAAAAAGATGGTTAATGATCCACTAGGATGTAACAAGATGTGTACATAACTTCTGGATTAATAAGAATAAATATGATCACCATAACCTTTGGTTAAAAAAAAAAAATATTATGTTCCAGTGACTGAGGCCCAACTGTCAATTCGAGGAGAGAATAAAGAAGCAATACCTCTGGAATGTTTTTGCATGTTTTCTAAATGTACTCGCAGTTTGCTATAGGCATAATATGGGCCTCATTTTTCCAGTTTCTATTTTTTCACCTCTGTACAGATTTGTTTCACATGGTCCTGTTTGTGTTTCCATTCATCCACAGGAAGGGCCTGAAGCTGAAGTGCTTTTGCCTACCATGACATCAGACTCATGGGGAATGGAAATCATGTCATCCAAATCGAATGGGCTACAAAAAGCCACTCAAGCCAATTTACTATGATTTGGCATTCAGAAGGTGAACATGCCACTGTTGCAGGTGGAAGTTATGGTTGCCTGTACATGAAATGAATAGATATAAATTTACATTTACAGTGGCTGATTCCTCTGGAACACTAGAGACCTTCAGAGGTCCCTTCACCCAAGATTATTCTATAGTTCTGTATTTTTAATATTATGCAAACTGCTGGTTTTTTCTGTGAAATGATTCTCAATGAAAAATCATATATGGATATGGCAACTGCAGACAAGGAAACATGAACCTAGGAAATATAATGAGGTGTTGAATATGGTTTAACATGACATTGTGTGAAATTAATTTGTCAGTGTTGACTAAGTAGAACAGATAATTCTTTAAAAAAGTGATTTTTCTTACACAGAAGCTAAATAGAAAATTAAGATCTGATTTGGTCAATGTTTAGCAGTTGAACTGATTTGACAGTGGTAGACCATATCCTAATTGATATAGGATTGCAAATCCATTTATCTGAGTTTAAAAGAAATTGCATTTGAAAAGTCTAGATTTCAGTGATGGGAGAAACTTTTCATGTTGTATGATGAATTAAAATGAGAGAAAAGTATGAAATAATTGTTCAGTTAGGAGGCAATCATTAGGACTGCTGTGCAAAAGATGTTCTACCATCAATATATATTTAGGAGTGGAAAACGGAATCAATCTGTCAAACCCTCTAGCCCAGTACCAATACTGGAATGCATGGGGGCAGAAGAGCTCAGACTGCAGCTAAGGAAAAGATTAACAAGTTCATAATTTAAAATAAATGCTTTTGTTCAGCTGAACTGAATATGATTTTAGTAGAGAAGTTGTGAACCAGAATAATATTACACTGAAATTTTCCTTAAATACATTTTCCCTTCAGGCATCCCCCAGCTCTGCAGTTTCCAGGCATACAATGTTTGTACAGATAATTTAAATGTCTTTTTTAAGGTCTCTTGCAATACTGAGAGAGTTGTACATTTGCCAAGCAAGGGAGAAGTATAAGCCGTCAGAAACACACAGCTGAAAGTAAGGTCTTGATACATCGAAAACATCTTTTCAATCTGCAGTGTGTGGATCTGGGTCCTGTGGCTGAGCACACTTTCAGGCCTGGGACAGAACCGCCCTCCTCCTTGCTTCCTGTGGCCATGCATAGTTCTTCACTTTGAATAGAATAGACTTTGCTCTCAGTAGTATTTCTGCACATTGTAGCATTTTTGTTCTTGATACAAGAGACATAAAAATCTTTTTTCCATCAGCCTGGTCAGCTTCATGTCTATTTACATGTAGAATTCAGAAATAATGTAATTGTGTGTTATGACTGGTAAATACTTATTTTTGCTTTGCTTTAGTTTTGCAGCAGTGTGTGGTGTGTAGACACAGCATTTTGATTTATTAGTAGTCTTTCTATTTCACACTGAGAAGTAAATATTAGAAAGACAACTGTATTGTGACTCCATGTTTTGAACCCAGAGCAATTTATTTGTGTGTATGCTTTTTCATATGTTACTGTGATTTTCTTTACATAATCCTCAAGAAAAATATACCTGGAAGACGCATTTCTCAACACCACAACTCATTTTCTGCATGGCAAGGCTTTGCACAAACAATCCGTGTTTGCTTTGGCCATTCTCTAAAAGTTAAAAAAGCATCAGACAAGGAAGTAGAATAAGATGTGTACACTGCATTTCAGCCAACCAAAACTGTATAATGTGCTTGAATGACTTTTGAAACAGCTGAACATGATGTGTATGACAAGCTATAGAAGACAGTATTGTCCTAGCCCTCTCACTCTCATCTGATAACTGCCTAGGTTATTTTTTTTCTCTATTTGACACTATCATTTGGGAAACCCTGTTTTATCTGTGACAAGTTCTGAAGTTAGTATACTCCTGTTAAGGATCTAGTGCATGCACCTTTCCAATATGAAGATAACAAGAAAAATGTTGCTGTAATCTTGGCCTAAGTTATGGCTCTTAAGATGTCTGTGCACTGAAAAGTAGGCGAAATGGAAATGTTTTGACAAAGAAAAATATGTGTTGTCAGCTCTGTTTTATTCATGGCGGAGGAGGGAAATGGAAGCTATACAGGGTTCAGACACTGATGACTAATATGATCTCCTGCTAAAACAGATTAGGAGAGTGCTGTTCTGCTTTATTCCTCATTCCTTTTTCCCAGTAGAATGCACAAGTAAATGAATGGTTTGTGTGTCAGAAAGGAATCTTTAAAATGTAAATAGTGACCATGAAAGGAGCACCACTTACATCATAAGATGGCAAATTATATGAACAGTACAAAGTGAATTGTTTGTCTAATGGAGTGTTGGTCATTTAAATGTGCATGAGATACAGTTTCTTTATGTTGTAATTAATGCCAGTGTTTTGTTCAACTGTGGCAGTGATAGGATGAGCTCCACAGAGGGAGGAACACGAAGAAAAGGAGGGCACTCATGACCACTGCTCCTCGGGTCCCTGTCAATAAGGAACAAATTAGACCATTATGTGGCCCATTTTTACCAAACTTGCTTTCTGTGCTTGCCTGCTTTCTGACTCATGAGTCAAGAACTCACTCCACTGTCAAGTCCTGCTTGCACTGTTCTTTGTGTTACCTGCAGACTCTGTTTAGCTCAGAGGTAGCTTAAAACTTTAGAAGAAAATTACCTTAAAACCCAGATGTCGATAGTCTTGTCTTGGAGTGTCTTTCCAAGACTTCTGCTGTTGATCTCCTCATGTGCCACTCAGCTACAAACAGGGCACAAAGCAATTCACAGGGCTAAGGCTGTACACCTAAAAACCTGTATTTTGGAAGCTACAAAGCTTTTGCTAGGACAAATACGATGCAAGCCTGCCTCCCTCCGCTTCTTGCTATCTACCAACCATTTTAACAGTCCTCTACTGAACCCCTTTGGTTTTTCGAGCCTTTCTAGACCAGGGTCAGACCAGATTCCAAAAACGGAGGTAGTATTTTGGAAGCAGACTCGCTGTGCTGGATCTGGGGAGGTAACTTCTCTCTTGCCTGCTGAGCACTGTCACGTGTGAAGCAGCAGTCACTGGTTCACCTCGCAGAGAAAACAGAGACAGCAGTTAGCCACAGAAGTATGACTTGAGTTGTGAGGAACCAGATTCAGTGTTCAGATACTTACATGGCACAAATATATTTGTAGGCAATGCTAGCAGATGCTAATTCATGTACACTTTTGATATCTAAAGCCAGGTGCCTTTTATAAGTAATTTGTTTGCACCTACCTTCAGATCTACCTGCCAGAGGCTCTTTGTAATTCTTCTAATTATTCGACACATGTGAGTTAAGGGATCACGTACATTTTCTTTAATTTTTCCCTTGTTAATACACAAAATATATAAATTCAAATGAGAAATGTCTCTGAACATTTAGTGTGTGCTTGAATTTAAAATGTGAATATTAATTTTGTTTTTCTCTGTAACTGAACGAGTATACACAGGGGTATACAAAGAGAGTTACTTCTTTTCAGTCTGATATGCATTTTAGGGAATTTCTATATACCCTAACATCCTTGCTCATCCTTGATTTGCTTTTGCTGAACTTCTTCAGAAAAGTAAAGCAGTAGATTTTCACTCTGAATGCAAGTAACTAATGAATTTTCCCTCAAAAGCAGGAAGTAGCTGCTGTATTGCAGAAGACTACACAAAGTCAAAGTCAGTTCCACACCCCTGACTCCAAATACTCGGAACCTCAGTATGCTCAGAGTTGAGAATACTCTCATTAACAGCACCTCAGGATTTCTATGTCACCCACCTATCTTCTTGTGATGCCAGCACTCCATTTATGACAGATTCAATTGACATTTCCAATTTGTTTCAAACCTGCATTTTTTTGGAGTTGTATTCTTGTCAGGTATTATGATGTCACTCATATAATCATGATATCATTAGAAAAAAAAGCAAAAACCAAAGACCAACAAAACTTTATTTTTGTTTTGCTTTTATTAGCATTTTTCTTCCAAAAATCTCCTTTATCTTTCTTTTTTTCCTGGAAAGATGAAAATCTGTGCTTCTTGATTTGCCTGTAATCCTATAAGGTCAATCAAAATAAGACCAGAAACCACAATGTCAGAAATATTCCAGTAATAACAATAGCCTATGGACTGCAGGCAAAAAATAAATTCTGCTCAACAAGTACCAGACTCTTCATCATCATCTCATTGTTTTGCAGTTCCAGATAAACAGGAAGTTTCTTTCATAAATTTTTCTACCCTTAAATTTAAGTGGTACCACATAGTGGTTCTTCCTCCTCTGGAGCAGCTGCTGAAACTTCCATTCTCTCCTGATCCCTTCCTCCCAGCAGTCCAATACTTCCCTACCACTTGCCTATACCTTGTCTACTTCTTCAGTGTTTCAAGAGTATTTTGTGTCATTTAGTTAGATAATATTAATCTCATTAACAATGATTTGGTATGCCTGCATATCCAGTGTCCTAGAAAGACTGCAAGTGTCCATCTAATATTTTTCTTATATTTTTCATAGAAATGCCTGGCACCTTTTGATCTGAAGACCTCATTAAGATCAGAAAACCAAAAAGAAAGAGTAAAATACCATATGATTTTCTTGTTTTATAATCTGGATGACTGAATTGGTTCTATGGCTGTTCAAAACTAGAAGTGTCAAATAACATTGACAGATTAGTGTTATTTTAACTACAGAATTATTGACAATTATTGACCATTTGTGTTCTGGTTTCTCTGAAAAAATGGCATGTGTTATGCACATGGCTACGGACTTGAAATACTGATACTACCAAAGACTTCAAAGAACACCCTGCAGTCTTTTTATCTAAGATCACAACTGTACTGGGAGAAAGCAGCAGTTATAATGAAAAAGTGGGTGATGAAAATTGTTTTAGTTTTAAGTCCTTGTAGACCTGACTTTTGCAGGTTAAACAGTAACAGTCTGTTAATATAGAATTGCTCTCCATTCAGCAACAGTGCATGGAAACTTATATGAATATAATTCCTTGTGGTGGTTTTCCTAGATGTCCTACTGAGATGTGGGCATATGTGAGCGCCACGAGCAATTTGGGCATGAAAAATCGAATGAAGACCGTGTTCTTCCACACTAAGATTATTTACTGCATGAACTCCTTTCTGTTGAGGAATATTTTCTACATAATCCCATATTTGATAACATATTTGAAGTTTTTTCATACTGTCACTCAGCTGTAATCTGTCTAGCACTAATATCATATTTTATGAAGACAGACTGGTAGAGAATATTAAATAGAAAAACAGTTTGTGCTAAATCTAGTCTGTTCACCCAGAGATTTCTTTTAAATGTGGAGATTGAGGACAATGGAAGAGTTGGGGAAAATGGAAAGCACACTTATGTCCAGTAAGATATATTTAATTTTTTGAGACTTTTGCAAGTATCATAAAATAAAAGCAGAAAAGTGTGCAACGTTTTTAGAGTCACAACTTGCAGAATCTTTAGTTTCCTCAGGAAAATCTGAGGAAGAACAAGATACAAAGGGATTTCAGTAGGATAACCTTTTTTTTTGTTTGATTTTTTACCCTATGTTGTGAGCAAGTATTTAGAATTGCCCATATTACTAACTCTATAATGACAAGCTACAATACAATGAACAAATTAGTAGAAAAATTGGATATGAATGCCAGTAAAAATATATTACAGAATCTAATAATATTGAATGTGATTGAAATTATATGATTATTTTTGATTTTAAATATTATACATTTTTTGAGACTTATTGACTATAGATGCTGAAAATTTTCAGTACTTAGTGAAGTTGCTCAAATCTTTCAGAGCCTTCAGTGTTTTACAATTGCCTAATAGCTATATGTAGTCATTGCTTGCATGTGCCTGAATTTTAAAATCTGCTCCTTTGAGTAGATATTCTATTAAGAATCAATTCTGTGAGGTATGGGGACATTGGACCTAATATCTGGTGTTGTAAACTTGCATATCAGAAAAGCTCCACAACTACAGTAACAAAAAAATATAGAACATTACATTTAAATATATTCTGATGTTTTAGTTTTTTCCCCTCAGTATGGAGCAGCTGTAATACCTGTTAGTACTGCCTTGAAGGTGAGAAAAAAAAAGATGCTAAAGATATTAATACAGATAATTTAATAGTCTAGGTGTTAGGCCTCCTACAGTTAATCTCCGTGTAGGACAGCAGTAAGAGTTTCTGTTGGGGCACACTGTGGGCTACAAGTGCTACAATGGTACCAGAAAAGTTACACTTGCCCTATTGAAACAGAGTAAAAATGTGAAGAACAACTGGAAGCACAATCAAATTAATTCATACTAGTCATCCATGTTTCATAGTAGAATATTTGAGATGCTTGAGTTTGGGTGAAGAAATGGCGGTGCATCCCATGTGTCCCTCATTTGTCTGGTGGAATAAACAACAAAACTCAAAGGACGTGAAAATAGCTTTAACGATACAATCAATCTCATAGTGAAAAATACATGAAATCTGCAGCTGACACCTGGAAAGAATTACCTTGGACTATCAACAAGAATGAAAATATTTCACAGTAGGATTAATCAGGAGATACAGTACTCTGCACAACCAGGCTATCCAAATGAATAATTTGAGTTAGTGTGAAGTGTACGGACAGAATATAGTAGACATATTTTGAAAGGTGGGACAAACCTTAGGACATAACTGGCATAAACAGCTACTTCTCAGCATCATGTCTGGATGCTTTTTCTAGTTCAAAAAGATATTAGTAAGAAGTTGTTCCCAGCAGTATGAGAGTCAATGACATGGAACCCGTCCGTAACACAGACTGGTGGTAGTGTTTTCTTCCTAAAAGCAGTGTTACATGGATTATTTAATCTAGATATATAATTGTACATCCTTGACTTCCGTTTATAGTTTGCTTGGTAGACAAAACAGTAGAAAATGCAAAGCTTTACAAAAGACAAAGACAAATTCATGTGGGTTTTTTTATGGCTATTAGGGCCGAACCATCTAAAAGCCATTTTGCTGATGAATGGTGGGGTCTCCAACAGTAGCAAATGGTGTGAATGTATGGTTAATATTGAGCTGTCTAAAGAATAGAGTGAAAAGAAAAATAGCTACCTTTTTTGNTGAAGAAACTTCCCCCTGGCGGGAGACTTCTGTGAGAGTTGTGGCTATCTCATCATAGCCACGGTCCAGCGGCGTTAGTATTCCACTCTGGAAACCAACCCTATATGATGTTGCTGATCCATTATTTCTTTTTTATACTGTCAAGTTTGAACAACTGACTTTACCCATTGTAAGACTCAGTAACGTTGTAAAACCCTGAAAATTATGAAGTCTGGTTACTGTGTTCTGCAATTTGTGTAAGGTGAATCTTCAGAATGAAGCTGATTAGCAGCTAGGTACGAGACTAACTAGTGCAGTCCACCAGATGCTAACACAGGTCTACGTTTGACATTCATGGTATTTGCAGGGAAAATTAGGCAGACTGAGAGATGCAGAAACTCAGCATTTAAATTATATTGCATAGGTTAAATTCACTGCACTGCTATAACATAGGCATCCACAGCAAGGATAAAGTAATTAACTAGTGTGTGAAAAATTCCACTTTCAGCTGGCATAATTTCTTAGGATTCTGTCTTCTAATATGGGAGTTAACACAGGGTGGGTGTGTTTTTGTGAGGATGCTAGCTAGGACCTGGTAACTGAGGAGTTTCATGTTGATTGATAAGTGTTGCCTTCTGTATACCTAAACATTCCATGAAGCAAATGGAAAACATTCTGGGAGATTTATCCTTATATCCAAATTAACATTCTGCTATGTCCTGCTGCATATACCGGAGAGCAATATAATTGAGACCTGCTCTCTGCTAATGGCATTAATCAAAATAATTTCCCTGTGATTTTGATGTATTATTGTGCTCACCTCCTATTATTGCTTGCTGCTAGATTTATTTAATAAAAAAATAAATATTTTAAAAATTAATCTTTGTCCCTTTGATATTGACATTAAATGTTATTAGACAAACATTTTTCCATTTAAAAAATATATGCTTATAGTACTGTATTGGACAGGTTAATATTTTTTTTGCATTTTACAATAAGAAAGTTTATTGCTATACTGACATTAATGCATGTGGAATAATGCTCTCCAAACCAGTTGCCGCCAACAGATAAAGGCTGATTTGCTAATTGCTATCCTAGAGGTGAAATCAGGGTTTGTCATTGCATTAAACCCAGCAGCTGCAGGAGGGTTGGTCAGGACCACAATAAGCTGCTGCTAAAGGAGTGCATCACACTATGCACATTTAATATGAGGAGTTGTTGATGATGTGCTGTATGAAGATGTTTTTTATTGGCTCCTTGGATATCTAAAAGCTCGTAGTGCTGAGCCATGCTACAGACATGGCCTCACTTTTAATTTCTTCTTCTAGAGAAACCTTTTGGTGGTGGCAGGTAAGGGTTTGCTGCCAAGTGGGACTATGAGTGATGCTACGGTACCCTACTGTCTACCTGTGAAACCATCTTGGACAAAAATGATGGTTTGGAGATGGGATTCAACTCACTCCCCTGCTGCACTGTTTACCTCCTGTTGGTGCCCTTCTGTGAGTTCTGTCGTTTTTATAAAACGGGAAATGTATATGAGGGATTGTGTGAGGTTTGGACTGGAAATGAGAAACAGGAGCCACGTGGTGAGCTGGCTAGCTGTGGCTGCCTGGTGGTGGGTGGTCACTGCAGAGCTGTGAAGCTGTTCTGCAGGTAGAGGTGTTGAAACTGTTCCACAAGGGTGGATTTGCATGAAGGACTTCATAACTGCAGGTCTCTATACCATTCATGCTGGTGAGATAAAAGCATGATTCAAAAAAGTGCTGGCAGATTACATCTTTAAAATTAAATTACCTCTTTAAATTACATCTTTAAAACAGAGGTTTCTGGGAATTTGTCTACACCATTCACCAAAAAGTTCTAACCCATCTCTCCTCTGAACACTAATCATTCAGTTTTACTTTGGTCATTATGTGCAGTTTGCATCTAGGAAATAATTTTTCTTTACACTTTTATTCATTGAATCTACTTTGCTGTACTTTTGGAGAACTTGTCCCTTTAATAGTAAATGTAATGAGTCTCATCTATATTAGGTAGATTAAAAGAGCACAATATGGCCTAGGAGGCTCCTTTTCCTCCCTCCACATCCAGAAAATGTCCAGGGTTATTGAACTGGAGCATGAATGCTCAGAAGTTTCTGCGGAGCTCTGGCATCATGCCTGAGTAATTTATGTTACTACAGTTTCTGGAGTTCTTCTATCTTGTTCTTTTATGTCGCTGTGTTTGACAATGCTTCACCTTCATTATCTTTAAAGATCAGCACTAAAACAAGATATTTCCTCCCTTTTCCCTCTTTCCAAACCAAACCAAATAAATCACTTAGCTTCTTTGCTGTCTCTTTAGTCTACTCACTGTGTTATTTTTAATCATTTTGACCTTGTGAACACAGTGACTTTTACAAGGATCTCAAGATATACTTAAGAGATTCCTCTGTATCAGCAATAAAATTTTAAGAAGTTCCATTATATCATTATACACTGTCTTTTTTTCTCTCAACTTTTAAAATGTTTTCATGGCCTTGCCAGTATTTCAGCTAAGTGACTTTATATTATATCCATCAAGGAGAGAATTCAAATTTTATGTTTGTATATTAAGTGTTATCTCTGAAATTGAAGATAGTATGCTTTATAAATTTTGAGTATTCATTAGGCAACAAATAAAAATTTATGAGTACCAGTGTGAAGAATCTGTGTATCTCCACTGAGTTTTCTGCAAAGGTATGTTTTGGAATTATTTCCATATGGTCATATATCAGTTTAGTGGGATTTGTCAGAGACTTACTGTCATTGCTCATTTTATCCAAAGGTTTTGTTGTGTTTTTGTTCTGTTTTATTGTTTCAAAATAAAATGATGCTTTTGTATCTCCTTATCACAAGCAATAAGTATAAGTATAAGGAAATAAAATGTTATATTTCAATATGGGATGAAAGTTTATTCTCTGCACAGTTTATTTCCAAACAAATGTTGAAGGATTGAAGCTTTGTTTGAAATGATGGTTGTGGGTTTTTTAAAAGAAAAACATATTGAGTAGATTTTCTCAACTGAAACATTTCAGTCTGAAAATTTTAAACTGTAATCTATATTAATTTGCAGCCCAAGAATTTGTTATCAACAGTACGAGCTCTGGATCCACTTAAAACCCCAAAAGTACTGAAGCATAAAAATTTTCTGAAACGGAAGTGCTAGTAGAGTTTGGGTAATAAAATAATGCCCTGACTCATCTCTAATTTAGGAGTGCAGTTCATGAAAGGGATTAAAGTTTAACTTTGGGGAATAGGATGAAAGTAGCAGCTATAATTGTTTTAAACACACTCTTACTATGCATCTAGAGCAAACTGCTTTATTTTGCTCTTTATAGTTATTTATCTTCAGCTCAGTCAAATCTTTAACTAGCTGGACAATAACTAAAATTATATAGAGAAATTATTGTTTTTATAAAATGTAACTCGTGCTGTACAATACTAAAAATACCTGATTTTTGTTGAATATGGATTTGATTTCCTCAAGAAGGCTGCTGCTGCCTAAAAAGTGGTTTTGCCCTCCTGTGACACAAAGTAAAAATAAATGGCATCCATGTCAGTGTACAGTGCAAACCAAATGTTAAAAAGGTTCCCTTTATTAGTATTCCTTATTAGTCAATAATTAATTCTTTTTTTATTAATTTGTTGGTCTTGTGAGATTGTTAAAAATTAATCATTAATGAGAAGCAAATGGTAACCCCACAAAACACAGCTGTTCTTTGCTAAAGTAATTGAGGGTGTCTGCATTCAAATGGTTGATAAAAATTTGAGCTACAATTCAGACATTGTTCCTAATGGTCTTAAGTTATAATTGAGTTTATAAGTTTTACAGTCATACAAGAAACAATAAAGAAAGGATTGTTTTGTATGATTTTCTCGCAAAATGGAGAAGTGGTGATAAAGATAATTCTTCAACCCATCCAAGCTACGGGGAAAACCCAAAATTTTAATTTCTTTTCCTACAAAAGTTTTTTATTCTTTCCCTTCTTCCATGTTCTCTGTTTAATAAAAGGCAAAATAATTTTGATATTTTGGGAGGAAGACCAGCAGGCTGTGGTTTTGATTTTATCTTTCTGGGAAACTGGAAAATTTGTCTCGAGCAGATATTTCCCAATTTTCTTCAAAAGTTTGCATGCAAAACATCTACTTTGTTTTGGCTAGGCTTACCCTCAGGCAGCCCACAGGCACCGTGCTTGTAAGCAAGCAAACTGTCAACATTCACCGTACATTTGGGCAAACAGAATTAAACTTAGCCAGAGCTGCTAGCAGGCTAATGTTTTTGGTGCAGGTGATGGCTTGGCTAAGCAGAGGGAAGCCTGAGTACGGTCTGATTTTAGGTCAGTGACTGCGTGGCACAGTTTTGGAGTGGGACTGGATTGGCAGGGCTGAATGCACGGGCTGAAGGCAGCCCTGCATAGCTTGCTCAACTGTTATTTTTAAGTTTCTGCCTGAGTCTCCCTTGGAAACAGTCATCTGTAAGAATTCAGCCGCCAATGTGGGATAGGAGCAGGTGCAGAGCTCACAGCAACCGTACAGTGAGTCAATACAAATTAAAGGTCTAAGGCACAGACTGAAAGCAAGAGGAAGCTTTGAGGGAGGACACTGAGCTCAACAAGGAGTCAAACACGGGGCAGGAGGTAGCGTGACAAGGAGTTTGAATTAGGAGAAAATCTTCAGCTGTTACTGACAAAGAAAAGGTAGGCATTCCAGAAAAAAAATGCTGGAAAAATAGACACCAAGTGAAAGGTATCACAACAGATTTCACAGACACGAATGCAAGTGATTAGCAATGGAGTGAATGTTGAGAGCATGCCCACATCCATGAAAAAAATATTTTTGGCATTTAAAAAATCTTTTGACATAATTAGTGTCCTTGATGTCAATGTTAATGGAAAGATAAGATCTCCATCAACTCCCACTAATTTTAGGACGATAATGGTGGACTGTGTATTTGATTCATCATTTGTCTTGAAGTAAACATACAAATAAAGGTGCAAACCATATAAAACACAACTAGAGATAACAAGCTGTTTCTTCATGTTACAAACTTGAGAGCTTTCTTGCGTTGCAGGGAAAGTGATAATAGCAGCACAATAACAAAAATCCTTTCTCTTGAAAAATAGAAAATTTTAAAAAGTGTTCCATTGAGTTTCATATGAATCTTTATTTCCCCTGTCCTTTCAAGAAGAACCCTGCCAAGCTTGCATGGCATAATATATTTCCAAGACAAAGTGTTTTAATGAGTTTAAGGACATTTCTCATAATTGGAAAGGAATTTCCAATTCCTTTCAAGGAATTTATGAAGTAGGTTGGGACCCTTTTCCTGAGGCTCTTTCAAAGTTCACTTGTTTTATGAAGTGTCCTATTCATAATAGTGTAATTCACTTACAGCTCTACTTTCTGCCTATGTACTGAAACATTGACTTCTGCACTGCTCTCCCTCTGCAACTACCTGTCTCTTGCTGTGAAATTCACTGAAAGGTGAAGCTCAGAAATCAGTGTGAGAGGACTAGAGTGTAACTGGTGGGAAAAAAATTCATTGTCTTGCATATGTTTAAAATTCTAGCATGTATCTGATGAAGCGAAGACAGCAACTGAAAATGCCCCGGGACATAACTTTCTTTTTTTTTCCTTTTGGCAAGAGAAATAAGCAGAACTTCCTCCCACACTGAATATCTTCCTTTTGAAGGACTATAAGATGCCAGCTACTCTTTTTTCCTTGCTCCCAAATCTTGTCTTCCCCTTTTCATTCTTTGTTCTTTTTCCTTTTACATTTTTCCCTCCACTTTTTTTCTCCTGTTTCTTTTGGAAGAGCACAGGGGGGAAAAATGCTTTCATATTAAGCTGGTTTTCAACATGAACAAGCAGATGCAGTAAGGGATAGTGGCTATGAAAAGAGTAGTACTGTTGTGATACACATGCTGACAACAACCATCTTTACCTTTGTCAAAACACTGATGCCAGATACTAGACTATGACAATGTTCACAGCGTGAAATGTCTGATTTTGGCAATTAAATCCTGAGACTTGAGCAAAAGTATCACAAATCTATGACCTATACCATCAAAAATACTCCATTTAAAACAGTCTATAATTGAGCAGTCAAATTTGTCAGGAAATCTGAAATTTTTTAAGTGAATGGTCTTCCAGCATGCATGCAAACTTTTAAATGCAAGAAAAGGATGTTGCTTGAACTCTTGACCAAAGAATAGACCAGATTAATTCAGTTTTATTTTCTAATACTAGCTCTGAGGAGCATGGCAATTATTGCACACCGTCCGTTTGTTTGAATGCCAGCAAGGGCTGAGTTCTTTGTTTTGTTTTCTCTTGGAGAAACTTGCCTGAGTTACTGAGCCTCTCACTACTTTTCAATGTCATTTATGAGAATTCTTCATAAGGCACAGTCACTGAATACCAGTCCTGGTATTTTATGTGTCCTGTGGGCCACTGAATGTAGTTTATAATTTGCATTGTGCTGTGTAACCTGATAACATTTTATTGCAATGGTCTGGCACTGCCCCAAGGGACAAATTGTAATGCATAGGAGAGGTGGCATCTCAGCTTTTGAGAATGAGTAAAAAAATCCTTTTATTTTGGAAGAAAGCATGTCAGAATTTTATTTGGAGGGGTGTTTTGTATCTTAGTGTAGAATGGCCAAATTAATGATAAATTACAGCCAAACACACATCCCAAGCTGCAGTTCTGGGACATGGTCAGCTTTGGACAGAAGGGCTGCTTTTTGCTATGAGCTGGACCCCGTGCTGCAAGACATCAGGTCCCCACAGAGGACAGCTGGAGCAGCATAACAGAGATCACAGCATCAGCTTCCCACAGTGCCCATTAACTTGTAAAAATCGAGAGGAAGAGGAACACATGTATCTCTCCCTAAGTGTGTGAGCAGTGTCTGTGTGTAGCAGCCATTCCTGCCAAAAAATCAAGGCTTCCCCACACCCCTCAAAGAGCCATGTCTGAAGAGAAAGCACAGAATACTACTTCAAACAAATTGGTGGGCACCCAAGATGTCTTGTGTAAGGTACTTTGAGCCGGAATCATGTTAGTTTATGAGTCAACATAATATTTAGCCCAACAGAATAAGAAGTGTTTTTGGCTTCTTTTGTATCTTTGTATAAAGGGCATACCAAACAAATATTGCAATTAACATTATTTTACCTGTCAGACAAGTTCAGAGTGTCATATTTGGTAGTCTGTGCAGAAGGATTTTGGACATGCATACAAATGTAGCCACAGTCACAAAAACCACACCTTCTTTCACTTTAAGTTGACCATCCCCCTTATTTCAATGAGTGTGAGAGTTATTGGATCATGTAGGAGTTTCATACTTCCTGAAGGAGGAAGGGAAATGGGAGACAAATTCAGAACTCCTGACCAGACAGCTTTCCTTCTAGGAATTCAGTTATTTTTATACATATAGAGCAATGAAATGGAAATCAGTTAGCTGTTCTATGTAAAAATTTGTTACCTTTTTCTTAGGCTTTTAGCTGTCTGTCCTTGGAACACACAGAATGTGTGTTCATTTAGGTTTTGTTCTCCAAATCAATGCTGACAGCTGTAAATTTAGGCTAATAAGTGAATTACATAGGTAAGGAAAACAAGCACCATCTCCTCAGAGGTTTTATAAGCCACATAGCTAATGCTATCAAGAAAACGTTGATCAGACACTATCTGATTGATTTTCCCCCTAGGTAGGTAGTACTCTGTGCAGCTGATGAAATTGTAACTACTCATGTTTCTCTATCCTTCATATTTCATGTTATTAGGTTTAGTCTACCTGCTGTACTGGATCTTCCCTACAAAATTCAGCCTCCTAGGTGAAAGTAGAGACAACCTTCCCTTTCTATCCATGGTCTTTAGGGACAAGCAGTGAAATTCCTTGAAAACCTTGCAAGCTTTTGCTTCTGGAGAGGAGGAACACTCCTGGCAGAGCTGTGATGCAGGGCAGCAACAGCTCTAGCTCTCAGGCCGTCACTCCATGTCCTGCCTCAGCAGCACACCCATGTCAGCATGTCACCCATGCTGGGGTAGGTTAGCCTGTAATTCTGTCTCACAGGGACAGAATTCTGCAAATCACAGTAGCCATGAATAATCCTACGAGGAAGCAGTAATTGAGGATTTCTTGGAGGACTGTCAAAGTTATATCTGGATGAATGGAAAAACAACACAAAAAATAAAACAGCATCCTGAGAGCAGCAGAGGGCACTGGTGATTTAGAGTCATCCTGCTAAACCTCCAAGGATACTGAATGCTCTGCAGAATTTCTTCTCTGTACCATTGTATTGCTCAGAGTCTCACCTGAAATCCCATCTGCTCATGTGAATGTATATATAATGGGCCTAATTTTGCTCTTTCATTCTGTAGTGAATATTAGGAGTGACTGCAATGAGGACAAGACATTAGAGAGCAAAATTGAGAGTGGATTAAAATGTTTTATCTGGGAATGAGAAGAGGGAAACAGAAGCACAATATTTTTTATGCCTGTTTAGAGAAGCTTAAAAAGTTCACAAAATAGTCTACCTTAGGGAAACTGTTTCTTATATTCTTGGTGAAAAATGTCAGATGTTGCAATCAAAGATTTTTTTTCAAAGCATAAAAAAACTTCATGTGTATTTGAGGGGAAAAAACCTGGCAGTTTGTAACATTCTTTACAGTCCCACAGCTAGTATATCCAGATTCAATGAGGGCAGGAAAAAAACATATAATATTTCACAAGCTGGTCTGCAGTTTAATGATGAAAACTGATGCTTCAAAATTGACAGCTATAACTTATTTGGTACATTTTATAATGAAATACATGAATCCCTTAAATATTATGAAGTTCTGCACATTTCAGCACTTGATTTAGCCTGGTGGTTTTGTCACGTCTTCCTTTACCCATAGTTGTACAGTTGAAGGAAGACCCACTAAATTCAGCAGTGCTAGTAATAACTGTGTTCCGACTCGTAGTTACTGTCAATACTTGTTTTCAACAACCAGCCCTATTTTTTTCCTCTTTTTTTTTTTTTTTTCCCTTTTTTCCCCCTTTTTTTCTCCCTCTGTGTCTTCCAGGACTGACCTAGATTTCTGCTTGAGTCACCCTCTGATTTAGGGCTCTACCTAAATACATTATAATATCCATTATGTTTGAGATTGTAGGCACCAGAGGACACAGTTACCAAATGACTATCAGTAATGAGATGTCAAAACTCGCTATCAAGGTGAAGATCTCGGCACCACTTTGTTGGCATTGAACATGTTCAAAATGCTGGCAGCTTCACAGAAAGCTTTCCTTTTAATTGCCTTCTGCCAAGCAAAAACATTAGCCTGCTTCTGGCAGCTTTATGGTTCCAGATGTCCAGATCTCTCATGATATCCTAAACCAGAGGCATCAGGGTTTTTACACTCTGTTATTGAGTTGTGCTGCTGACTCCCCAGCATAAGAGCATGTTACTGAGCTGGTCTATGGCTATACTGAAGTCATTATTCTCTATACTGTTTAGCTGCAACTTACAACCATGAGAAAACTGACCTTCAGAGAAGTGTCGTAACAGAGCATTACAATTTAAAATGTTATGTTTCATTTGAAACTCTTCCACCTCTGTGAGGTGAAGATAAGAGAAGTAAACATCCCAAATTCAGAATGCTGCTATTTGAAAGCATCCTGTTTGCTCACTTCCTAAACATTGTATATATCACCAGAACTAGTGTCTCATCAAATCAACCTTTCTCACATTTTAAGATTATCAAGAGATCTGTCAATTTACAGATGTCTAAATATAGCAGTTTATTCTTAGTACAGTTCTGTTAATGGTGCTACCTTCTCAAATGGTGAGAGCAGTCCAAGACAGAAAAAACTTCCGTTGTACTGGTGGATTCTGTGCTTACACTCTGCAGTTTTGAATTATGAAGATCCGCCCCCCCCCCTTTTTTTTTTTTTTTGTCTCGAAGAGGAGAGGTTTTAGAGACTGGAATTGTTGAGTCTTTTTTTGCAGAATATTAATATGAGCCTGTTCTGTGTTAATAGCAGCCCTAATGATGTAAACAAAAGTAAGATGGACTATTACACAAAGTAGACCTCTCAAATTATCAGTCAAGGTGCCGGGTCATCAGACAGAGTCACATCTGCAAGATACCAACACTTTTCTACAGTAGCGCTGTACCTTAGACACGGTGTAGTTTGCACCTTTCCCACTATAACCCAAATTTGTTATATCTTCATTCTGGTTAAAATTATCCCCTTGAAAGTCTGTTTCTTACAGTGCTGCAACAATAAATTAATTAAAAAAATAGCTTGGATTAGTGCTTAATCACCCTGAAGGGTGATGCAGAATTTAATTTTTAACAGAGCTAAAAATTAAAACTTTTAGGTATTAGATAAGTGACGTAGAAATGGCAATTATTTTACACAGAGTAATAGAAATAGAAAAAACTGAACAGGAAACAAATGAAGATAGGATTCACATTTAACAAAAACCTATTCTGACATTTTGCAGAATGAGAGGTATTTCTGTAGAGTAAATCCTGTCTTAAAAAAAAAATTCCAGAAATAAACAGTGTGTTTTCTAGGGTTTTTTTTGTTGGTTTTTCTTTTTTTTTTTTTTTTTTTTTTTTTTTTTTTTTTTTTTTTGGTTTGTTGTTTTTGGTGGGTTTTTTGTTTGTTTTTTGTTTTTTTTTTGTTTTTTGGGTGTGTTTGTGTGTGCATGTTAATTACTTTCTTTATGTTTAAAAATTGTTCATAAAAAGATAACTTTTTCTCAGGAATATTTTCTGCTCATTGAATTCATAGCATAATTCCTACTTTTGTAAACTGTAAATGTTGAGATCTGCAGAGAGACAAAACTTCATCTTTTACTCCCCTTTGTACAAATTGTTTAAAAAACCATCTTGTAAAAGAGGTAATTTGTAATAAAATTTTCAAGGATAACCAACAAGAAAAAAAGGGAGGGAGAAATAAGAAAACTTCCAAGATATCTTGTGGTACAAATACTTATTTTGAGGTTAACAAATTGCATTCATTTTCTTTTGCCCTTTTTTCTAAAGTAATTCTGTCCTCTCACTACTGTTTCTTATGAGGTCAGTTATTATTAATTTGTTTTCTTGTTTCTTTTAGAGCTTGTTGTAAACAACATGCTATAAACTTCAGTGCATGGGCACAGGATCTGGCTCTGAGAAACAACCTCAACCCCCTGCAGTTCTACATGTCTTGCTGATGGAAGCTGAATGGGTAATTTAAAGTGGTTTTTATTCCACAAGGAACCAAAAAGGCATAATCTGGCTTATATAGAGTGAGCATTATTATTTCTTTTATTTGGCAATTTAATGATACATAGATAGCTTGCTAGCTACTGGCAGTTTTTGCAGGTTTTAGCTGTTTAAAATGTCCTGTTTTCCAACTGATAAGGGTTTCTTTGGTTTGAGAAAAATCTAGATAAATTCGGGATTGACTCATCTTGTTTATTGCATAATGTGAATAGGTAATGTTCACAACATCCAGTTTTTTTGTTGTTGCTGTTAGTTTCTAGGGATTAGGAGAATAAATAAATGTTATCATGTTGTTGGTAACTTAATGTAATTTGAAAGGTTTTCTCTTGCTCCTGCCTAGCTGCAAATACCAAGCAACTAACACATTTGTGATAGTCCCTTAGCTTCGACAGAGGGGCTATTTGCTTTGTATTTTGTCTGTCTAGAAGCATAAATGTCTACCACTTGATGTACAATATTTTGTAGGTTAAAAAAATTACTCCTCCTGTAAAGCCATGTGATTAATCATTGGTTATATGGCTTTAATTCGTACCTCTTCATTATTAAGCAATTCATTCTAGTTATTTAGAACATTAACAATACGAGTCATTGTCAAGAAAGGTAGTATGTGAAATGCTCTTTTAGCTCCTGAACACCACCCCTAAGTCACCTAGGTAGCTGCACATTTATGCATGTTGTCCTTCTTGGTGACAAGAGGTAAATTGCAACTGATACAGTTTGGAATGGCTAAAACCAATGTAATTTACAACTGCAGCCACAACATGCCATATTGGCAAAATTAGTGGATTTTTGATTGAATTGAGCACTTTAATTTTGTGTTACTGCTACCAGTGTACAGTAGTTTCTATGACACCTGACTAGTGTTGTACTTTCTTCTGTCATCTCCTGCCCATTCTGGTTTTAACTTTTTATGAAGGTGTTTGCTTGATCTAAAGATGTATGAAAGTGATATAGCTGGCTCAGTAGGTTTGGTTTACATTTATCTGATAAGACATCTTTAGTCCTATCTCTAAGGTTCTGTTACTTCTGACTCTAAGTTTCACACATCAAGAAGGGGATAAAACACATTCTCTTCCTTTCAGTGTATTTTCAGCAGTTTTGCTTACATTAGTTTTCCTACTTCATAGATGACCATTAACTTTAACATGCAGAGACCTTCTTTTATTTGTAGAAATGAATGTTGCTTTTATTTTTTAAGTGACTGCATATGATATGAATTTGATAAGAAACCCATAGCTCTCTGCAGTGCCAACTTTATTCATTTTTCAAAAGCATCAGATTAACTGCCATTGTAAATCAATTTTGTCAGCTCCTCAACTGGTTTGCTTTTTGATATTGATTTCTTAATATTTTAGAGAATCTTCTGAAATCCGCAGAAGCACATTAGATGCAGAATTGCCTAACATGATCCTTGTAATATTTTGAAGCCTTTTTTTGCAGCTATTGTAATTTTAAATGCTAACTGGGTTGTGAGAATATCGGATATTAGAATATTCTGGTGTTCTAGGCTGGCAGCAATTGCTCTTGTCTAAAAAATCACTCAGCTCCCTTCCACACTGAAAATGTTGATGCAAAGATTCTATTTTAGTTATTGATTCACTTTAGGTCACTTTGGACTTGGATTTACCAATTTAGACACAGCTGCTCATTACCTGTTAATTTTTACACCTTTATACTATATGTAAAACACATGAAGAGTGTGAATATTGACTAAATGCTATGCAATATATATATATAAAGCCTTTCTGTTTGTCCATTCATGTGCTGTATCCTTCCCTTTGCTCCCACAATATCCAGTTTGAGTTTTGGGAGGAAGTTTTGGTTATGACAATTTAGTATGCCAAGGCTAAATATATATAAATATTTTAAAAAATTAAAGCAATTGGTAACTTGCGTTACGTGTGTTGGGCTTTATCTGGTTTTACATGTTGAGCTTCTTCTCTTCAGTTTCTGTGATTCAGAGATTTCACTTCCCATTTTTTCCTATCTTTCTGAACAAGGCTGCCCCCAAGTTTTCTTTGCTCTCTGAAATGATATCTCATTCCCTCCCCATCTTTCCTCTCAGGAAGCACACACTCCCCTTTCTCATTGCCTCTCCCCATCCCTTGTATAATCTCTTGCGCTTGCCATCTCCCACACTGATTTTCATAGATAATTCATATCCAGCACCTTCGTTACGTGCTTCTTTACTCCCACTCCTTAATTTGGCCTTGATTTGAGATGTTGGACATACCCTTTTCCTGCTCAGCTTTTCTATCCATGCCTCCTCTTTCATCAGTCCTGTTCCATATTAAATCCCCACGCACCTATTTTCAGGCAGAGGTCACAGCCAAGGCCCTTGTCCTTCACTCAGTGGTAATAACTGACCCGTTACCATCTGTCTCAGACTTCATCACCACTTATTAAAAATGGAGCTATTTTTTTTTCCAGAATGACTTGTATAACCCTCTCTAGTTCCTCTTTGAAACCCTCACTTTTGTGTAATGTCTGTATAAAAAACAACCTTGAAAACAGTTCAATTGTCAGTGTGCTGTGACAGTTTCAAAAATGCACACTGTGTCTTTCTTGGTTTTCTCTTGCTCTCAATTTCCATTTAATCTGGTTGAAGACAAGCATCGGTTATTTTCTGTTTTTGCATAACACTGAACGGGTCATAGTTAGGGCTGCTAAACAGAATGATAGTGTAAGCAATATACCCATGTGTATCTCTTGTGTTAAAAACATTTTAGACATTGGTAAAGATACTGGGATAAGGCTAGTGAGATAAGAGATCTATTGAAGTAAGTCTTTTGATTCACTGTATTTGCTGAAGTTTTGATTAACCAACAGAATAGAAAGACCTTGGGGCTCTTCTGAACTGTTTCTGTAAGCCAGTTCCCCCTAAATGAATGGCTTTTGGGATGGATTTTTTTTAACACTAGGAAGATTTTAATTTGTGATGGGTTTTTGCAGGTATTTATTATAACCTGCAGTGACAATGTGATATACCACAGAGCTTACTTTGGAAAACAAACAAATGATCCAAATCCAGTTCTCTAATTCCAATGTCTATATGTCTAGAAATTTCAGTCTTCTTGATCTGGATTATAGCATATAAAGAAATTTGAACTGACGCATCAAGGTTCCTAACACTCAATATTTTTGAGCTTATGAAGAGGCAACAAGATTAATAATCGTTCCTATTTTTACACTGGGACCTCTAACATGATCCTTGTTTCTGTCAACTTTTTTTAACCACTAAATGCCAGCAAATTTTAACTGGTCTTCTTCAAATGACAGTATGCTCTTCTGTATTTTTTTCAGACTGCTTGAAATAATAAGAAAACAAATTTCATCAAACTATTAAAATTCTGTAACCTAGCCATGAAAACAGCTTTTTTGGGGGGGGTGTAGGGGTGTGGGGTGGACTTTTTTTGTGTATAATATTGAGGAATAACAAAATATTTTGTATTCTTGATTTTAAAATTATAATAAACTGACTGTGGTGCAGAGCATACATCATATATAGAATGAAATAAGACTTTTTTTTTTTCCTGGTGATAGCTCTTAATGTACTGCCTGCAAAATATGTAAGATTATACGATTACACCCTATCTGCATAAAAATGTCTTCTGATATCCAAATTGCATAGAATTTTTCGTTAAGTTCAAACATTTAACATTTCCTTTTATCTCTTTTTCATATTCTCCTTTCTTTACATTTACTTTGCCTATTAAAAGAGAATGTTTTTAAAAAACATTGCTTCTCTATATAAAATTCATTTGTACACCTTTTCTGCCAGGATTTTAGATCCTGTTTTGAGGTCATGAAAGGCAAACACTCTTTCTTACTTACATTTCATTAAGAATGATAATACTGCTGTCAGCAGAATGCAATAGCTGTAGAAGAAGCTTGCTACCAGAAGTCTCTTTTATAACACATTCTTTATAACATATAAATATGAGTCACTGGAATGAGGACATGATTAATGCTACTGAATTTATAGATAAGCCTAACTTAGCATGCAGCACATGAGAAGGAAGAAAAGAAATTTTACCACATTTCTTTCTGCCAATTGGAAGTGTATCACTAGATCTATGAAGGCCCGGGAAACAAATTTTTAAAATGCCGAAAGCTCCATCAATTACAGGTCTGGTGTAATTAATGCTGACATATATAGCTGCATTTTAGTGCTCCTCAGCAAGAAAAAAGGAGACAGGCAGTGACTTATAAGGTAGAGGAACAATTGTGATCTGCAAAACAACACAGCAAATTGATCTAAGCTGAATAAATTGTTAAAGTTAACTTTCAGAACTAGAGCTGTTACTTAATTATACAAAAGCAAAAAAATCACTTTAAAATTAATAGATATTTTGCATTTATAGTAGTAAATGGAAATAAAAGTGCTCAAGGTTATAATAAGGAAATCAAATGGACTTGCCAATGCCACAGGGTGAAAGACCTGGTGCATGGGTGTATTGAGTGAGGGGAGGAGAGTTAATAGCCCACATGTCTGCATAAGACTCAGGTACATACAGAACAGTCAAGTATTTGCACCAAGTAAGGGAATTGAGGCTGAAAGGAGTCTGGACCAGAACTGCTATAACCACTGAGCTGTGTCTATGTAAAGAAGAGACGATCTTGGCCTGAGTTGGGGGGGAAATAGAAGGCTTACATGGATGTGGTGTATATCGAGAGATAGGATGTAAACTTCAAATAAAGGAAGTAATTTAACTTATATAAGAAGAAACAAGAGAAACTATCAGTTATCAAACTGTGACAGGAATTAGAAGAACATTTCTGACCCTCAGACCTACAGTGGAATAGTAGATTGATTGATCTGTCTATCTAAAAAAAATTAGATAATGCCAGCTAGTTTGTAAAGGTGATATACATAACAGAACAGATATCTTGATATATGTTCTGTTGCTCTAGAAATTTACCTTTTATCCTGTTCTCATATTTCTGAGAATGCTTGGGATGGGGGAAGCAATTATAACACCAGAGAAAAAGTAATGGTTTTTCCAAGCCTTTATTTGCTGGAGAAGGAAACGAGGTCCTTACACTGCACCTTTAGTTCCAGGCTGAGAAGGCACACTTATGGTGAGAAAAGGTTTTGTTTGTTTTTTTAGTAATTTTTCTGGGAAAGATGGATTTAGAATAAGTTTAATTTTTAACCAACACAGTGCTTGTAAAACAGGGCAGCTGGGATCAAAAGAAGGAGGTAGAGAAGGGAGAGGCCTAGACAAGATTTTCTTTTGAGCAAATGAAAATGGAGAAAAGAGGTCCTTGTGCTGGCTCTGGCAGGTATATCTTTTGAAAAATGCATGGTTTATGGAAGCATTCTTTGATTTTGTCTTAGCAAGCTTGTGACACACTTGTCTTGAATGAAATTTGGCACAAACAGATTTATAGACCTCTGGGAACAAAATAACTGCTTCAGAAGGCAGGAAACTCTTCCCTTGTGGACAAAATGAAAGCAATTGGGGAGAAGCAATATATGTTTCCTAGTTTCCTTCTAAATTGTTGAATACTGGCTGTTGCTGGAGGCAAGACATTGGACTTGATGTGTAAATGGTGCAATTTAGTATGGGAGATCCTATTAGTCAATTTACTTTAAATTGAAATACTACAAAAACGCATAAGAACAAATTATGTCATGGAAAAAACTGTGAGAAAGTGTGCTGCTAAAATACTTGTATAATAAATAGAAAATGAAATACTGCATAGTGATCTGGATTTATGCATTACAGATACAGAATTAGATTGAGGAAATATAAATAAATTTCATATACCCTTCCTTTACCACTGAACAAATGTTTAGTGTCTCTGAAAGAATGGATTAAGTGTATTAAAAAAGGAAAACTCCCTTTGGTTTAGTTATTAAATTGTGCTTACCTGGATCTAAGATTACATTCTCCGGTGGGTGAGCTGGATATATTGTTGTCTTCCTGTAGCATATTTAAGTGCCATTAGGCAGGGGGTTTTGGTAGCCTATGCTGTGGAAGGGTTTTTTTTAAAAGATGGCTATCTACTAGTTGCTACTTTGCAAAGGGTGCTCTTAAAATATTATCTTGTACACTGATTGCAGTGAATGGGTTAGTGCAACACATTTGTGTTATTAAAGTTAATGACCCATTTCATTAGCAGCGATACTGAAGAAAATCTGAAGGGAGATTTCCTGTTTTAATTGGAGGACTGTACAGTTGAAAGGAGATTAGTATCATTATGCTAGAAATGTTGGTATCTACAGGCCTAAGAAGACAGAAAATATCTATGCTTTGCACATTAGTAAACCTTTTTTCATGTACCTGTTATATTTTCAAAGATTGTTTGAAATCAGTACTTCAAGTGCAATTTTTAATTTATTGTGTTTTCAATTAAAGTAAAAAAGATGACCTTACTTTTTATTTGTTGCTAAATACTTGCTTCTGTTGAAAGAAGGAACAGCAACTCTTGCCTGTGATTTGGGACACAGTAAAAACTAGACAGACAATCCTATGTACATGCAAGTTCTTTTCTGCCCCCAGAAATCCCATTCTGCATTTATGTGTGTGTGCCTCCAGGCTGCTGTTCTCTCCAAAGCCCAGTGATCCACAAGGGAACACTATCCCATGAAGGGACAGAGCACTGAGTTTGGGCGGGACTTCCTCTGCTGTCAGTAACTCGTGAATGGCTCCTTTTTAGGGCCTGAACTGCTGATTTTGCTCAATCCCAGACTATTTATCTTTTACAAACATACGGTGTGAGCATTATATGTTGTGAGTTCAGTGGTAAATGAGTATTTGAGATACGGGAAAATTGCTTTATCTGAGAGCATTAGTCAGTTTGCAAATTCCTGTTTGTGGCAGCCTGACTCCTATCCAGAGAAAACTTTTCTTTCCCCTAGCTCTTTGTTGGTGATACTCTGAGTTTAGGTGGTTTCTGCTATTTTGTGGCTTCCCCCTTATGCTCTTGTATCTTGGCCACAGGCTTTTCAGAGCAAATTTTGCTTTATCCTCTTCTTCCTTACAAATGACTATGCTTCTTTAGTGAACTGTGAAAGGGGAGGGTGAGGAGGAGTGGATGTAGCACGTTTCTGTGTTTCCAATGCTTTCTCTCTCCCAATTAGAGAAGCTCTCAAGAAGTACATTGTGCTTTTTTCGCATAAAGTGCAGATTGATGCCTTCCTGTGAATGCTGCATTTTGTACAAGCTCCTTGATCGTTATTTAGAGGTGTCTCCTTCTATAGTGGCCGTGTTTGATTTGAAGCCAGCTGTGGCATGGGAGACTCCTTCGGTCACCACCTTTTCACTTAGAGGCTCCGATGAGACACAGTTCCCATGACACTGTAGCCTGAATCAGTTTCAGGGGACTGGGTGTGCATGTGAGGCATTCCTGGAATGGATTCAAGCCCTCTTCTTGGCCAAAAGGGTCTTGCAAGTTTGTTAATATATTTGTTAACAGTTTGCCTAATGATTTCCAGGGAGTTAGATGTATGGAGAGGAGGGAGTTTCTCTGACTTTTCAAAGAGAACTGTTGTATAACTATTTATTCTGGTGATTGGTAGCTGGCAAGACTCTTAGCTAATCTGCTGTGTGAAGTTATCCCTGGGTGGGTTAGACAATATTCTAAAAGTTGACAGCTAGGATACGCAATTTTTTTTCCTAATGTGTTTCTTGAAATACATTGGTTTAGTGTGCAGTTCTGTGACATTTCTATTACAGAACAATTCCAGTCTCTTGCATTCATAAAAAATACTCTGATAGATGAGGTCTCCAATTACAGCCATGCTACAACCTCTCCTTTACTTTTAATTCTGCATGCAGCCATTTTCAAATGTCAGGTGACCTGTCTTGTCTTGTATTATATTTCCTCCAAGCAATCTCCAAACAAAACATCTTTAAGTTTTCACAATATAATCCTAGTTTTATGCAAACCCCAGAATTTAAATAAAGCCAGACTGTTGAATTGTAACTTTGTCATGTGGAATGAGATCTGTTAAATCAAGCTATGTATATTTATATTGTTTGGGGGTTTTTTTTCCATGTCTTATCATGTTTCATTCAATTTTTCCTCTTACTGAAAAAAATGAGCACTATAAATAGAATATTTTACATCATAAACATAAAGAAAAAGAGTTTATTTCAAAATTACTTTTTGAATTTTTCTTTTCAGCAGTCATCAGTTTAAGGAGTAGGAGTTTGATGGCCTATCTCCTAAATCTACTGCCTTATTGACATATTTCCTTATAGAGTAACTCTTGTAATTGAAACTGCTTAATGGAAAGGTACTCAATCTCTCTGTAGGTTATTACACAAGCTTGTTATCACACAAAATGATTACTCATCAATCTTACCTGAATGGCACATCTAAGAGCAGTACCAAGTGTTATAGACTGCAGTTTCCAGAAATCCTTGATAAGAGTTTTCTAAGATGCACTGCATGTTAAAATTGTGTACAGCACAATTCTCTTAAGGTTCAGCATTAGCAATGGTACATCCTTTACCTGCATATGCTCATCGGTGTATGAGAAGTCCTTCACTTCAAATTGCCTTAACAGAGGATTGCAGATAAAAATACTAAATTAATTTAAATGTAATATTCAGAACCTCTAGCATTTTTTATCTTCTTCAGGTAACGCATTGCAGAGAGAGAAAAATGGAGAGTAAGGACATGTAGACCAAAGAGTTACCCTAGCCATGAAAATGTACTTTTTATCCTTGAAAGGAAATGATAAGAAAAAATATATGTGAAGAACAAGATGAGGGATTTGGAGCTTCTGTTGATGTAGAACATGACAGAAAAAGATAAAAATATTTGGATAAATTAAATGAAAAAGTGGGAGACTTTTCCTGTTATAAACAATTTTCATGTTACACAGTCTTTATTTAGGCTATGAAGTGGCAGATCCTTAATAGGACGAACACATAATAAGTAATTCCTTCTAATATAATATTTTTGAAGAGCTATTCAGTGACATATTTTAGAACTTCATCAACGGTCAGTTATAGACCAGATTAAGGCTCTCACTGTGGGCAGTGCTGACATATTACATCTGTTGGTGACTTCCTTTAGCCTCCTAGGAATATCTGATATGACCAGAGACAGGTTACTGGAGTTCAGTAAACAGGTTTTCTGATTTGATGATAATTCTTTTATTTCTGAAGGGAAAATACTCTGTCTGGGGGCTTGTTTCTGAGTTTCATAGGAGAGATGAAATTGTGTTGTGCTCTGCAGAGATTGTCATTATATCTGCCCACATAATTCTGATTCTGTCTTTCAAATTGTTTCTCTCACTATCTGGATCTCCCTTTTACCTCTGTGCCATCAGTTATAACTCTGCAGAATCATTCCTCATAATTTACTCACAAATGCTTTAAAGACTTACAATAATTCTGTTTTTGTTGGGAAACTGAAAATGTTCAAATCTGTAATCCTGTCCTGAAACTTTAATTTCTTTTATCTTTTCTGCTTCTCCCTCTTTCTTATTTTCCTCATGCTTTTTGCAGGTATTTTGGTTCAGTCACAGAATCTTTTCAGCTTAAGGAATAGAAAAGGCTTGCATTTTGGGGATTTTTCATTAGTTAAAAGCCATTCTCTTTGTCCCACTCTGTCTTTAAAAGTTGTTGTCAAATATAAGAAAATTTTCACTGCAATGCAAGAGCAAGGCTCTGAAAGATAATTAGTTTTGTGTCCATTCATAGGCAAGCAGAAAATCAAGGAGAAGAATTTAATTGCACTCATATATAGCATTTTGTGAAAACTGTGTCTAATTACAGTGGGGAACACACAGCAGGGACACTAGAAAGAGAAGACACCTTTAAACTCTTCATCTTTGAAGAGGCCTTTTGTGACCAGATACGATCCAAGTTAAGGACGAAGTCTCCTGGCAAGTTATACCCCATTAAATGTGTCATCAGTGAGTAGGTTGCCTGTGAAGTGTTTGTCAGAACACACATACTCTGCCTAATTATTAATAGAAAGTGTATTTTTTCTCAGTTGTTTTTTATAATTAATAATATTCTAAGACTGCTTGTCAACTTGAATACTTAGTATAACACTGCGATAACATGTGCTCTGTTCTCAGTTGAAGAGTCCAGATGAATAATTTGGTTAATGCAAAAGATGCTGGACTTCTATATTTTGTCCCATGTATTACTCATAGGAAATTATTCTTCCCTTTTACACATTTGTCATGGGATTCTCTGGTTGTGGAACAGAAGTGTTGCTATAAAAATGGTAGTATATATATTTCATATTCTAGAAAGTGTAACAAAAAACAGCTGCATGGAGCACTAGAGCGAAATAGACTTTATAACAACCACCAAAAAACCCGCTCAATTGCCTCTCAGGAACCTCTGTCTCAGGAGCAAAACTTTGACCTGTTACCATTGACCATCATTCTGGATCTAACACAAAAGCTTCCAGCAATAACAGCTGAAAAGTGAATACATATTAGCAGTTACATTTTTCATAATGCTTTCACCTTTTTTTCCTTTTTTTTTTTTTTTTTTTTTTTTTTTTTTTTTTTTTTTTTTTCCTCATCTAAAATGTTTACAATATTTTTCAGGCTTTCTTGGGATAGATCATGTTTGTATTCTGAGCATTTTGGATCTAAGTGCAAGATGTCTGTGCATTCATAAAATTGTCTGCAACATCTCTGCCCTAGTTACTGAAATTATGTTGACATTTCTACTGTTCTTTAGACATTTCAATTCTATCTGTCAAGTTAGGGAACTAACTGACTGTTTAACTATTTGAACAAAATGATCAGAAAAAATGAGGTTGCTAATAAAAATTTCTGAGATTCTATTTCTGAAACTACGATTGAAGTCTCTTAATCTCAGCAAATATTTACATGGACTGACTTCCAAGTATTCATAAATAGAGAAAGCATTTGTACAGCCCCTTTTGTACTTCATAAAGAGAAAGGCATTAATAGCATATACTAAAATATCTGTAACATATTAACCTTTGATAGTTTGGAATGCATTGCACTGGAGGAAAGGGTCTCAACAAATCCTAAGACTGAATTTATAGTTGTGAATATCTCCAAGCATCCTGTATATGTTTTTTTTGGTTTTGCATGACAGATAAAGAGAAGTGCTACATATGCTGTCCAAATTTCGAGCAAAGCTTTTTTCCAATGCCCAGTTCAGTTTATGAACTTCTTTGTTCCTTCACATGTTCTCATCATATTACCTTGGCATCTGAGCTACCTATATAGTATTTAGCCTTTTTGAGAATCTCCAGTCTTTCTTTCTTTCTAGTGCAGATATTTCAGCCAAGTGAATCTTTTTTACATAGTGGGCAGACAGAGATTTTACTCAAAAATAATGCAGTGCAAGATTCATGAGTCTTTGTTACTACTAATATGATTTTGATTGTCCTTTTGGCAACTGAGAGACTTGTTTAGTAGTCAGGCAGATGTTAACTGTCCTTTCAGACACAGATGGTCCTTTTAGAGCTTTGGAAATATACTTGTAATGCTATTGAGTTTCCTGTGTTCATCTCTGGAGTGGAAAAGCTCAGCCTGTAAAGTCATTCTTAGAAAAGAAATTTTCATTCCAAACCCAAGTTTTGCCTTTGAAGGAGTGACTGAAATGATAGTAAGGAGGGCATGAAGAAAGACTGCAGGCTCAAAGGAATTAAAAAGGCTAAGTACAAAGGTTGTCATCAGAACCAGATTCATGGGAACCACTCTTGTGTGAACTCCTTATAGCTTGGCTGATTTACCCTTCAACCTGAATTCATGAACAAGGACTCAAGGAAGAAAGTAGAGAGGCTTGTATGAACTCACAGCTCATATTACTAAAATGACTAGTTTATCCAGCTGTAATTAGGGAACCAAATTCTTTACATTATAAGCTTGACCATCTGCCATTTATGTCTTAACATTTCAGTTTTAGAATGAAGAATTTTGTATGTGGAGTTTTACCACCTTCTCAATAAAGAAAGAGGCACATCAATGACAATACTACTGGAAAACCCATTTGAATGTGCCTAACTTCATTACAATTTGATGTAACATTAGCAGCTATGAATTACTGGAAGAGTATTTGCAAGATGAGGAATCCTGCTGGTCCAGATGGGAAGCAGATTAAATGGCCAAGTTCATTTCCCAGCTGGGAGCTCCAAAGGGGCTCTGTAAGAAAATCACTTACCCATTACAGTACTGCACTGAAAACATTCAGTCCCTTAGTTAATAAGGACAAAGGGACACATCAAAGCTGCTGAAGGATAGTTATCATGAGGAGACAGGGTGTAACAGAATGTGTCTCCTCAGATGCTGCTTGTTTTCTTTTCCAAGCTGCCATGCTGGCGAGCAGGTGCTCCTGCTCAGGAAATCTCTGCAGCAGAAACATTGGCTCTGGCCTTTGGGACCATCAAATGATTTTGTCATCCTGACATGTGAAACCCCTGAATGCACCCTTTGTCCTATTGCATCCTTTTCACAGGGCAGAAAATCAGGTTATGTGTCATGCTCAGAGAACTGGAGGAGGACATGTGCTTAAAAGACAACTGTTTTACTGCCTGGATAAAAACGTACACTGTGACTAGCCAACAAGACAGACACTAGGGCATCTGCAGCACTGCAATTCATTTGTGCTTTTCCTCAAGGCTGAACAGAACCAATCTCTTACATACAACCTAAACTTACTTTCAGTTAACAAAAATAACTGTGGATAATGTCAGCTTACTAATTGGTCCAAAGATAGAATTTCTTTTGCCTGTTTGACAGACTTGACTCTTCTGCACAAATCCATGTCTTGCCTGGCTGTGCCTGGAGGCAGATACACTGCTCCATGGGATTCTTCACTTCTGTTGATGAGCGCTGTTCCGCCAACACGTTAAGCTGTTTCTGTAGATAAATCATGCACAAATAAAAGAGCATATGTAAAATCTTAATCCTGTTTCAGCGTGTATGAAGCAGTATTGCTAAAATAAAACCCCCTTTCCTCCTACGCTGAATCTTTGGATATCATTTGGGTCTGAACCAGTTGCATATTTCATTTTGATAAATATTCCTGAAGGAAGAGCCAGACACTTCCTCGTTTGTTTAATTTTAATCACTGCAGCAAGCTTTCTTGAAGGGAGACATTGGAACTATCTACCTCTGCTGGCATCCCACAGCAGCTGGTGCTCCTGAGTGAAGTATTTAAAGCCTCCAGGGAGTGGTGAGATGCAGCTCACATGGCCCCATGTGGAATCTGCTGCCAGGTCTCTGTCCTTCACAGGGAATTTGCAGTTAGCTGCGCCAAAAAGCAGGATGAAGCAAAAGCCCACCAGTGCCCTTGGAGGGCCAGCTGTCCCATCTGTCCACCTGCAGAAGAAACTAAAGGGTGAAGTAATGGGCTAAGCTGCCCCAGTAAAACTAGGTTTATTAGGTGAATTAGTTATGTGGGAGTTAAGTGGTGTTGGTAAGCATTATACTTACATATAAAAAACACAACAACATGTGCAACTGGTCCTCAGCATGGAATGAGAAATAATGATTTCTCTCCACTGTTGTTTCCATTAGACACTCTCTCCAACCCTTGGCTTGAAGACCTACCCTAAATGCAAGGGTAATAAAGCAGTAAAGCCTTTCTGACCCTCCCTAGGACATGGAATCATTGCACAGATATGTGATCCATGAATTTTTGGCAGTTTATGTTTTCCTGCATTCTGGAGCATGTGTTGAATCAAAGATATGCTTGGTTTACAGGCCTGCTTTCTCTGACACTTTCTACTCTTGCAAAGCTTTTGTAAAACAGACTAGATGTTAAAAGTGCTAAAATGTGTTGAACAACATAATTTGAGTGAACAAAACAAGTTACAGTGGTCATAGCGTGTGTTCTGTTTATGGTTAGTTGACATGCCATAACTGGAATATTTTGATGAGGTGAAGAAATCTTTGTACCATTAGGATTTAATGAGCAATTAAACATTCTATGACTCTCTTTAAATGAAATAAAAGCCTGCAACAATCTCAGAAGTCAATATATATATATTTACAGATTTAATTGTTAACAGTTTCTATTACTCTTGATTAGAGATTTTGAATCAGGATGCTACTCAAAATTCATAAAAATCGGCATGGAGCTGGCACAACTTTACAGACCTGATGATATATAAAGACATTATTGTCAGGGCGCAAAAGAATTTACTTCAGGTTAAGCTGAAAAGGAAAGATTTTATCTCGTTTTTCTTGTACAATATTCATGTGTGGAATGCAAATTTGTATGCAAAATATCTAATGGGGTATTACAATGCAGCAGATGTAAGACAATACTCTTAAATCCATACAGAATATGGAAAATGGGCAAATGGAAAAAAATCCAGCACCCAAATTTATGTAGAGTTACAGGTTCTGCAGGTACTTGATCCAAAGCTCAGTGTTGTTTCTCCATTGTATGCAACAGACTTCAGTATCAGCCATCACCGAGTATCCTAAGTATACCTGAAATCCTGCAGTGATGTAAATACATTGTTAAAAAGTTCTTGTTCCATCTCTTGCCTGTTAAAATCTTCACTTGAACTGTATTTTTCTGTTTTCTGAAGACTAGGAGTATGTTTGTCTTTGTTTTCAAATGAATTTTTTTATGTCAGCTATAAAAATTCTAAGGATTTCAGCTTCTGCATGTTTGCAGTAAGTGACCTAGTTCATTGTAGAAAGAGGTTAAAATTAGCCTTCATAAAAAAAATCTATTTTCATCTCATAGAATATCTTTTAGCCCATGTCTTTCTGTATTTCATAAAGTGTCTATCTCTTCCTGCTTAAAGAGCTGGTGTTGTTTTGCTTAGCTTTGATCAAGTCACGCTCATTCAGACCATGACAACCTTAATTACATCCAGAGATACAATAACAAGGCAGGCTTTTTTCTGCCTGGTATACTTAGTATCTTATAGTATATCATTGATCCAGATTTTTAAACATTATGAATTCTTTTTTTTGTAAAAAATGATCATAAAATGAAGGTTGCTGGGGTTTTTTTTGTTTTCCCTTTTAACACGTCTGTGTATTAGCATTCTGAGATAAGTAGAGCTGTGTGGTATTTTCACACTTTATGGTTAAAAATTACACATGCACTGTAAGAAGTCTCAGCTCACAATTCCTGTCTGCCCCATGTGACTTTTTATGACATGCAACTTGATAAGTTTATGCAGATCATATTCTTGGTTAGTTTTGCTAACTATATTCCATCATTGTTACGGCTAAGGCTTGCTATCTGCAGGCTTCAAAGCAATGACACACTGCATTCTTTATTCTTCTTTTTAGGAAAGCTGTAACTGCATGGGGAAAGGATTTGTGTGCTCATGCAAACACATGATTACCTGAGAGCTTCTTGAGCTATGTCAGAAACTGTAAAAATATTTACTGTTTTTTTCTGGATCACATTTCAGCATAGGTATAATTCTATGTGGTCCAATGACATGCAGGAGATGGAAAATACGATACTGCTGCTTACAGATTTGCTTTTAAAAAAATAGTTGTTTTTGATTGTCCAAATCCGAGTATAAAAAATTTCATGGAGAAGAGATCATTTGATATTTCTGCAGAAGACCTCCCTGCTGAACAAACACTACTGTTCATTTTTTTCTCTGTCTTTGAGCAGTGCTTAAGTCTCAGTCCAAGATTAGATCCTGTTTTGCATGGACATGTATATCAGTGATGGCTCAGAAGCTGCTTTATTTTTCCCCCCTGAGTAGCTATCACAATTCATAGAATATGTGTTTGCGGAGGATGTGGGGCTTGGCCCCAGTCACTATCTTGCTGTAAATGAGCAAAAGAGGGCAGAGAAAATCTTAATTCAGCCTGTGAACAGTGGAACTAACAGTCAGGGAAACTGGTCTGTGTTTAGCAGCAGTCAGTCCAGATTACTCTCCCATGGAGAAGGTGAAACACCATTTGGTTTTCTTCGACATAGAAAAACAGAGGTTTAACATTTATTTTATGCCCACAAAAGTAGTAAAAGAAACACTGAAAAATCAGCTTGTTTCCCAGTCTTTCTGCTGGGTAGGACATGGTTGTTGACTTGCCCACTCACTTCACTCTAAGAGTAACTACCATACCATCATTACTACCTCATTTATACTGCAATAAACCCCAGAGACCTTAGCAATATTTAGAGTTTATTTTCCTAAGCATTATACAAATAAATAAGGAAGGAAAAAGGACTTTGCTTAAAGGAGCACACAGGTTTCATGGTCTAAATTTAATTTTCCTCAGCATACTAACAATTTGGGTGGCAGGTATTGTCCATAATGAAAAATAACAAAGCTGACAATCTCTCTAGAACTCAGGCAATACCTCTGTGAAAGTATATGGCAAGGAGTTTTGAGAATCATATGTCCTCTGTGATTCAATAGGTTGCTCCCTACCTATTTAATATAGAGGAAGTGCATTTATATACACAATGGTAGTTTTCAGCTTTCTGTCTTCATCCCCATAAGTCAGGAAAACTCACTACATATGCATGAATTTCAGTCCTGTTCATGTGCCGTGGTTGACCATATGTTGACTGGAGATGGTAAAAGAACTGGGTTCTTCACTTGCAGTGTCATCATTCCAGGACAGATGAAACATAAGCCAGCTGGTGAAAACAGTTGGTTTTGCAGAGGGTCAGTTGCTTAGCAGCATGCCAGGTAGGAAATATCACTTAATTTTATGCTTGGCATATTTTAAGTTTTGAAGATTTCATTAATTTCAGTGACAACAAGGAAACATTCCAGGACATGACCATGCTGCAGCAGTGGTAGGATTTACTGTTAAACATAATTTTACTGAAGAAATTATGATGCACTGGGGAGATATGAACTTTTCCTGCACATGTTTCCAGATTTGGGGCTAGGCTTGTTGTTAAACAGAAGTTCAGGAAAACAAAAGTTTCATAACCACCTTTTTAGGTGTTAGGCAAGCAATTACACGACCAGGTTGTTTTATCTTTTTCCTTTTAATTTGAGGTAGGGTTGGGGAAGTTGAGATGTTTTACATTATGTGAAGTGCTTCTGGCATTAAGCTATTAGGGAGACCAAGGTTGGTTTACCCACTAGGTCATGGTAAGTGAATGCAGACTCAAAGACTGTGTCAATTATGTCAGTGGTGAAGGCTTTACCACACAGATTGTGAAAAATTAGAGGAGGGCAGGAAATAATTTATTTTTCTAACAACCTATTTCACATTTACAACTTGTACCTGTTGAAGCTGAAAATGCTCCCCTTGTTCTGTCCTTTTGCTGCTGGCTGTCTCTCTTCTTTATTTGACAGATATTCAACACTTGAGGCCTCAAGTTCAGATGAGTATTATTAACAGCAACCATTATGGTCCCCTGGGGATTAATTTTACACAGTGTGTGTGTGTTTTCACAATAGTTTCAAGATGCTGGAATGCAGATATATTTCTAGTAAAAAAATAGTTTGGACAGGTTGATTCATTTAGTTACCCAGCAGGGTCTGATTGCTTTTCTAAAGTTAATTCCCAGTGAGGATTTTCTCAACATAAAAATGCTACAGTAGCTATTGCTCTGAATGAAAGTAGTAATTTTTTTTTTACAGAGAAATGAGTGAAAATTTAACTTTTTCCAAATTCTTTATTTAATTGCATTTTTTCAAGTCTCTCAAAGTGACATACCTTAATCAAATAGATGCTTCCAAGATACTCTTCTAGCCATGCCCTCTTTTTAAAGAACTAAAGTCCCTGAATTTTCTGAGGAAATTAAAATATTTTTTTGCCTTGTTCAGGGTTGGGGTGTTTTTTTGGTTCAAGTTTGTTAGGTTTGGAGGGTGTTTGGTTTCCTTGCTTCATTGCAGCTGACAAAGCAAAAAGACCCCTTTGCCCCTGTGTTCAAGCTGTGTGTGAACTCTGGTGGAATTCTGAACAGGTAAAACAACACATAGCACATCCTGCAGATGTGCTAATAAGAAGTTCCTCTGTTGTAGACTTTCCCAGCAGCAATTATGAAACAGAGAAGGCACATAAATGCTTTTAGTTGTGGTGGCATGTAAATGGTGTTTGATACTCTCAAAGCAAAAAAAAAATGTTACATTTTTGTACTCTCACTGGGGACTGAAATGCAGATTAAAGTTTCTTATGTATTTATGGGTTGCACCTAGGCAAAATCTAATCTAAATTAGATTGCAATAGTGACCTTGATAACAGAACTGCAGCAAACATAATAATTTTTCACATATTTGCTGAGAAGTAGTTGAGAGGTTTAAAGAGCCACAAGTAGCTCAAGAAAAAAAAAAATCACATAGTGTAGCCCAACCTTGGCTGGGCAAGTGTAGGAGCTCAGAGGAGGGTGGAAAAGCCTGCAGGGAGGCAGCAGGTATGGATCTGCTGACACACGCTTCTCAGTGCTTCAGTCCATCTGATGCCACTTAGACCCACCAGGCTGTCCCTGGGTTACGAGAGGCTCAGGTGTGGTACATAGGATTGTCCTTTCACTTCCTTTCCCCCAACAGGGATGGGGACAGGATTTCCAGTGGCTAAGTACAGCACAGTGCCAGAGAAAGCAATCTTTAGGGTGGCAGTTTTATAAAAAGCCACTGTGGGCAGACACAAAGACAGTTTTGAGCCCCTTTTTCAATTTGATGTCTTAGGTGATACGTAACCTTTCTGAACAGTGTAAACAGTTTGCAATAGGTCTGGAGCAATTGGTCTGGTAGTTACTGATGGTAACAGTCTGAAAGAAACTGCAGATCCTGTCCTCCCCTCCCAAATTCCTCCCTCAGTTAAGCATTATTCTAACACTTCTGTATTGTAAATACTTATGTGGTTTTAAAAGACATAATCAGAATTCTCTTTAAACAACTGCCTTTAAACAACACCTTCCATATTATAGCCTTTACTGAAAAACCTACTCCATTTTGAAATTGAATATTGATTAGAGTTTAATTGATTTCAAATTTTGTAATTAATGTGTTCTAACTGAAAATCAGAAAGTGGCTCACGGAACAGCCTGAATGGCATTGACTTGCAACAGAATTCGTTATTGGCAGAGGGTGGCAAGCCCAGGAGTAAGGAAAGTTTTTTAAAGGCAGTATGAGACTTCTCTCCTTGAAATACTTCCCAGTACTTGCATGAACCACAACAACTGCTATAGCGTGTCATGATTAAACCTTTTTGACAGTTAGCTAGTGTACAGTGTGTTCCATTTAATTTATTTTGACCAGTTGGATTAAAGAGATCATTCTCAAGTAGATGTGCCTTACAATAACACCTTGACAGCCATTTTGCTAGTGTTCTACCTACAATGGTTACTGTTGGTTACTGTTGCAGTGGAACTGTTTTGAGTTTTATTCAAGAAATCCAAAATAAATACCCTGTGGAAGAGATGCTAGCTTATTTTTAGGCTAATTTAAATTTTTTATCACTTGGGAATCTCTATCTTGTTTCTAAGTAGCAAACAAATATTAAGGATTAGTATTTTTTTTTTAAATTGCAAGGTTATTTAGCTGTAGAACTAAAAACAATTTTAAAAAGAAACTTTCAGATTTTTAAACATCTGCAATGTATGGAAACATCTGTCTTGGCTCTTTATAATTATGTAGCAGGCATCAGGTCGACTTTTAACTCTCAAATTCTCAACAGATTCCATGTGGAATTCTACTAAGTGGGGAAATGTATATATTTTAATAGTCATATCCCTTTAAATTTGAGGAAAGTAGATGTAGCCTTGACATAAATATTAATGTAAAACCTTAAGGCAATACCAGTGCATTTTAGCAACCTTAATTAGCATCTCAGAAGGAATGCTTCCAATAAATTGTCAGGTAGTGCAATTTGAAAGGCTTCAGATAGTGAATTTGCCATTAGTTTCACGGGAGATAAAACAGCTGAGTAGGAAAACAGCAGCTAGATTTCATAGTGGGTTTAGAAGCAACACAGACATTTGGAGGCTGGTGAAAGAATAGTCTGGTGTAATAAGGCAGTGTATCACCTAACAAAAAACCTGAAAGTATCTTGTAGGAATGAAATGAAATTTAGGGCTGTGATACTTTGTCCACAGAAGAAGAAAAGCGTATATTTTTTTCCCTAAATTTTAACTAAAAGTTTTCAGTCTATGAAATTAAGCCATAATCTGATTGTTACAGGGTTTCAGACTGACTGACAGTTTATTTTGTTTAAAACTGTTTCCCCTTGACCCGTCACTACAGGGCTTGGTAAAAAGTTTCTCTTCCTCTTCTCATAACCTCAGTTTAGGTACTGGAAGGTGCTATAACATCTCCCTGGAGGCTCTTCTTTTCCAGACCAAACAACGCAGCTGTCTCAGCCTGTGCTCATAGCTGAGGTGCTTCTGCACTTGGACCATTTTTGTAGCCCTCCTCGGGACCCGCTCCAACAGATCTATGTCTTCTTTTTGCTGGAGACCCAGACCCAGATGCAGTTCTCCAGGTGAGTTCTCACAGAAGTGGAATAGAGGGAGAGAATAACCTCACTTTATCTGCTGGCCAAGCTTTTGTTTGTGCAGCCCAGGATGTGATTGACTTTCTGAACTGCAAGCACACACTGCTGTCTCATGCTCAATTTTTCACCCACCTGTATCCTCAAGTTCTGTTCCACATGGCTGTTGTCAATTCATTAATTCCTACAATCTCCCTTGATAGTGGTAATTCCCCTGATCCAGGAATAGAACCTTTCACTTTGCCTTGCAGAACTCCATGAAGTTCAGGTGATTCCCCTCCTAAAGTCTTTCAAAGGCCCTCTGGTTGGCATCGCTTCCCCCCAGCAAATTAACAGCACTAATCAGCTCAGTGTTGCCTGCAAAATCATGAGGGTGCACTGATCCCCACTATGCTGCTGCTGAAGTTATTAAATAGTATCAGTCTGAGGACAGAACCTTGAGGAACACCACTCATCACTGGCTGCCCTTTGGACATTGAGCTATTGACTGCAACTGTTTGGACGTGGCCATTCAGCCGATTCCTTATCCAACGGTTCATCCATAATTTCATCCATTTATCAGCAGGAATGCTGTGGGGAACTGTATCAAAGGCCTGATAGAAAACCAGATAGATGACATCAGCAGCTCATCCCTTGCCCACTGATGCAGTTACCTTAATCCTAAATGATAAACATTTCAAATCACACATCTAGATATAGAAGTCTATTAAATCTCACAGGAGCTCTTTTTTTTGGTTGTTTTTTTTTTTTTTTTTGGTAGAGAATTAAAAATGTAAGTAAGAAAGTACAGAATATTAATCCAGTACCTTCCTTGACCAGTAACTATGTATGACTTTTCAGGGTTTTTGGAAATGTTTAAGTTTTTCCTTTTTGAAAAAGAAAGGAAATGAAGTTTTCATGGGGAGAGGAAGTAAGTAATAATGTCACAGTGCCTGATGTTTTTTCGAAGGGCATTTACTTTCTCTTCTATTCTCCTCTCCTCTCATCCCTCTCCCCTTCCTCCCTTAAGACACAACAGAAGTTCTGCCATTTGTGTATGTGCAACTGCAAGCTTCTTCCATATAAAATCCCACTATATTAAGAAATAATTAATTAAGACATAATTATATATTACTGGCAGCTTTAGAAAACAGCAAATAGTCTGAGTGAGTCTCAACTGAACTAAAGGGTGGCAGCAATGAATGCATAAAAATATATGTGTGACCACTGCAGAGTCCTAATACCGTGGACTTTATATAGATAGGAGTTTGGAATTGTAAAGAAGTCCCTATAAAATAAACAGCTCCAGATCCTTTTGTACTTTAGTCATATCCTCTTCCTCTCTTTTGTGCATTTCAGAGTGTGTCTAATTCCTGTCTTTCATTGAATTCTTGTTTCAGGTGCAGTCATTAGACAGGATTATTAAAAAACCTATGTGCTATAAATCTCACTGAGTTTGTGGGCTGTGTATTAGAGCCAAAAAAGGGCCTATGTGCTTAGCAAGAGATGAAATCAGGCTTTGTCCTACAAAAATTTCAGTCCTATAAAATTTTCAGTCCCAGCATCATTCTTGTGTCATCCTTACCAGCAGAGGTACCCTGACAATATTGCCCTCAGTAGTGGCCTTATCTATAACATATCCAAATCATGGTGCCTGCACATTCACATCAATGCATGAGATGTGACACTTGTATTTCCGTACAAAGGGGTTGAAAATCACCTTGCCTTGTTTGTAAAGACTAAGCTGAGATACAGACTTTCACTCCCAGTTTTTCATATTAGGAGTTCTCTCCCTATCACTTCCCATGCAAATAATTCTGAATTCTTTAAGGTGGAATGAACCAATTTAACTGTTTGAGTTACAGGCACCATTTTTCTTCTTTTAAGTATGTTCTTCATTTAGGTAATGTAGGAGGAGTATGAATGAATATAATTTTCATGAAAATTCTTATGGAGATTTATTTGAAATCATGGCCCATATCAGAGATGTCCTTAATGTTTGTGAGGCATGAGTCAGTATGCAAAATAAGGAAGATCTTTTCCAGGACGAAAAGAAACCAAAGCCACTTGGGGAAGAATAAATAATCAGAGAAATATCTCACCATCAGTCAGTCATCTAGTTTCCCAGCTGTGGTGTGAAAATCCTATAGGCATATAACTTTTAAACAGATTCTGAATACTCCCTGCTCACTCTTACCAGCTCCTCATAGAGGCACAGAGTGCAGAAAGTGCATGAGGAAGGGTTTGCTGTAAGTCTGAGGTTCTCTCTGCAGGCAACCCATTTTATTTTTTTTGATACTGATTGTTTCAAGAGAAGGCTGTAAAAGCTATATATGTTGTACTTTGCCACTATTTATGCAACCTTGCTTCTGGATAACGTCACCACAAAGTCGCCACCTTGCCACAACCCCATCAAGGAGGCAATACCATGCAGCAGGCAGCTTCCAGCTCTCATGGGGCCACACAGTGCCCTGGTGACATCCCTATCTCCTGTCCTGTGTATTGTCAGACAAAGAATTTCCAGTGAGAGGGCTACTAAACACATTTTCCAGCCAGTTGATATTCTGCTTGAGAAGATGCTGTCAAAGGGTTTTCCTTCTGACTGTACTTTCTTCAACTACCCAGAGATGGCTAGCAGCAATTTGCCTTCAGTTTTTCAGTTTTTAAACACTGGTGCTATTTCCTAAAAGGGAAATGCCAAACTCCATTTCTCAGTCTGTGTGTGGTTGGTTGTGTGCATGTGTGAGTGAGCACCTGCCTTTTGCACAACTTCATGTAGTACAGAAAGTGGTCACTGTCAGTCTGTCAGGCCTTGTGCACACACTGCTGGGAGATGTTCCTTTCTTTAGGTGAGTTGATGGAGTTTAAACACATTGGAGATTTTCCAGTGGTCTGAGTGAATTTGACCTGCTCTGATATTCATTTGGAAGAGATTCCTGTGTTAAAAAACTAAGAATAAGAAAACACTGTACAGGTTATTCTGTATCTGTGTTTTTTTACGTCTAGCACAGGCTACTGAGTTTTAGTGTGTTGCTTTTGGATTGCCTTATTTATGATTTTTAAAATACTTGAAAAAATTGTAAAAACATAGTTAAATGCAAAATTGTGTAAAACAGTGTCCTCCCTAAAAATTTTGTATCTATTATGTATGCAAAAGTCTAAAAATAGTGTTTATTGCCACAGCTAAATTCTAAAAGCTTCCAATGAAATTTCATATCTGCATATGTAATCTTAGGGGTTGATGTCTTTCTCCTCTAAGTGGTCCTAGAGTAGTTTGTGTTCTATTTGGAATGAGAGAAATACAATTGTACAAAAGTATTTAAAATAAATAATATAGTTTTTACTAGACACCTCTAAACTATTTAATAATTTAAAAATAATATAAGACAAAGGGCACACTGCTACTCTCTAATTTCCTAAGGTGGGAACAAGCTAAGAATTAATGTAGCCTCTTTATGCTTTTTGCATGTCACTTCATTTGAGAGAAATAGAACTGCAGCTTTTACTTATGAGACTGATGTTAGACTGCAGACACACATTTCAGGGATTCTGCTTAATTTATTTCTTTTACTTTTTGAAGGACTACCTAAAAATATATTGAATTTAATCTTGCAAATCAGATTTTTTGTATTCAAGGTTACAATATAACTAAAATTTAAAAAATAAAAATTAAGAAAAATGAACATACTAGGTGAACATGTACAATAAAAGAGTTGATAATTCTGATCATATTATACATTAAGCTTGCACAAACTGTTCATAATTAATTTTTCCTTAAGTTGTGTACGCCTTGTTTTTCACTACAGAAAATGGATATATTTTGGTTAAGTGTTGTGCCATTTTGCTCTTCTCATAGTTTTTTATCAAAGTAGTGCCATTAATAGAAAGAAATGAAAAATTAGAAGAGAAAGTTCTTTTTTTTAATTGGGATTCCTTCCAAGGTAATGTTGTCCACAAAAATCAGATTTGCTGCCTGGTGTGCAAAAAGCTGATGGTTCCGCACTTGAGGGAGACATTGATTATTTATTTTAATGTTTCAGAAGCATGGGTGCCCAGTTGTATTTCACAAATCAAGCATATGAACTATCAAAACTTTTTACCATTTATACATTTTAGCAAACAAAGGCTTTAGTGTTCATTGGCAACGAGTTACCTAGTCCTTATCAATTAGCATTCTATCTTCTACTGGTTAATGACTCTTTTGCTTCCTGTGCTAATTAGTCTGCATGCTCACTCTTTCTCTCCTTTTGAGTCAGTGGGCTTCGTGGTTTGGTGGTCCATGGATTGGCTGTCATGGATCGCCCTGCAGGAATTACCTTTTACCCAGTTGGAGCTGATTTCAGCACAGTTGCTGTGTTGGCTTTATTAGTTTCTCTCTTATCTTGGGAGTTCTGCCAAATGTCCTTGAGGCCCATAAATTCTGCATTCTTTGTGTTCACTATCAGTGGTACATCCTTCTTCCCAAGTTTCGTTAACCTCCCCCTGGGTCTGAGGTCACTGACACATGTCAAGCCCTAAACATTTACAAGGTAATTCTTCCAACAAGTGATTTGTCTTTCTAAAACCTGCACATCACTTAGAGCTTGTTAGCTGCTCTCTGTTCCAGGGAATAATTCACCTTTCTTGTTGATTAGGCTTGAATGTATACAAAGATCAAAAACCAAAGAACATCCTTTCTCAAGAAAATTTTAAACATTCCACATTTCGCAACACTAATTAGTAAATACCACCTGTATGAGGTAATGCGTTGGAAACAGTAGTACTGTCTAGTTTGTTTGCATCTACAGAATTGGATGCAACACACTTTCTTTTGCTGTTGTCATGGAATATATAAATATTGGCTGACCTACTCTGGTTTGTTTTTTGGCACAACTTGTTACGGATTTCCAAAAACTGTCTTTCAAACCTTGATTTATGCATAAATAAGACCTAATAATTCATGGGCACATTGAAAATCAGCACATTATGTTGATAGTTAAACAGTGAAAATTTTAAAATGTGCTTAACAAGGCATATTTACCACATTTTTTTCTAGTTTTTCCTTCTTTAAACAAAGTTTATAGCTGGATAAGATTTATATTGTTTAAAATAAAATTTCTGAGCACAAAGATTGATAAAAGGCATCTCTATAAGCATTGTTATGTCTTTACTGTGACTCCTTACTTTCAATAACCTATTCTGATATGATATGCAGGTCGAAAAGACATCATGTGTTATTCGGAGTGACTCTGGCAAAGTCTTGAAGTGATGTTAGTTTTGATTTTTTTTTTTAACTGTCATGTTATTGGTAACTTTTTTCAGCTTGGAACTAGATGAAGGATTGATATGGAGAGCTCTTTATAAATGAAATTAAACAGAACTATGACTTTCTACTATTCTGCATTGGCATTTAACTGAATTTATAAGGCATATATAAGAAAGGATGGATTAGGGTAAGCACAATCAATTGGAAGAATTTTTACGCATTATGTGATGCAGAATGAAGTTCATTGTGAATTCCCAAAGTTATAATGAGAAAATAAGTCTATAGATCTATATGTCTGTACGTCTATGGATATAGATGCATAAATATTCTTGGGTAATAATAAGTTTACTGGTCTGCGATGGGCTATATGGAGTTATGGCTTAATCTCAGCCCTCAGAATTCAAGTCAGTTTGCTTGAATTTTCTAATACTTCAGAGCTGAATCAGTCTTCTAATTTTGTGACATATCCTTTGAAAACCTGATGCAACTGTTGTGTTTTCCTGAAAATTGTTGCCTGAGCAAACATAGGCAAACCACGAAAATCGTATGCATAGGAGTCCCTACCATTTTTTGCATAAATGTTTTATTTTCTCTTCCAAGTCCCTAAAAACATACACAAAACAGCATGTTGACTGCAGACTAAAGGACAGGTTTTGAAAACAATGTTGTACCACAGATGGTCAAGAGATTAAAGACTTTACCTTTGCTTTTACAATCATAGAATGACTTGGATTGAAAGGGACCTTATTAGAGATTGCCTAGTCCAAGCCTCCACAATGAGCACAATGACACCTTGACCAGGTTGCTCAGATCCCTGTGCAACGTGACCTTGCAGGTTTCCAGGAATGGAGAATCTACCATCTTTTTGAAAAACCCATTACAGTGTTTCAGCATCCTCATTATAAAAAAATCTCTCTATCTAGTCTAAATTGACTTTTAGTTTAAAGCCATTAACCCTTGTCCTATCACTACAGACCCTACTAAAAAGCCTGTTCCTATCTTTCATGTATGCCCCCTATAAGAAAGACTATAATATGGCTTTCCCAGAGCCTTCTCTTCTCAAGACTGAACAATCCCATCTCTCAGTCTTTCCTTATAAGAGAGGTGTTCCATCTCTCTGATCACTCTTTGGCTCTCCTCTGGACCCACTCCAATGGGTTCTTCCTGTGCTGAGAACCCCAGAGCCAAATGCAGCATTCCAGGTGGAGTCTCATGAGAACAGACGAGAGGCCCAATCACCTCTCTTGAACTGCTGGTCCCTTTTTTTTTGACACAGCCTCTGAATGCAGTTGGCCCTCTGGGCTATGTCATTACATTATTGGCTCGTGGTCAGTTTTTCTGCTGCCAGTAGTCCTAAGCCCTCCTTGGTAGAGCTGGTCTTGATGACTTCTTCCCCCAGCCTGTATTGATGTCTTCCTTCCCAAGCAGCCAGGCTGTCCCAATTCAAGTCCAATTGAATTGCACTGTCCAGGATGACAGGGAACAGCATGCAAGAAAGAGATCTTTTCAAGCCTGTACGTCCTATAAAAGAAGTTCCCACATTTAAAAAAATTTACCTCTTTTAATGTTGGTTTTGTATTTAGGGATGATAAACATTTTAGTTTTCCCTCAGTGTTTAATCAGGGAAGACTTAAAAGTTTTTATTATTGCAGATATTTTACTCGGAGAGCTTTAATCTCATCTGTTAATGTTGTTAGAACCTTTTGATATGTTTGAGGTGTGATGTAATGTATCAAAATTACAGACTAGTTTTTGCCACCAATACATTTTTGTAAGAACTTAGTCTGAAAAATTTAGTATAGGGTTAGAATATATTTAAAGAAACCACAAAAACCTTGTACACTTAAAATGGTCTAAAATTACTTCTTTAAAAAAAGACTATGAAGAAACAAGTTACTTAGTTCAACTGCAGCCTTGTGGCGGTCACCCAGCCCTCAGATGGACTGTGGACATCGAATGCCCATCAAGTCGATGCCATCCAATGGCTCGATTTCCCTGCCTCTGACAGCCTGGAAGATGGCTCAGAGGAGGGGACTGAGGTCTGAGGCACCACCCGTCTCTCCACCCCTAGTTCCAGAAAGTTCTGCTTTACTTGGTACCCTATTGGTTTGTTTCTCTAGTTCCCTCCTCCGAGTTGTTCCCATTCACTATTATATGTTTCGTTCAACTTATGTTCTTGTTGCCGATTGGTTGTATCCCTTCTCTCCACCCCTGAATCTGGACCTTAAAAACCCCTGTCACCCTCAGCTCCCTGACTCTTGTTCCTGGACTGTCTGAAGTTAATAAACTCTTGGAACCCCTACAGGGGTCCTCTCCCTCCTTCTTTGCCTCTGCCGATGCACCACAGCCATCAGCCGTTTAGGGATCACTCCCTGTGCAGAGCCAGACGGCAAGAACTGTGGCCGCTTACTTAGCCTTGCAGGAAGGACGCTGTGCCTCCGTGGGCAGATGCCAGGCAAGTGTCACAGCCTAGTAATGCTGTCTGCAAAATTATCTTTTGATGTTAGATACTGCTGTTACCAGGGAAATAAACGTGTTTGACTGTTGAGATGGCGCATCTTATTTCTTACACTCAAGCAAAATATCAAGGATGAGAAAGTCACAATATCCCTGTGGAGATTCAATCATCAAAGACCATTGCCAAAGTGAAAGATGCTATAGAAATGTCAAGATAGTCTGATTTTTGCAAGGCTCTTCCCTTTTATGTACCATTTCATGGTCCCTGTCAAAGTCAAACTGTATGTGGTTTCCTGTTGGCAACTCTCACTCTCATGACAAGAAGGTAAATCATACATAATGTATCTAAAATTATATATTGCACATCTGAATAAAGTTATATACTCTATATAGTATTATATAGCTCTTTGTATATATACATTCATACACACCCACACGCATGCATATACACACAGAGCCAGATTCAAAAGCCGAGTATGTGAGCTCTTTACCCTGTTTTAGTCTGTTCAGCTTTTCATTCCATCTTCACAACAGTTTCTAGAAAACATGGAAGGAATCCAGCTACTGAAGTGTTCCAGCTATGCTAGAGGGGTTGTGGAATCCATTTTCCACCAGAGGTTAGAGGGATACAGCTTATCCCTAATTACTGATGTACAGTGCAGGTGAACACTTAAAAGAAGGTTAAATAAATGCATGTGGAAATTACCACAGCAATTGCTACATCTTTTAAATTCTCTTTTTATTATTTAGCTTCCTTTTGTCAAACTTTCCTACTTACTTTATTGCAAGGAAAAGATGTAAATGACCTGTAAAGAGTACCTACAGCTTTTAAGGGGCAAGTCAGATTTTATGCAGTCTTGTATGTGGCTGAAAAAACATAATCAGAACAATATATTTGTAATTTTTGATAGCTGGACTTACAAATGTTACTATTACAGCTTCAGTGCTTTCCTCTGCTAAGCTTGGATTTTTTGCATATGTGAAGAAATTTTTTTTTTGCATGGTCATCATATGAAAACTTTTGTTACAATAGAGTTGAACAAATGAAAAAGAACCTGAGCAAAGAAGATTTGCAGGAACTACTGTAATACAAATTTTTTTACAATTTTGCAACCATTCCATATAGGTTTACTTACATACTTCTGTATGCTTACTATTTTTTTTCTCCCTTTGATGATTAGTGTTCTCACATATAGTTTTAAAATTTTTAGGGTAGAGTCCAAAGTTACTTTCAGACTTGTTTGAACCAAATGACAGTTTACAATGCTCTATTTTTTTTTAATCTTGTATCAACTATCATTTCTAAAATAGAACTGGTGATTGAAAATGGAAATTGAGAGAAACCATGAATATAGTTATTGGTAATACCAAACATGACTTGGAGGAACAGAGAGTTTAATATAAAAATAGAATTTTGTATGCAGTTGTAAAATATCTTAAGGTGTAGTCTTCAAAGAAATATTATGTCTACTTCCTTGTTTGCAATACCTTTTAAGTTAGTTAATTGTAAAATTTCCTGTTGCACATATTTTCAATAAAACTGAAGAAAACTGGAAATTCTGTCTTGCTTGCAAATGTTATCTTGATAATTTCAGATTGTAAAATGCGCAACAGGTTTCTCTAGATCTTGGCCATGTCACACTTTTTCAGAAATTTATGGTGTAAAATATTCTGCATGCAGCAAAATAAAAATATGCACGATGCTGGTTAAAGGAGAGAAAAGTCCCTGATGAACCTAGAAAACCAAAGGAAAAGACCACAAAGAACTCTAACCTGAAGCAGAGGTGTGTGTCATGTTACCTTTCATGTGAGACTTCAACATAGGATTCACTCTCCTACAAGAGCCCTTGGAACATGTGGAAAAATCCTAATAACTCCTTTCAGACTTTGCAGAGATAGGACAGTTATGAGAGTGATGAGTAATGAGAGAGTGGAGAGTAAGAGAATTGTTTTACATTAGTTACAGCGTGCAGGCACTCTCTAGGACTTGTCAGAGCTGAAGTGACATCTGCATTTTTTAATTGAGTTTAAGGGTGCCTGGAGGCTTAGAGATGAGCTGATGCAGCTTTGGGTATGCAAACAAGAAGATGTTTTTAGCATGTATTTGGTTTCTCACAGAATTTTTCATGTAAAGAAAGTGGTTCCTTTTTTCATTGACTTAGATTCCAGCACAGGGTTCATTTGCAGAACAAGTTTGTATGGGAATCAAGTGCTTTTCTCATGTAGCAATAGACAAGATTACTTTTCTCTGTGTAAGAATAGGTGCACTGAGAATAAGTAACTTATTGCTTCACATTTGAACCTCAAGGGTTTGATCCTTTTTGTGCCCTTATACAAGAAAAGCTGTCACAGAACCGGCACAGGGCTGCCTCCAGGCCAGGCCTTAGTTAAAGGTACTTCCAAACAATCTGTGAGGAATGTTTGGGATGGGTAATTACAGTATATTCAGGGAAGATGAAGTGAACACATCAGAGCTGTGTTGCCGCTGTTCCAGCTGTGTTCCAGATGTATGCAAGGAAAGAATGGAGTAGGTCTTGACTGCAGCACAGACGCACTTACAACTTTTGTATCAGTACAGAATTTCTGTGATGTGTATTTGAACTTGCATTTCTTGATGATTTTCTGCTCCTCAGTGCTGTCTGCCCAAAGCGTGCAGTGCTCCTGTGTTGTGTTGGTTTTGGTAATCAGAAACCTCCAGATGCATCCTGTGTTCTCAGATTCAACACTGAGGAAGGATTCTTTCTTTCCTTTGCTGTAGAGCGACTCCATCCACCTGATATTTATTATGTCTACAATTCCTTGTATTCTGCACTGTGAGATGGACAGAATTATTTGATATAAAGATAAGAATAAATATTTCAATATTAATTTTATGCTCAAGGTGCTGATTTGAAAGCAAGTGTTGATGATGGGACATAAGTGAAACATCGTGAATGCAGTAAGTGAAAAGAACAGTCCTAGTTTAAATAACATGATTGGTGGTGACTTTCTGGTGCATTAGTAATTGAGCTGAAGTTTCAGGCCTAAGTTTACACATGGTGAGACACACAAAGGATGTTGCTTCTGCGCACACCAGCAGTGATTAAAATGGAGAGTGTTGCAAGAGGTGAAACATTTTTGAATGGCACTTTTGAAGACCAGCTGAGATAATAGGATGGGTTTGATGATAATGACAGCTGATTACGTGTGCTTCCTCTGCTGGAAAAGGATTTGAAATCAACTAAATTCAGTATCACTGTTCTTGTATTCAACTCCAGCACTTCTGGTGGTTTCTAGCATGCTGTGTGTTGCAAACAGAATCCAGAATATAGTTTCCTTTGTTATATTTTTAAATGCTTGTGTTTTTCTTTTGTTTAAGCCATTTCTATAAAATAGGAAAAAAAAGTGAAAAAAAATACAGTATGTTCTGGGGAAATAACCTTTCTATTTCTTTTTCAGAGAAAAAATTGATAGAGGAGTAATGTAATTCCACCTAAAGAGGATCCAAATTTATACCACATACAATGAGAAAGATGTAAAAGACTATAAATGCCATCATTTTCTTCTTGCCTTGCAAAAGTTTTTAAATGACTGGAGATGGTTTTGTGATTCCTGACCAGTGACTCTAACGTGTGGGAAGGACTGCTGACTGTGAATTGCAGACTCTGGCTCATACAGGCCTGGAAGATATAAAACCTGAAAATGAAGGCAGGCCAATTTTCTAGTTTCTACTTTTCTTTAAAAAGTAGTCAAGCAAATACTCCTGGACTGTCCTCCTGTACTTCTGGACAGTCCTCTTACTTCTCCTACTCTCTGACCTCATTCTGTTGTGGTCTTTGAAGACATTTATGGTAGTACAATGAAAAAGTAGTACATGTAATATTTGGCTGAATTAATTTATTTATTGAAATGATCCCATTGTAGCTCACAGTTTTCTCAGTACTGTCAAATGTTATTCCACCTGCTCAGAACACAGTAAGAAATGTTATCAGTTACTGCTCTGGACCTTCATGCTATCTGAGATCCTGATGTTGCTCTACAATTATAAGTTGGAAAAAAATGAGTAGAGATAACAGGAGGAAAATAGAAATAATAATTTTTCACAGCAATAAGGTGAAGCACTGCTAAGTCATAACATCACCTGTGCTTTGCTTCAGGTCTCTACTCACAGAAAGGAAACACATGCATGGGAAAAGTTAAAGTGTCAGAAAGTTTGACTTCACTACAAAAAAACCCAAACATGAATGACAGATTTTCTTGTTGATTGAATTGAGAAAAAAAGCTATTCCTGTGTACAGTCTGCAGGCCTCTTCCATTATACAGTGTCTGGCTGGGAAATGAACAACAAATCCTTCTTTATTTACTTTTTTCTTTTATTAGTGCAATTAACAGTTTCTCAGCTTTCAGGAAGAAACTCCATCTCTTCTTTCATTAGGACTTTATACGTGAATATCTGCTCACTAGAAAACGGCCTTCTGTCTGGCTGGTGCTTGCCATTTGAATCAGCTCTTACATTAAATAGGAAGCAAACTCCAACATTTTGAAAGTTTTTTAATACAGTTTCTACTCTAGTGGCTGAAAGGCAGTGTTTTGAAATGTACAGTTTAAAATGTTTTGTATCAAGTTGAGTCTTATACAGATACACTTCATTAAACCTGCAAGACTTTCCTTCTTACCCCATTAAATTCCATTATCAAAATTACCAGTCTGTGGCTCACAGTCTTAAAGTTATACTGCTAATAATTGAGCAGTTTCTTTCAATACCAAGTACAATTTAAGATGAAACATAGCTATTTTCTTTGCCAGCTGTAAATCTACTATTTGGAAACGGTCCCAAACCTGCAAAATTTCTGTCTATTTGACAAGCATTGAGTATCACACTGTGATTCATCTAAGAAATAAAACCAAAACAAAATAAAAGTATCAAAGTGTTGAGAAGGATGATATTTAGAGGATTAAACCCAGACAAGTAAATCAGTTAATTCTACTCAATATGAGTGAATAACAGCTGCATCTTGAACTTATTTAGGCTTTCAATCAGACAAATGTAGAGTTGCAATTCTGTCTACGTCAGATTTTACCTTCACTTACAAGTATGAAGTGAAAGAACAAAGACAACCTGTCTGGGATTTAAGGACCCACACTCTCACGCGCTAATTTTGGTTCCCAAAATATAAATGTGCTTATATCTTCTTCCCTATTGAGAAAAAGGATTAGTTTCTCTTTCTAACCCTCAAACTGGGCTTGCATTTCAGCAACAAAATTGTCCATATGGTATTTCAAAACGGATTTTAAAATTTGTGTGAGCTGACTTATCCAAGTGGATAGTAACCATCTGGACTTCTCAATAAGTCAATATGCATCAAGCAAAGAAAACAGAATTCTAAAGGCAAAAGGAGCTGTTTTCCATCACTAAGCTTCTTAGCCACCTTGTAGTCTAAAGGCATTGAGTTAGAATAATGTACTCTATGTTTGTGATAAGCCCAGCACTAAATAGACACTATCTGTTCCAGTTTTGATATAGCCATGAAAGTTCCTACCACTGACACAGGTTGTCCATCACAGTCAGCACATATGTCCTGGTATTGTAAATGATCTGGCTGTGTTATTGCCTTATTGATTGCCTTACTGAAGTAAGATGGTTTCTCTTGAGTAATATCAAATTACCTACATGTTAAGGTGTCAAAGTCAACCTCTCTGAGGATAATGGACATGTCATCTGCTCTGTAGATCCTTCAAAGATGATCTGCTAGTTTGGTGCTGTCCTGGTTGGAAAAAAAGTTGCCCCCTAAAGATGACATGACTAAGACATGGACTGTGTGTCCCCACTGAACAGTGCAGGAGCTGGATCTGTTATTTTTGTCTAGTTTGGTGCAGCAGTTCTAAATACATGCATTTAGGGGTGATGGTACTACTTGTGTTCCCAAAGCCTGCATGATTGTGTTGGCAAAGTGTTCCACCTCCTCTAAGGTATCCTATACCTTCCTAAAGTTCTTTTCTTCTAAAAAAAGAAGTGCAACCCCCATTCTCTCCGAGTCTGAATGATCAACAAGATCATAAAATACTTGTCCCAGAACAGGGTAAATGTCTATAAACAATAAGTAAACTGTAAGTGAACAATAAGCAAACTGTTCTTCTGTGCTATTTCTCGAGATGTTAGAGCTGGTTCAGTTATACATAGGAGAGGACTTCAAATGTTAGTTGGAAGCTTTCACTTAGCCAAAGTTCTGTGCATTAAACAAAGCCTTGTGTAAGTTTTTCATTGCCTGCCCTTCTGTCAGTTACTTATTTGTAATCTCATCGTTCTCTCAACTCTACTTGCATTTTACAATTAAAGCAGTTCAGACTGAAAGAATTTACAGTAGAATGCAGCAGATTATGATCCAAAGCAGAACCATCCCATCCTCAACATCATGGCAATCAGTTAAGATACACTGAGTTGCAGATAGACACCATAAGGTAAAAACCCCCACCCTGAACAAATGTCTGAATGTAAATTTTAAAGACTGGAAACTTAGTGATGTTTTTATACTCAATTCACACTAAGCAAAAAAGGCAAACTCTCGAAATGGGCTGTTTGAACTGAACAGAATAGAAATTAATTATTTGCCTTTGTCCGCCAGGGCACTGTACAACACTTTTCTGTGCTGTTTGGATTCCTAGTGTGTCTTGAAAATGCTGGATGCTCCAAATGATTTTGTTTCTCATATTGGAACAAAATGTTCCCCTAGATCATCTGTGGGGCGTTAGAACATCTCACCCACCATGTATTAAGGAAATGGTTAATTTGTTGGTGATGAAATGCTCTCCATTGTTTTAATTAGATTCTTTGTGTTAATGAGTTTCATAATACTGCTATATTTTTGCCAACTTTCTTGTTTTTCCTTTTGTGGTTTTCATAACAGCTCCTTTGAAATAAAAAACTTTTTTTCAACAGTAACTAAGGGTGAAACCCAGTTAAGAATTTACTGTTGAGACCCTAGATACACATATGTCCAATGATTGATAACAAGAACTTGAATTGACTTCTAATGCTCTGCATGTGGTAAATGTATGACTGGAGAGGGATCACAGAATTAACACAGGAAACTACTTAGACTTTCTCTGAAAAATTGGGCTGTGGTAGCTGCAAAGAGTGGAACTGGTGAGGAAAACGACGTCTAGATCTTGACTAGGAATGCATTTTGTGTTTTAGGTTATTGACACTGCATAGATATAGTTCTGGCATATTTCCTTTTCATAAACAGAGGGATTTCTACTATTTATAAATAATTCTGTTTTAAAGCCAATAAATTAAAAAAAAAAAAAAAGTATTTTCTCTCCCTGGTTCTAATGTGTTTTTTCAAACAATATTTGGGACCTCATTACAGCCCTCTTTCACTAAATTCTGAGCGTGCCACAGGACAATGTTAATAAATGTGGAAATTTAAGGCATTACGAAGAAATCTGCTTAGTTTTGGGGCTAAGTTTAAACGAGTTATTAACTACTTTGAGGTTTTATTTAAAAATATTATTCTATGATTATAAAAGTATGTTCATACCTCAGGTCCTGAGAATACAATAATGTTCATATCCTCCTGAAACAGATGCAGTTCAAAAAAGAACTTCTCTTTTTTTGAGACATTAAGCAAGATTAGCTAAAACAACAGAAAGAGGGATAAGTTAATCCTAGCTTTGACAAAGTCAGAGAGAGAGAGGCAGGTACTTCTTTAGGGTAAACTAAGGATTCAAGATCATTGAGAGAATAATTAATAAAGGCTTTGATGAGACATGAAGTCTCTAGGCTGTGGCTAGATGACTTTGTATGACAACTTTTGGAGGGTATGTGGGGTACATATCTGCTACTGCATCAGCTAAATGGGCAACTGGTAAATTTGAACACACCATTGGTAGTCAGCACTGAATTCCCAGTTATAAAAGTCAAATGATGTCTATAAGCATTTTGGCAACTCATTTCACAGAGATTCAGAGGCTGAAGTGGAATTCAAGGGGAATAGAGATTCACTTAAATGAGATGAGCTCTCTCCATGAAGGACACTGTAGGTTAAAAGCAAGTTTTTAACATCATTTGTGTCTTTATGGGAAATCACTCTTATGATTCACAAGAAATACATGAAATATGATAGTGTTTCATATTGGTGCCTGACCTTGCCTCTGTGTTCTGAACCTTTTCTTCCCCTTTGATCCATGACAGGTTTAGAAACATCATACTGTGAAGGTAATAACCAGTGAATGGGGTCGTGAAAGCATGAACAAATAATGTCAGGAGGAAGAAGTAAGGATAACAGTCAGGTAATGTTTTTAAGTCAAGAAGTATAGCTTCTCTTCCTTCTAATACATTGTATGCAACATTTGGGATCTCACTGTGACCCCTTTCTAGTTTTGTCCCTAATGCTGGGGCTGAAACCAGAAATAAAGCTCATTGCTTCAGACTATAGACATATGTTTCTTAAAAGCAATTTATGTTTATGTATCATCTTTCTAGAAATACTTTCCACTTTATGTGGAAGATGTTATGAAAATATCCTCAGAGTTCAGGAGCTGACTTCAAGCTATCTTTTCCAAGTTTTTCAGATGAGTTGTTGTTTTCTCAATTTATTTTGTTTTTTGTCTCAAATACATTTTAGTCCAAATGTGTATCTAGTCTTGATACAATTCAGAAAGGAAGAGAAAGGGAAGGGCATTGACATAACCCATGACTGCAGAAGGAAATGGGGTCATGGGCACCTGATAAAATCTGAGTTAACTGCTGGTAATAAAATCTTCTACTTAGAGATTTTTGCAAATCCAACTGCAACATACATCAGAAACACTAATTAAGACATTTAGGATATTTTATTACTGTTTTTAATCAGGTGTCTTTTGGCAGATCACACTTTTCTCAGAAATATAAGGAAAAATGAGGGAGTGTTCTTTGGTGCTGTGATGCTCAGTGACTCACTGGAAATAGAAGGTTCTCAATGACTCACTGGATTGGGCTTTTACTCCTTTGTCCTGTATCTGCAAGTAGCTTTAGCAAATTCGTAAAAGTCCTTTTTCCTTCCTTTGTATAGCCTGTATTGAATTAAAATCTCATTGCAAATGGGATCTTTGGTGTCTCTTTCTAATTCTTTCCAGACCTTCATCAGCCATTCCTAGCCAGCTTCTGTTACTGGGTGGGCCAGTATAAAAGAAGGGGATCCTGCTCTGAAAGGAGGCTATGTAAAATTAGCGTGGTGTGAGTTCTGTACTTTGTTCCCTGGAATTTCCATGGTAATGTGCTCAGTTAACAGCTGAAAGTATATATCTTCTGACTGTCAGTTCTTGATCAGGGAGCTAAGAGTCATGTTGGAGCCAGTAAGCAGTTTTAATGAGAAAAGCAAAGTATAGAACATCTTTTTCTCATGGTATAGTTTGCTTTATAGGATTAGCTAGCAAAATTAACTCATTTGGGTTAGCAGAGGGTTGTGTAAGTATTGTGCACGTGCAAGTATTGGCAGTCATAGAAACCTTTTGCCTAAGAATGAAAAAGCTATTTTCATTTTAGACTTCTGTGCTAGTTAGGCCTACCCCTTTGCATTATCTGTCATACTGGCAGGGCTCAATAGATCATTGTGATCAGTAAGACTTTAATTATTTGTGGGTGACAGGGAAGGTAGCCTAGCACTTGGTATCTGATGTCTCCCCTGTTGACTGGGAGCCTGTTGGACCTAGAAATATGAAAGAACTGGTGAATAGTGAATAGTGTGATAAATTGTCCTTCTTCTCATTCTAACTCATGTGCTCTGCTCTGGTGAGGTGCCAGGCCCCTTTTACTGAGTGGTCAGTGCTCCAGGGCTCTCCTGAAAAGGAGTATGCCTGCCTTCATCACATCCTGAGAGTTACCTAAAAGCTGGGTAAACACAGAGGCATGAAGCGCTCAGGCAAGAGCAAGGAAAACCGTTTGTAATCTTGTGTCCTACTTATCATTACTATTTACCTCTCTTTCTGTCATTTGCTGTTAAATCTCTGGTACAGGTGCAAAGAACTGACAGCAATATGCAGATAATCACTACAAAGACTGTGCAGACAGTAAAGATAAGGGGAAGCACTTACAGTATTTTATTTCTAACACACAAGTCATCTCTTGAGTTCTTATACTGAGAGGCACAGTACACCTGGCTGGCTGAGCCAGAAAAGTCAGTACATCATGGGACTTGTTGAAGAAGAGGTCTATGTGAAATGAAACACTCTTGATTTGGTCTCCATTAGGCAGAGGAGGTGTACTAAACAGAGAAATGTATAATTTTGTCTACATCATACAATGATACAAACTAAGATGCTGCTGAGTTCATGAGGATTGTATTAATTTTTCAAGATTTAAATTTAGATGTCTACATTTGGATGGAGGTTTGAGTAAGGTGAGAAAGTGTTGCAGGTACTGGTAGGTATCTCCAGCTTGACCTGAAATTGGTCGAGCCAGTACTGCTTGTATTGATTATCTATCCATCCCTATTGATTATCATCAGAAATAGCGAAGAGCAGATAGGCATCCAAGTGTAATTGTGTCAGTTTGGAACTGTCTCATTGTGCTTTCTATGGAGTTCAGTGTCTCACATAATTCAGGGCAAAGATTTTAAAGATAGAAATGGACAGGCACACCTGAAATAACAGGTTTTTCAGGTAGACAAGTGTGAATTGAGTTATGTGTGGGTACACTATGTGGTCTTAGTATGTGCAGAGAGATTGTTAATCATACAAATGATGTGGTAGCTCACTCATTTTTTCTGTGTGTTAATATGCATGTTTTCAGGTTGGGTCATGGAAGCTCAAAACAGAAATCAATGCACAATGTCATGGTGTTTCAGTTTTACTGCAAGTATTTGATAAACTTTTAAAAAATTGTGATCATGAGCAGGTCCTGTGATAGGGAAAAATACAAAGAAAGTGTCAAAATCAAACCTCATCTTCTACACAAGAGGTTGTTGTCTTAGACTACACTTTTGACCTATACCATTTAATCTGCCATCTGCTGATGATAATGACTGCCAAAAGTAAGCATTGCATGAAACTAATAAAATAACAAATATTGGAATTTTTTTGTGGGAGACAAAAGTACAGTTTTAATCAAGATTATGTTTGTAGAACTTGTCTGGTTAGGTGAATTAAATTTTGCTTTACTCATCTATACATTGATCCATAAAGGGATTACTCTGTACTAAGTTATAAACATTTTAAATGGAATGATCTTACAAGAAAGAGAAGAGAATCTTGGACACATTTTTTCACTTTCATCTTTTCCCCAGGACAATGGAGGATGTCATGATAATAGCATGAACAGCACAAAATACATTAGTCTTGAAAGCCAGGTTTTTTCTTCAGTTTCTCCTTCTTTACTTAGTGTCTTTTAATTGTTGAGAATTACTGAACAAGCTTCATCTGACCATCCACTGGGAGTACAACTAAAATAGTGCAAGCACATACTAGTGAGTACCTTTAAAAAGTGTTGTCAGAGGCAGGAATCTGACCAAGTTTTCTGCTACAGCTTTATCACTCCACACGATGTTTTTTTTTGCTTTAAATCCATCTAAGTTTTATCCGAGGTAGTTTTCAGGTTATATTCTATTACAGGTATTTCAAAGTGTTGTCTCAGGGTTTGTTTTTTGGTTTTTTTGCTAAGAAGCTGCCATCCCAGTTCTTCAACCATCTCCTTGACTCCTATGACACTTTCTAGACCTCTGAGGTTATGCTTGATGATGCCATGGCAAGCATTTCAAATGCACTGTACAGAACTGTGGGCATATCAGCCTGGTAATGGAGTGTCATGGTTTAACCCCAGCCAACACCAAGCCCCAGTTCAGCCACTCCCTCTCTCCTGCACCAGCAGGACTGGGGAGAGAACTGGAATGATAAAGGTAGAAAATTCATGGGCTGAGACAAAGACACTTTAATAGGGAAAGCAAAAGCCATGTACACAAGGAAAGCAAAACAATGAATGCTTCCCATGGGCAAGGAGGTGTTCAGCCATCTCCAGGAGAGCTGGGCCCCATCAGACCTAATGGTGACTTGGGAAGACAAACACCACCACTCCAAATGTCCCCCCCTTCCTCCTTCTTCCCCCCATGTTATGTACTGACCATGATGTCACATGGTCTGGAATATCCCTTTGGTCAGTTTGGGTCACCTGTCCCAGCTGTGTCTCCTCCCAGCCTCCCGTGCACCCCCAACTCCCTCACCAGCATGGAAGTACGAAGGCAGAAAAGGCCTTGGCTCTGTGTGAGCCCCGCTCAGCAACAACAAAAACATCTCTTTGTTATCAGCCCTGTGTTCAGACCAAATCCTAAACATGGCCCCATACAAGCCACTGTGAAGAAAATTAACTCTACCCCAGCCAAAACCAACACATGTAAGTAAATATACACTCTGGAATAGTATGCTACAGGATTCAAAGTTGGGAATACAGCTGTCACTTATCCTCTGTTTCTTCAACTAAAAGAAAAGAAGATAAGCACAATTGGAACTAAAATATGTGCATTATGGATAAATTTGACTTTTTAAAAGAAATATGCTCAGTAAAGAATCCAAACGCTCAAAGGAGGTGGTATGTTTTGAGAATTATCACGGGTCTGGGAGTATGTTGGAAAGAAGACATTCAGAACAGGGAATTGACAAAGGACAGAAAAACACCTCCTGAATTTCTTCTTCTGAGGTAAGAAAAAATTTTGGAAAATGAAATATTTATTTACTAAGTATATAAATACTTAGTGTATAAATGCTAATTTAATTTTATATCATTACATGAGACTACCATATTGAAATCTTCAATATCAAATATTTTCTAGTCACTATTTCACTTGAAAATGCTCTTTGAAGATTTATATAGTATCTTGTGATTGTGACACCAGTATTAAGGGGTTAGTTTTTATTAATTATAAAGTTTTTATTTACCATTAAAGTAAGCACTCTGTATGCATCTATTGCCTTAGTTATGGTGGCAGTAAGACCTCCTGGGTCATCCATGCAGGTTCTCTGCCCTCTTTGTCTTATTTCTTCATCATGGAAATACACTGGTTGTGAGCTTGGAGGAAGTGGTGCTTAAATATTGACCAGCATTCTTGGACTCCCTTTTTTGATATGCCATGGGATTCCCCTAAGCAGGTCCCTGGAGAGGCCAAAGTTACTCCGCAGAAGCCCATGGTCATAATGTTGCTCTCTGTCCTGCTACCTTTTCATTCAATACTGAACTCCACAATCTTGTGGTGACTACAGCCAAGGCTGCCCACAACCTTCACATTACCAACAAGACCTTTTCTTGTTGCTTAGTTCAAGGCTGAGCAGCACACCATTCCTTGTGGGAGTCTCCCATAGTATAGCCAACCCAACCTGCTTAGGTCAGGTTAATAGGTTGATTAGGTTAATTAGGTTAATTCCTAACCTAAGCCTGCTAGACTTGTTACTTAGGCTGCCCACAATTGAACTAAAAACAAATTATTGTTTACAAGCTCTTTCTCTTGAAGCTGTGAGGAATATTGTTGTGTCCTTTTTCTGTCTTTCCCTCTTTTTAGGTGAAAGTAATGTAAAAAACAATATAGAAAGTTGAAGTCAGAATAAAAGATGATTTTAAACACATTCTTTCAAGAATACATTAGTGCATTTACTTTCTAAAGGTGTGATAAGGCAGCACTGATTTTCCAGAAAGACAGTTCATGTGTCTTTTTCTATTTCTACCAGGAAAGAACTTATATATTTTTAAATAGTTGTCATGTTTCTTTGTCAAAAAGAAAAACAGGACTTAAATGCTATAAATTTCTCTGGACCTGGTTTTCTCCTCCCTTTGTCCCACTCAGTCATCTCTAGCTTGCAAGTTGCCTTCATTTTATTTCTGTGAGAGAAAAACTCAGATGAATTATCCATTTCTTTCCCCCTTCTTTCAAAATAATTCACAATTATTCACAATTATGTAATCCAAGGACAGAATAAAAATAAATACTCCACCATATTATTTCATTGACCAATGAAGCAGAAAATTGACATAATAAATATTAAGTCATTCAGATGTACCATTCAAAAAAAATGAAAGGAAAAAAGAAATATGTCTTCTCAAAGAATTTAAAAGTTCTGCATAGTCATGATTGTGATCAATTCCAATGACAAATCCTGAGGGCTACATTTGATGGATAAGTAGGTTAGTATTACAATCTGCAGTGATTTTAATGTTGATTTGAATGGCATTTAGTAGATGAGCTCACCACACTCTCTATACCTGCACTTTGTGCCATATGGGAGATTTTACATTCACGTACATAGTGATTTAATGCTGCTGCTGATCATCGTCCACAAAAGGCTTTCAAGTAAACATGCATTTTCAAATGTTTTGCAACTTAAGCTTTTCAAGGAAAGAACATTATCTTCAGTAGTTATATAACATTTTCTTGCTAAAATTGAGAGTTGATTTTGTCCCTTCCTGTTTCCAGATATTCTTAATGTTATGATATTAATGAAGTATTGAAAGGAACATTGCTCCTAGCTTCAAGGTTTTCTTTATAATGGCAGCAAGACCCAACTGATTGCATTTCCCTGGTAATAGCATTTACACTCTCTACAGTACATCAACAGGGATTAATAGATGAATAGAGAGTATTTTTACAGTTCGTATAAAGTCATCTGTGAGCAGAGTTTCTACATCAAAGCCAGAATTTGTGGGAGTTTTAAAGCAGCCTTTCAGTGGGTGGATTGTAATACCATAACAGAGCCATCACTTGTTCTCAGTACTAACCTATATTCAGCAGTTCAACTTCGTCTAATTGTGGTCCACATTTGATACATTTATGCCTTAATATGATAGATCTTTTCATCTTTTCTTTGTATAGATCCCTCTAACATGTAGTTATATTACCTCTTAGATAAATTAATTAGCTGAAACTCTTGACTGTGTAAGGCTGTGATGAGAAGTCTGTATCTCTGACGGGCTCCAGTTGAATCACGTTTCTGAATAATTTTCCTTTTCAACATCTCTGGATGTTGATAACCTGACTTTTCCAAATGAAGGTTTTTTTTGGAACTTTCCAAATTCTGGGTTCAACTGAACCTGACTTTTCCAAAATGAAAGGAGACATTTGGGTCACCAGGACACCAGTTAGTTCAGGCTTATTCCCTGTCTTTTCTTGTGTATGCTTTGGAGAATGAATATGTTAAAAATGGCACATAATTAAGGAGTAACTGTGGTTTTTGTGCTTCCAAAAGTCTGGGCTAAACTTTTAAACTGGAAGGTGATACTTATACCAATTAATCATTAAGCATATTGCTTTTTTATTTCTTTTCATTTAGAGGCAGAGTTGGAAAATAAAGGTGTAATTACACTGTAGTTATGGAGTATAGTGGGGACAGATTATGGTCTATGACCTATGCAGATTTTTTCTTCTAAGTAACAAATTTTTAAGTGTTGAAAAGGAAGCAGTACCTGAGTACCTAATAGCCTAAAATACTTTATTTCAGGTTAGATTAGGACCACAATTCTGTGTTGTACCACCAAGCACAAAGTCTTCTAAGAAAATAATTTAAGTAATATTTATTTCTCCCTCACATATTTAAATAATTTTAGGGAAATTCTAGTCATAGAAATGGGATGATATTCACTGTATTCTCTTGATTCCTTCAAACCTAGGTAGGACTAATGTTTAGTGGTTTTACTCACCTACTTCATAACAGTACCTTCTGAGTTCAAGTGAAAACAAACAAACTTAAAATTCAAATCTCAGAACTTAAATGCAACTGGTCTAACATCATCAGAGCTAACTGAACACACTAAAAGCATCAGCAGAACTAAAATCTCATAGGTAATGTAATGCAAGGAGGCTTTTGAAGGTCAGTGGTTTTTTGACTGCAGCAAACTGTAGAGTCTGTTTGTTTTGATGAGAAGATTTTATCTTCTGGGATTTATTTAAAGTATAAAAATATTTTAGCTATAGAGAAGGCTGCTACATAAATATGCTATAGAATGATGCTTGGCTATCAGACAGAGCACAATATTGAGGATAGTATATAATTACAGCAATTACTATACTTACTAGATTGCAAACATGAAATGCATAGCCATCCTTTTGCACTTCCTTTTGCCTCCAGCTATCATACTATCACTCATACTGTGATACTCATGCAGTAATTATTATTAGGTCTTATGACTTTATTGTGAGACTTTATTTTGTTCTGTATAGAAAGCATTCAATTCTCTGGGTCTGGGAGCAGAAATCCCCACGGCCACATTAACTTCACAGGAATTATACACATTTGCAACAGCTGTGGACTTGCATCTCCATATTTTTATCAGGCTGATATGGACCAGGCAGTTGGTATATTTTGCAAATGCAGCTTTCAGGAAACTACTGCACATTGTGTGGACTGAGAAATACTTACCATGACAGAGCAGAAAGTACAGAGGACTCTTCCCTGTTGAAGAAAAGTCAGATGCAGCTTCATTGTCTTGAAAGTACATACTGTATTTTCATAGCCTGAGAGTCTTGTTCAGTCTACTTTTTAAAAATAGTGTGAATGTTGTGATTTAGAAGAAATGTCACAAGCAACTTAGAGTCAAATCGAGGATCCATGATATATGCCCCTCTGGTGACTCGTCAGGCAGCACAAATGTGTTGTGCATTTGTTAATCCCATAGTTGTTACGCATGTCTGACTCCTTGGGAAACAGCAGGAAGCAGATCAGCTGCCAGTAATTTAAGTACACCAGCAGTCCCAGCATTGTGCAGTATGCCTGATGCCCTGCACTGAGGCTGCCTCTGGCTCCCACCATGCTCCTTCATGGCCTCCAACAGCGAGCTTCTGGCCCTCTTCTTTTCAGTGAATTAGTCTTAGAAAAGTGGAAATTCTACCAAGAAAAGGTGAAATGCAATTCAGACCCAACTGCAATTCAGAAATGATGGAGTGTTGCTGTGTTTGAGCCTATAAAGACATACAAAATGAAGTGTTTGTCATAAAGAGAAGCTGCCTACAAAAGAACAAATATGTATGGCATTTCCTGCTTCCAACAAAGCCAGTAGCCCAATTTAGGAGCACCCCACCATTACCCCCTTTTAATTAATGCAAAACTCAGTGAAAATAACCAAATGGTAAACATCCACTGTAATGTATACATACTGTTTTCCAAAAATTTTGTTTCCATGTCCTGGCTGCCAGGGCGTACCAGTGGTATTATAAACATGTCATTGATAATTTGTCAGTCTGCCCTACTAATGACAGAAACTGTGACTATCAAAAATAATTTAAAAAGAATTCTTAAATAATATCTGTCACTTAGAGGTTCATTGAAGAGTTTTATTTAATAAGCAACAAATACAGCACTGCTTGCATATGAGCTGCTTAATATAATATTGTAAAGGGTCATGTGTTCAGCTAAACCAAACACCAGTAAATATAGCCCAGACAAGTTAAATACACAGTACAGAAATTCACTTTTTTTCCTTCCCCTCTCCTCCCCCCGTTAGCTCTTTTCTGGTGTGAGAAAACCATGTAGGCTCTCTAATATTTTTGTTTGATTAACGGTGCTTTGTGATCTCTAAAAAAATTCCCAGTTTTTGAGGTTTGCTTTCATGTATTAAAAGAAAACCTCAAAGAATGAGAAAAGTATGAGATATGTGGGACCAGAGTCACTCTGTGTGTGTGTCTTTGTTGGTCTCAATTTGGTCTCTACTATGTGTATGTTCATTCAGGCTGCGTACATACACACAGTCATTCATGCCTGACACTGTGGGGTAAGTGCAACAATAATCTGAGGAATAAAAGAAGTAATCAAATTTTACTACATGTAATGAAGTAGATTTCTCAAAATGAGCTTGTAACATTGAAGAAACTAAAAGTCAGTTAGCTTTTAGAAAAACATCACTTTGAGTAATTTGATCTTTTGCAGGTAGTATTTCATTAGGTTGGCCTTTTTTTTTTTTAAATCCAAAAGCAATATTTTTTTGTCTCTTAGAAAGTATAGAAATACATTGAAGAATCTTTGCTCAGTGTAAAGATTTTCTGACTGCAGCAAATATTTATCAGGTACCTTAGTTGATATGACTTATGATTAACAGTTTTTCTGGTAATTCACAGTTTCTTTATTAATTAAAAGGCATTCATTTCTTATGAAGAAAGAATATCTGTATAATGGAAACTAGTGTAGTAATACTGCTTTTCCATCATGAGTGTGTACCTGGGCCTTGTAACTTGTACTGCTTGGTGTACTTGAATGATGACAGATACTTGTTTAGGGAGAAGGGTGAGTGACTGCAGAGTCCAGGAGTGCTCTATTGTGAACCTGGAGAGAACTGAGAATTCAAGGGAGTGGTGACACATAAAATAAAAATCTTCACAATAAGCTAATCTTGGCCATACTTATTTATATAGAGGTGGTTAAGGCGGGAGATTAGTCAAGAAAAGATGTGATACTAATTTTTCCAATGTCTGGATTCATTAACAGAATTACAAACAAAACTGAATGTTAGGAGAGCTATTACAAAGTAATGATAGGAAATAATAGAAGTAAAAAAGATGAAGTTTTGTATGTGTCCATGGGTTTGGGCACATAAACTCTTAAATGTGTATTTTTCTAAATTTTTGAATATTTACTACATTATCCTACAAAAACTTAAAATAATTTCTTGTAATTTTATTATATATAGATTTGTGACCTAATTTTTTTTACCTACAGTTACATGTTTAGTTTATGCTAGTTTACCTCATTCTGCACTCAGTGAATCCCAGTCAATACTTGGGGAGAGTTGGTTAGTCCATTTATTTCTGTCAGTTGACTCATGATGGGTGAAATTGCCTCTTGGAGTTGCATTGATTATAGAGGGATATTAGATGAACACCTTAAAGTAAGTAGTTGTCTTGCAAGAACAGCTGGGTTGACTCTCAACTGCAACTTGGGGCTTGGATTTTAAGAAAAGTACAGTTGGGCTTTCTTTCTGTATTGGTTTATAGAATGCTGAGAATAAAAACTTAGGTAAGGACTGCAACAATAGACTGGACTCGTCAGTACACATCAATCAGGCAGAAATTAATAATTTCCCTCTAGTTTACAAAAAATACCAAAATTTAGATTTTTACAGCTTAGAGGTACAATGAAATTTTAATTTCCTGGGCTGGGAACATGAATTTGTTGTGAAAAGTCTCTCAGTAACTAAGAGCAAGAAATATTTTGTTTTGTGAATTTATCATGTATTAAATTTAAAAATAGACTGAGAATGAGAAATCCTGAGGGGAAAAAATGCATCCACCAGCAATCTATTTTGAAATTACTGAACTGAGTGGTAAATGGGCTGTTGACTTCTTTGGGAGGCAAATTTTCCTTTTCAGTTTGTATGTAAAATTATTTGTAAAAATTATTTTTCTAATTAAAGGATGAATGATGGAGATGGAATTAATTTTTTGCACAGTAAAATCAAAGTTCTATTCATAAGTCTCCATAATTCTGGAAAGAGCTTGTTCAACTCTCTGGAGCTGAAAAATTGCAGTTTCCACCCTCCACCTTTTATCACGCAGGCACCGTCTGTGGAGACTGAGCATTCAGGAGAATGTGTCAGTGAGTCAACTTATTGAAAGAAATGAGAAAAAAGAATGACTTATGCATGGCAAAGGCTGAATGAAAGGGTAATAACACATATTTCCTGAGTCACTTTTAACTGTAGTTTGCCAGAGAAAACATAAAATGAGAATTTTTGCCAGATTCATAAGAAAAAATATGTTCATACAATGCTCTGTGCTGGGTGTTTGGTTTGTGGTTTCTTTTTTCCTGACACAGGAGGCAACACATTAAATCCTGCTGATAACAACAAAATGGAGCAAAAGAAGTTGAAATATATTATCTAGCTTTATTAAATTTTCTGAGTAGTTGTTCCAGGGGAATAAGTCACTGCATTTCCACGAATTCCTTTCAGGGAAGAATAAGTTTACTTTGGAAATATTCTGTGAAGAAGGGAACTGGTAAAAACAAAAGCAATGGTAATGCAAGCTGAAGAGCAAAAGTAAACCCTTAAAAGCAAGTCTTATTCCTGAATGAAAGACCATTGAAGGTAATCACCATAATATCTTTCTTGGAAAAATTAGGCTTATACAGTACTATTGCTTGGGAGGCTGAGAATTTTTAGATAGTAAGTCACTAGTTAGTTCCTTTTTCAAAATTAAATTATCATTTTTCTATTCTTTTATCTGTGGCTTTTAATATTTCTTATCCATCTCTAGTAAGCTCTGTTAAAGAGCTTAAAAAGGTGGGGTTTATTTTTCTTTTGAAAAGTAATTAAAAGATTTAGAACAACTAATTCTTTTGAGGAATAGAATATACTTACAATACAACCTACAGCTCTTGAAGTAAACTTGTTCTTTACTTGTTAAAAAATTTTATATTTAGATTCATTACATTTTTGCTATCGTACTAGCATTCCTAGTTATATGATCAGATATATTATATATATCTCATACTTCATATATAAATGAAATGAATAATATATGTATTACTCATTATATATACAAAATAATAATTCATTTATATATATGTATAATAAAAATTTGGATGTAGCTGTCTATGTGATTTTTCTGCCATTAAACATTACAGAAATTAAAAAATGCAACACATAGTTACCTGTATGGCAGGTGAAGAAAATATAATTTTAAATAGCTATACCAAGCTTCAAAGGTTCATAACTATCAGGTTTAACTCTGAGGTTGTCTTTTTTGAACATCTGGGGGTAGACAGAAACTCAGATCCATGAAGCTTTTCTGTAGCTGTGGAGTTCCAGGCCTTGTCAAAAATCTTAGCAGGGTGTTCTGTAACTTACTTCAACCCTGTATCTGCTCATTACTTAATGGCGATTTTGGAACTATCCCATAGGCAGCACAATTGTTGACCAAACTAAACCATGAAATAAATGGAGAGGAAATTAAAATCTTTTATGTAAAACTCTAGAATTGTGTGCAGAACTCAGAAACACCGTGGGGAATTTCCCAGAAGGCAAATGTATTTCCCAGTTGATGAAAGCAGTTTGGACGACTGGAAGATGAAGATGAAAAGACTTACAAAGAAAAAAGTCCCAACATTAAGTAAATAGCTCAATAAAGATATCTAGTGTAACATATGCACAAATATTTTATTGCAGGAAGGGCTATTGTGTTGTAACATTAAAACCAGTAGAGCATTTTAAAAGTTCTTCTAGAATAATGTTTTAAATTATTGATATTGTGATGCATTAAAAAGTCAAAGATATTTACGGTTGCTGGATTCTCTCAGAAAAAGTCCCTGGAGAATTGAGACACATTTGGAAGTATAGTAAAATAGGCTTTCTTCTAAAAAATCAATGGCAAGTTAGACTTAATAACTGTAATAAAAAAAAGAGAAACTGTTCTTTCCTTTTCTGCAGGTAGAAGAAAAGAATTTCTATTATCAAAACTATAAGTTCTTTACTTTTCTTCCTTACTTTAGAAATCAATAAAATGTTCCTTGTTCCCAACCTGTCTCATCCAGAAAATCCATCCCCTTCATATTTCAATGTCCTTCCTATCCACCCATTCATGTGCCTTTTCCAGGATTTCCCTCAAATTGCTGAGGATTGTCCTAATATCTTGCTCTCCTTGCCAGCAGTGGTTATCACCTGCATCATATTGCTGGGAATATTGCTGTGGAGGCTGTCCAGAGGAGCAGCAGGTATCACTAGTTTTGTACCATACTGAGGACATATATTGCCTCTAGTCCTTTGCACTACTTTTCATTGCATTTGGAGGCCTTAACAGATTTGTTGTAGTGCTCCAAACTGGATTTGTAGAGTCCAAAGAGAAACATACAGAAAAATGTTGCATATTTTTCTTCCCAATTTCTGTGTAAGGAGGGGATATAAGATTTATCTTTCTCACATTCTTAATATTGCCAGGAAATTTCCATGATGCCAAGAAATAGTGTTATCTGACAAGTTTTGATGGGACTACCAAGAGGCTTCTCTCAGCCCTTCCAAATGCTTCATTCCTTGGGCCATATCCATCTGTTACAGACAGCCAAAAACTGCAGTTGTATCTATAAAGTAGATTTTATAGCATTTTTCTTTAAAAATATGGCAGTTTATAATTGTTGTCTCTCTCTAACAGGGAAAGCTGATACTGTAGGTCAATTACAGATAATATCTTCTTTTAATTCCAAATTACACATCACAAACTATTCAGGAATTTCATTACCATAGAGTAATTTTTTTCTTTTTTTTTTGTTTTAATGCAGTGTATATCCAGTCATGTCCATAGTGATGTAGGACTGTTGGTTAGTAAAATAAATTAAAAAGTGTGGGGTTTACTTTTCTTTTGAAAACGAATTAAAAGCTTTAGAACAACTAATTCTTTTGAGGAATAAAATATAATATACTTACGATATAACCTACAGCTGTTGAAGTAAACTTGTTCTTTACATGTTAAAACATTTTATATTTAGATTAATTACATTTTTTACTGTTGTACTAACATTCCTAGATATACGATCAGAGATATGATATATATCTCATATTTCATATATGAGTGAAATAATTTTATATATTTATATAATAAAAATTCATTT
>VZTH01017183.1:259969-286277 GCA_013397815.1 Aleadryas rufinucha | reverse complement strand
TCCCGGCTGCTCCCCGGGCTCTGGGGTGCCCGGGCTGCTTCTCCCGGAGTGTGGGGTGTCCAGGACGCTGCCCCCGGCATGTGGGGTGTCTGGGCGGGGTGTGGGGTGTCGGAGCGGGGTGTGGGGTGCCTGCGGTGCTCCCCTCGGGATGTGGGCTGTGCGGTGTCGGGGCTGTTCCCCGGGATGTGGGGTGCCCGGGCGGGATGTGAGGTGCCCGGACGGGATGTGGGGTGCCCGGGGTGCTCCCCGCGGGGTGGGGCTCCCGCAGGACGCGGGTTGTGGGTGGAAAACGTTCCTGTAAGAGATCCGTGAGCGGCTTTCCAGCAGCTGCGACTGACCAGGGGCGCAGTGCAGAGCCGGGGTGTTGCCGAATCCCTCGGGTTTGTTGGCACGTTTTTAGCCTGAGCTTGCTCTTTTTCTCTGCACCTTGTGCCAAAACCTCCTGATCCCAGCTCAGTCTCTTTCCTCATTTTGGGTAGGGATGGAGAATAAATTAATTTACCTTAAAATTACCTTCCTTTTAAACTGCCTTCTGCGTTTTACAATCCCTGGTGTTGTTCAGGGTCCAGCCCAGTCTCCACACTAAAATTTGTGTGAGTCCCTGCAGGTTTAAACTCCTCTTCCCTTGGCTTTGCTGGAGCAGAGCAGCATCGTGCTCAGGCCTCCTTCTTTTCCCCCAGTAGCTGGGGCTGGGGCAGAGCCCTCCTTTTGTGATGTGTTTGCCTTGTGTAAGTTGTGTGTTTATTGTTACTTTTGGACAACTCATTCCTGTAGTGCTGTAAAAGGATGTTGGCAAAGCAGAAAATCAGCTTTGGTAAAACCTCAGGGCGGTTTATGCCCACTGCAGCTCAGATGTGTCTTTCAAACTTCATCTTTGTTCCAGTTTAAGGCTAAGAAAGTTACAGTAAATGATTGCATATAGTAGATTTTTTCCTATTTTCAATCTTTTTTTTTCATTTTAAATTGCAGGAAGGATTTCTACTGGGAGAGGTGAGGCAAGAAGAGACTTTTAGCATTAGTGATTCTCAGATCAGCAACACTGAATTTCTACAAGTGATAGGTAAGTGATGTAACTTTGAGATGTTCTGAAATAGGCCCTGCTCAGGTTTCAAGTTTTCAGGTTTCATTAAGTGTTACTTCACTTGTGAGACCATCACAGGGTGTCAGACTTTCAGGATCACGTTTGCCACAGTGTCTGTGTGTTTGTGGTTGAGATGTGAGGAAAGGAAACAAACCTTTGCAAGTTGCAGGGTTTTCATGCATCTCCTTTTACAGAGGAAAGATCATTTATTAAAGACATTTATCTGCATTCCATGATGGAGAAATTACTGTGGGGAATTTCCTGTTTGTTACAGTTGCCTAAATACAGCATGTGCTCAAAATAAACTTAATTCATTGCTTGATTTACTGATACTGAAAGGGGCAGATTTTCAGTAGCAGGTTTGGATGGATGGCTGGGAGCTGGTGACATCATAAACTGTCACAGCAGAGCTGGACAAGGAATATTTGTCAAACAATTTGTTGATAACCACAAGTTCTGTACAGCTGATTTGTTGTGAAAAGGGAACGAGGATCAAAGATCTTGCTGTTAAGTACTGGGTGAAGGAGATTTTTTTAGACATGAGTGAGAAGCTGTTGCATGTTTGGTTTATAGAAAATAGGAAAGCCCTGAAAGAAGCTGCCTTTTGGTTTCTGGATATATAACCAGCTGTTCAAGTATATCTAAACCTTCTTAAAAACCCAAGCATGCCCATACCTGGCTTTGTGAATGTGATCCCAGATAACAAAGCAGGGTGTGCATAAAGCTCAGTGAAAACACCAGCAGCTCTAGATTGACTCTCAGATGTAATTCTGACACAGAGCTGGTGATCTGTGAACATGTGGAGTGGTACCACGTTACATCTCAAGAGATTTCCCACCTTGCAGTGGTGATGGTTTTGTGCTCTGGACTCCAGAAGGTTGAGTAGTTTCCTGCTCTGGTTATTCCTAAGGGAACATGGGTGGTAAATTGACTGTGAAGTATCAGTTATGAGCTAAATTGCAGAAAATAAAGGCATAGCATTTTTTGTGTGTGCATACAATCACTATCAGAGTGTTGCTGATGGCTCTGTGTGTTCAGACAAAACTGACAGAGCCAGTCATTTTTAGGTTTTTAAATTAGACCTTGCTCTTCAGTGGTCACTGATCTTGGTTATTGTTGGCAGTGATGTCACCACCTGCAGCCTTGGCCTGGTTTCCTAAACCAAGTGTTTGTGGTGTTAAAAATTGCTCCCTTTTTAGATCACCCCTTTGTCACAGTATTGGTTACAGTGACTGTATGAAAATGGAAATTACCCACTCCTGGAGACCTTCTGGATATTTTTTTTTTGTTTGCCATTTTTACTTCGATATTTATTCATCAAAATTAACTCTTGGACTCCCAGTTCAGCTCACGAGATTGACAGTTTTGTGGCACTGTTGTCACAGATGAGTTTTAATCTTCTTCTGTCTCCTTTGTGTTGATGTTTAAATATATGTGTGTGTACATAGTATGTGTACTAGATATATGTATAAAAATAAGTCAGTGTATAAACCCTAAATTTAGAATGTTGGCTGCTTCATGTGGTCTGAGCAGGAGGCTTCTTGTTTCCTGTTTCTCAAAACACGAGGTCTATGTAGCAACATCACCCAAGAATCAAGAATGTTGTCGCAGTCAATGTATTTGCTGGAAGAAATTGGTCTAAGCTGGAATAATTGTACTTACAGGCTTTGTTAGCAGATTGTTTCCACAGATTCCTGCATGATGGTGTGAAAATAATAGAGTTGATACAATTTTATGTCAAATAAAGGGAGTCAGTAACTCTAACAGCAGCATCCTGAGGAGTTCTTGCCAGTGAGAATGTGCAGCTTCTCAGGCAGTGTGCCTGGAATGGATGCTCAGGGCCTTGTTTTGATAGACACCAAATGTGCTGAGATGTGAATGTGTGCTGTCTGCTGTTCTTGGGAATTGTGATCCATGCGCTGGTGCCTCTGCTGAGATGGCAGCCCCGAGCAGCCCGTGGCTGCCAGAGCAGCAGGTGGTGAGTCACTGCAGGGAGGCAGAGCCTGAGCAAAGTTATTGCTGAACACTCCTGTGGGGTTCTGGTGGAGGAGCTGGAAATATTTGTGCTATGTCATCACAGGATCCCAGCATGGTTTGGGTTGGGAGGGACATTAAAGCCCATCTTGTTCCACCCCTGCCATGGGCAGGGACATCTTCCACTGTCCCAGGTTGCTCCAAGCCCCTGAAAAAATCAGTCATGCTTGGTGTTGGAAAGATAATGTGCATTGGATTTTTACTCTTTTCTCACTCTTCTCTGAGACTGCTGACATGTTACAACCTCTGCTGATTAAATAAGCATCCTAGCATTTATTACAACTTTTTCAATGAAAAAAACACTGCCCTGACATTTTAATATTTCATATAACAAAATTATAAAGTGCAGCTAAATGTTTTGAAATTGCTTTTAACCCTTCTTCTCATTATAGATTCTGTTTGCCTTGCCTCTTTAAACACTACAATGTATATTTCAGTGCTTCCCTTCCCCATCCCTTTTTTTATTCATTGCTGCTGTAATAAACAATGTGTATGAACGCAGGTAAACTGTTGTGGAAAGGTTTAGCAAAAAGAAAACAAAAATCAGAAATGCCTTTGTGAGGAGTTTGCAGCTATAAAATAGTATCAAAAGTGTGTATTTGAGGCTCAGATATATCTGTGTATCTGAGCAAGTGTTTGCCTTGCTTATTAAAATATTTCTCTGTGTAAAATGAGAAATTATAAAGTGAAGGCAGCTTTCTGGGTATGGTGCTGTGTCATCAAGTGTTGTTGAGACATCAAGGGCAGTGTGTGGTCTGACACAAATGTTTTCTTGCGCAGTAGCTCTGATGTGGAAAGTTCACACAAGATATGCCACTGTAATTTCTCTTTGCCTGGAGCAGTTGGACATATGTCACTTTACTTTTGTTTGTTTGTTTGTTGTTGCAGAAATCCATAACCATGAGCCTTGTTCAAAACTCTTTAGGTAAGCTTTTTTTGTTGTCTTGCTGTGGTGGCTGCAGAATATAAAAATAGGGAGCTCCCTGCAATATATTAGCATTTCAAATGTCCCTACCAGTGTTTGCTCATCTGATGGTTTTGCAGAAACACAGGGAAGTGGCACCAGCCATGACAATCAAAGTAGGAGTTTAGTTTTAGTAGTAGTTTGGAAGGGGTTTATTTCTCTATCTATTTAGATTTCCATCTTGTGTAGCTGGTGGAGGTAGGGCAGCAGTCAGGTCAGCTCATATCACTCTGATGATGATGAGGATGAATGTCAAAATCAATTTAAATTATTGTAGTCTTAGGCTGGCTCTGTCTGGGCCTGGTGGGTCACAGCATCCCCAGTGTGCCCTAACCCTGGTAACTTGCTGGGTTAACAAGTTGGTTTGTACTTAGTGGTACCAACCTGCACCAACTAATTATTGTAAAATTGTCAGCTTTCTAGTTATTTTTGCCTTCTGATCTCCGGAACTCCAGAATTTAAATTAAATATGGGGCTAATATATTCTATTTAACAGCTTCCATCTATTTACATGTAGATTTTCTCTATAGTCTCCACTTGTTACACAGTGATGGCTTCTAAAGCACTGTCTAGAATTCCTTTTGAGAAGGAATTCCCAATTAATCTCCTCTTGTCTTGAGAGATTTCCAGCCAATTAAGAAGACACAGTAGCTTAGACATTATGATTGACGCTGGTTGCATTAAAGAGAAAAGCTGCAGTCAGTCACTTGCTGGCTGATAATTACAGAGAGGGTACTCTTAACCCAGTGATTTAAATGCTGCAGACTCCACACATGGAGATAATATGCCAGTGTCTGGCCAGCTCCTCCTGGATCCCAGGGATGCTTTGTGCAGCACATATCCAAACGGATCACGTTCCCTGCTTCCCCCAGGCAAGGAATTGGTTGTTAGTGCCGGAGCTGATGGAGGGAGGGGAGCAGGCAGGATCTCACTGCGTGCTGCTGCTCAGGAAAGCTGATGAATTCATTTACTGCACAGCACCAGGAGCTCTCACAGCTCATACACTTTTTATCAGGACCAGAGAGTGCTGTTGGTTATTCCTGTAAAGCACAGACAGGGAAAGAGTTGGATATCCACTGCTTACCAGGATTATAAATAAATAAATATTGCAAACATGAATTGAAAATACTGTGCAAATATGACATAGGGTCTCAAATTAGTCATTAGTTGTAGTCTGAGTTTTCCCAACAACTTACACCTTGAAGCCAATGGTAGTTCCACCTTTATTTACCAGCCAAGCACTGAGCTCAGGATTTGGTGGTTTTTTACCCCACCCCCCAAAAACTGAGATCATAGACCCCTAAACCAGAGTGTTTTCTTGCACTGCTTTAGATGTTAGTGATATCAGCTCTTGAAAGAGACCAAGGAGGAGTTTATTTTCAAATGTTTTTCCTTTTATCATGCAGTATGATCTACTTGAATTTCTAAACTTGTCTGCATAGGTAGATTTATAAATTCTTAAATCTGTCATGTCCACGAAATAACGACGTCAGGGTTTGGGTTCAGCTGTGGAAGCAGAACCATATGGAAAGACCATGATACTTTGAATTATTGCTGACTCTTTTGGCTTCAAAGGTCCAACCATGTGAGTGTAACTGCAGGACTGGAGCTCAAGAAATTGATTTGGAGTTGTATGTGAAATGGCCCTGCTTTCATTTCTTCTAGGCTGGTAGGCTTCTGATTATCAAAGCAGAGTTTTACTGAATGCTGGTCAAAATAAAATTGCACAGTGCATTTCTGTTGGTAAAAGTGAGGCTCTGGAAGTTGCTTTGTATTGTCTAGAATGCCATCTACTTGTAGAACACTCAAAGTATAAATTATTTACTTTATGTATAATATGTGTGTATAAACTGTGTACTTACCTTTCTCTTCCTTTTTGTTCAAGCTTTTATGACTATGCAGGCAAAGTTAATGAGGAGAGTTTGGACAGGATTCTTAAAGACCGAAGAAAAGTAAGTTTTCTATCTGTTCTTCCTGTTGTAGGCATTAGAAAGAGTGGGTTTGGAAAACAAATGAAAAACAAAAGTTAGTTAACTGGAATAAATACTTCCCTTCACAAATCTGATGGTTTGTTTTGATCCAGGGCTTATCCTGTACAGAAGTTGTTGGATTTGCGGTGCTTAGAATAAACTGGGGACAATGTCTAATTTCCCTGAGGAAATGCAAAGGATTTAAGTGTAGGTCTCCAAAAGTGTAGGGCTGTATTGATTCTCTCAAACTCAAATCTCAGGGAATTCAGTTTGTTTTGTTCTAAAGCTTTTGGGTAATGGTGATACCACAGTTTTAGCCCCTTTATTCTCAGAAGGTGAATCTATGTCTCTCAGGTAACACTTTGGGTTTTTTTCTGATGTCCTTTGATTACAGAACGTTATTGGCTGGTACAGATTTAGGAGAAACACTCAGCAGCAGATGTCATACAGAGAGCACATCATTCATAAACAGCTGACACACATCCTTGGAGTGCCTGATCTTGTCTTCCTTCTCTTCAGCTTCATTTCCACTGCAAATAACTCAACCCATGCTTTAGAATATGTGCTTTTTAGACCAAACCGAAGGTAAGCAAACTCTGTCAGTGAACCACTCCTCATTCTTTGTTCTGCTTCTTACTGCTATTCTTTAAACTACTTAGGAGTTTGTACAATTGCACTTAAAGAAGGCTTTGTGTTTGTCCAATGATATCTTGGGGTGCTTGTTAGTGATGACATTTGGGTTTTTTTTTTGTGCAAATAATTTATAAATTAAAATCAGGGTGAACAAAAATTCTTTTCAGTGTCTAAATCATCAGACAAAAAAATCTATTTTGAGAGACATCAGATGTCACTACCATGTTTCTTATAGTGGATATGAATGTACCTCTGGTAGTTTGAGTGCACATTTCAAAGGTTCTAAGAGGTGTGGAGATGGCCCTATACTAAGGGAGTTTTTGATCCTGCACTCATTTTGAACACAACTTGTAATATTCAGTTACTTTGATATCAAACCTAATGCAGAAGCTTTAAAATTAGATGAGTTCTGATCATCAGAGGGATGGGATAATATCAAGGCTTTTGTAAAGAATCTTTTCCAGATGAATTAAGAAAGCTTTCTGAACTTTCTCTGCAGGTATAATCAAAGGGTGTCACTTACTATTCCTAACCTAGGCAACACTAGTCAACAGGAATACAAAGTTTCTTCAGTGCCAAATACTTCTCAGAATTATGCCAAAGTTATTAAGGAACACGGGTAAGGACTTTTCCTTTTTAAGTCAAGTACTCATCAAGCTCTACACTCTGTACCTCCCAGAGAATACTACAAATGTGCATGTTGAGCAGCAAAAAGCCAGTTCTGGAGGACAATGATCAGTTCCCAGTGTGCTTTTTTCCTGCTTAGAACTGGATCTTTTAGAAGAACCAAGGGAACTCGGTGCACTCTTCAGAAAAGCAGAGTTGGTGTGGCCAGTCCATGCTGGGGCCCTTGTGGCTGGAAGCTTCTGACTTGACTTCCACCCACCACCCACCTCCCCAAGGAATTCTGTGTGCAGGCTTGCTTTAAAACTTGAACTCTGCCTCAGAAGCGTTGAAGTCTTGTTGTTTTTCATGAGTATTTTCAATTAAATGCCATAAATTCAAAGTAGCTTTTCTGGCTGTTAACAATGAAATTATACAAGCTTAAAGATTTTGGCACAAGTTTAATCTCATTCAAATGAGACTTCATTGTTGCAGAAGGAATTTTGGTATTGAATATGCTGCCATCCAAATTTTGGTTTATGACAGTATGGTACATCTTTAGCAATGTACTATTGCTAAAATAGGATATTTAGCAATAAAATGCATTTTAAAAATACAGTGATAGACTGCTTAACAGGAATTCAAAGACAGCATGAGCTAGAAACCTGTATTGTCTTTTCTCACTAATGATTTCTGCTTTGCTTTCATTTTTAGTACTGATTTTTTTGACAAAGATGGAGTGATGAAGGACATCAGGGCTATATATCAGGTTTATAATGCACTTCAGGAAAAAGTACAGGTAACATCCTTTACTCCATGTTGGTCTGTATCCATGTGGCATCTTTTATTCATCCTTTGGTTAAAGCAGGAGTGGAGTGGATGAAGATTTTTAGAGCTCATAAACAATTATCAGGAGCTGTAGGAAAATAAGTCTGAATTTAAATGTTTCAGTTTCTTTGTAATGTGAGCATTTGCAGTGGCTGCTGTGAAAGTGGTTGGTACGAATATCACCATTTTTTTCTCTTTTGCAAGTAAATGATTTAATACTTAGTGATTTATGGGAGGTGTTAGTCATTTTTAAGGGTTTGCAGTGAAGAGAAGCCCTGCTGAAGGCTGTAGGGATTTGCAGAGGTTTAAAAATGACTCCTGGCTCTGGGTATGGAGCATGAGCAGAGCACCATCTGTTAGTTAAAACTTGTGAACATTTTGTGTGGAGCATGAGTGAATCCTGCTCCAAATGTGCCAAAGCATCTGAAAATGCCTCGAGTGTCAGCTCTGCTCATTGTGAGCTTGTCAGTTCACAGCTTGTCCTGTGTGAAGAGCAGTGGAGCTGTGCTGCCCCGGGAGCTCACACATCTGCTAATTGTGCTGGAGTCACAGCCTGTTCCCAGGCTTTCCCTTTGCATCTGCCCCGGGGGGATTCGTGTCTCTGCTCCGGCTCAGCTCTGCTGCTTGGCTCCTGGAGCAGGGAACAAGGCAGGAATCCCTCCAACCATCCCCTGCACCTGCCTGCACAGGGGGAGCTGCTCTTTCTCACTGGGAAGTTGTTACTTCCAACCTCCTTTGGAAGGTGGGTAAGGCAGACACTTCCATGGCAGCTTCGGGGAAGAGGGAAATTTCTCTTCAGAGATGTATCCATTAGCTAATGGCATTGTTCTGTAATGCTGGCCTTGCCAAGAGCACGGCTGTCCTTTGTGCTCCTGCTGTTGTTTCAATCACTGGCTGCAAAAATGGAATTGGGGTTCTTTAGCCTGGAGAAAAGGAGGCTGAGAGGAGACATTGTTACTTTTTCTCCCAGGTAACAAGCGACAGGAGGAGAGGAAATGACCTCCAGTTGCACCAGGGAAGGTTTAGATTGGAGATTAGGAACAATTTTTTCACAGAGAAGGCTGTCAGACATTGGAACAGGCTGCCCAGGACAGTGGTGGAGTCACCATCCCTGGAAATGCTCTCTTCCAAACTGATCATGGTTAATGATCATGACCAATACTTAATTTCATAGAATCACTGCATGGTTTGGGTGGGAAGGGCTCATCTCATTCCACCCCCTACCATGGGCAGAGAGATCTTCCGCTATCCCAGGTTGCTGCAAGCCCCATCCATCCTGGACACTTCCAGAGATGGGACACTAACCAGCTTTGGATCTTATTAGGAATCTTCTGTTATGAGGAATTATTTCGAAATGCTTTTCCTATAACACAGCAACAGCAGTAAAAAAACCAATCTCGAGGTTGAATATCTCTGCTACAGTTGAATCCTGCTTTTAGTTTTGTGCTTCAATGGCTTCTTGTCTGGTAATAGCTTTATTAATGTTATCCTGAAACTATTATCTATATTTTTGCCCATTCTTAGCATATCTTATGTTTTTCTCCCAGGCAGTATGTATAGATGTAGAAAAAAGTGAACGTGTTGTTGAATCTTTTCAAGCTGATGTGAACAAGTTAAAAAGGCAAATCGCACAGAAGAAGAATGAAAAAGAACAAGAAATAAGTAAGTTGCCTTTTAATTACCTTTTTTTTTTTAGAAGCAGGTGCTGTGAGGAGAAAAGGTTTTGTGGAGTTAAAATAATTGTTGTATTGCTGATAACTCGTGGGAAAAAACATCCCATTGGGAAGAGCAATGTGATGGATTTATGTTGAATGACACCCGAGCTGTGAAAGTTTGTGTTGCAGGTATTTCTGCTGCAGTCATCCAGTGTTAGCAAGCTTAAAATACAGGAGAGACAACACTGTAGAGAAAGAATGAGCAAGTCAGTTCTGGAAATAACACAGGAAAAGATCAGTTGTAGGAAAAGAAAAGTGGAAAAAAAAGGCTAAACACTGGAGAGATTTGTTTTGAAGGAAAGAAACAGGGTACTGTGCTCACAGGGCAGGAGCTATCCATGGTTTTATAAAGCCTTTATTCCCACTCCCATTTGCTGACTTAGTGGTAAAGATGTTTAGCATTGAAATACCACTTTTCAATGTTCAAATGAATCTTTGTAGGTGTTGTTCATCTTATTTTGCTGCTCCATAATTTCCTGAGCCAGTGAGACTTGCTGTGTGAGCAGATTTGGCTGGTTGCCACAATGTCCCTCCTTCCTAAAAACTGAGTGTGGCCTCAGGAGACTTTGGTTAGCAGTAGAGAAGTTTTGTGAAGCACTTGGTTCTTTCCAAAGAGGCACTGCTGATCTAATTGAATTTGTGAGTGCAAGGGAAGACCGAAGGTAGAGAGAAGGGGCAGACAATAGGCAAATGGGAAATAAGATTAAAACCTAAATAATTCATAAGCAAATCACATATTTCAGCAAACACTGCCTCTTTTAACCCATTTTTTGAAATGATAAGCAAATAATGAAATTTTGTCATTTTAGCTACAAGGTGTTTTTTATTATTTTTGTATCCTGTTAGCTCAAGCAGTGTCTGACAAAAAGATGGTTTAGGTGGGTGATCACCCTAAACTCTACAATGGGCCTGCTGCTGCTAGGACTGGTATTTTAATTTTCTCCAGGCAGCAAAGTACTGTTATCACATGAGCATTTTAGAGCACAGTTTGATCTGTCAGCCCAAGTTCTTCTTTCTCTGAACCTCAGTGATAACGTAACAGACCAGGATTAGCCCAGGACCATTTAAAAGGTGGAAGTAAATGAGTCACTGCTGTTTCCTGCTTGGCTGGAGATGAAGTAGGCAGGGAGCTGCTACTATGGGGAAGCAGAGGTGGGTATTTGGTGTGACTGGAGCTGATCCCAGCACAGATGGGAAAAGCTGGGGGAGGAGGAGGAGGAGGAGGAAGAGCAGTCAGTGCCCAGCTCTGGGTACTACCAGGGAGATGCAAATGCTGGACTGAGAATTCATGCCAGAGCAGATAATCACGTGAGAGGGCTGAAACAAGAAAACATGCAGCGTGGAGCTCTGCAGTATTTTTAGATGTGAGTAGTTAATTACTGAATCTGGCCTTCTGTTCCCACACTTGCTCAATGCTGGGAGAATTTCCTTGGTTTTAGTGAGGAAAAGGGAGCGTTTGATTCCAGTTCCTGCAGGAGTGTTGTGTGAGAGCTTGGTGTTCTTGCAAACTTTGGGTTAACAGGTTATGACTTACACACTCCAGCATAAAAGGCAGTTGAGACTTCAGTTGCCAGATCACTGAAATAGTTCTGTACATGTAGCAGGATGTTCCAGGCTTTGGTGAGTGCTGTGCACCTCCCAGATGCCAGGAAATCTCCCACTGCAGTTCTCCTCTTGTGGCCCAGAAATGGAGTTCTGTTATGTAGCTACTTGGGGGAATATGTTCTTTTTATTCCCAAGAGACATCTCACTGACTTTGTTAAAGGAACTCTTCACCCTCTGTTTGGGGTTCCTCCAGAAATAGGGTGTTACAGTAAACAGAGCTGATCCCATTGTGTCCATCACCTTACACATCCCAGTGTCACTTCTGGCAGGTTTGTTGGGTCATAACCCCTTTGGAACCAGTCAGAAACCTCAATATCTCCCAGTGCTTAACAAAACTTCCTGCCAGGAAGCTTTTCCTCGTGTCTAGTGTACAGCACTCTAACTTACCTTGCTGCAGCAGCCTCTTAGGCACATTTAAGAATAAAATGGTTTCCTCAGTCTTCCCTACTGATCCCAGTTATTCCAGCCTTTCCTCTTAGGTCATGATTTTTAGATCTCTGATGAGCCCCTTTTTTTCTTTTTTTGGTAGAGTTTCTCCATTTTCCCTATTTTTTAAACTGTGGTGTTCAACATTAGATATATTCCAGTTGCATTTTTAACAACTCCAGTGAAATGATACATACCTGCATCTCCACAGCTGAGCACACCTCATGCATATTGATATTTATAGTTTACATAAATCAAGTTTCTTTTCTGCAGAAGCATGGAAGTGTTCCTCATTTTGCAGCTTTTGCAGTTCATTATTCCTGTGCACGTCTTCCTCAAATTATTTTCCAAATCAGCTCATTTAAGATGACTTTCACATTCCTGCTCTGATACCCTGCTACACTCGCAGCTATAATCCCATCATTTAGGTTTTTAATGGGAGTGCAGTTTTTAAAATAATAATTTGAGGGAAGAAGACGTGGTGACTTCTTTGCAGGTGTCATGAGGTTGTCCCCCAAAGCACAAGGGGCATTGGAACAGAAAGTACAAAGTGATATTTTTAAGATGTAACATCAAATATCAATTATCATGGATGAAAAGTGAGTGGAGTTTTACTGAATAAGACACGGGTGGAGAGGAGCAGGCAGGTTGAGCCCAAACACAGGTGCTTTTTGATGTGAGAAGGAACTGTAAAATACAGAGGAAAGATGAGGTGGAAACAGCAACAGGCTGTGGAAACATCCTGTAGCTGTGTTTTTTGGGAGCTTCAACTGGAGGAAATGATCTATACAGGATGACTGCACATGAAAGTGTAGCACGCTTGCACTTGGATAGTTTATTTGCTTTCTGACTCATTTTGGGTTTGAAATGGGATCACTGGGATAATTGAGCTGTGCTGATCCTGATGAGCTTCATGGCTGTACTGCTAAATTTAGGGAAGTTTGTCACGCTCAAAGAGCAGGATGCAGTGTTAAGCAAGAGTTGATGTGATGGTCAGGGATGGTGTATTGATGACTCTAGAAGCCTAAAATCAGAAGTGTGAAGGATGAGTAGAGCAGACTGAGAGGACAGGATCCAGTGCTGGGGAGTTGGAAAGCAGTGCCAGGGATGAACATTTGATGACAAGCAGAAAGAAAGAAGAGAGGACAGGCAAGGTGGTCACAGCTCAGGTATGTGGAGCAGGTTGCCAAGAAATCATTAATTACCCCCTGTTCTTTGCTTTGCAGGAATGCAGCAGGCAATTTTAAGCAGGCAGATGCCAGCAGATAACTTGGAACCCATGTTTGTTCCACGAATGTCCTACACTGGGTTTGCTGTGGAAGGCTGCACACTTGAAGATTCCGACGTCTCCGATCCTCCCCCGCCCTACTCGGATTTCAACGCGACCACTCAAGACAGTTCTGTGAGCCCGGGGCTCCTGGAGAGCAGCGTCTTCATGCCTCGGCCTCAGGCAGTCGGTTCTTCCAGTTTCGTTTCCACAAGTGCAGGATTGAAATACTCTGGCAATGGAGCATCCATGCCATCTTCCCAAAGAGCGCTCGCTGACAACGGTGACGAATCAGAAGACAGTGATTATGAGAATTTGCTTGAACCCACAGAGTCCTCTGACAGTGAATACTCACAGACAAGGGAGTCACGACCTTCAGCACATCCCGATGGTGATTCCAGGAACACTCAAACTTCTCAGATTTGATAGGGGGGAAAACAAACAAACAAAAACAAATCCACATGACACTGTTTTTTCATAATTGTTACCGAGAGATTTTGGGGATTTAACCCGGAGGAAATGAACTACACAGGATTACTGTGCACACAAAATGTAGAAGACTTGCACTAGATGGTTTATTCACCTTGTGATACGTTTTGCAAGTTTTATAATGGAATCATTAGGATAATCAAGTTGTACTAATACTGATGAGGTTCATGGATGTACTGGTAAATTTAGGCAAAATGAAATTTATAGAGATCTTGTAGCTTTTGTTGCCATATTTTCTTTAAGACAATAAATTGGGATGTAGTAACTAAGCACAGTTAGTCTACAGATAATGTTCTCAAATCAAAACTTACCTCTTGCACTATCATGCCTTGAATTTTAATTTTTGAAAGGGAATAAATATATCAGCCGCCTTCAAAATAGCTTTCTATGGTAAGCCAAATTGGCCTTTGCAAGCAAAGAAATTTTGATAATTCTGAGGAGCCTGATTGGAAAAGATGTGGTCAACCTCCTTCTGTGGGCATGCCCTCAGCAGAGGAGGGGTTTGGTTCGCCCTTTTTTACTAGCAGAATGTGTCTCACTTCAACTGATGGTTGCCTTTTTTTCTGTAAAGGGTGTTGGGGAGGGGTGGGATGCCTGGTAAATCATCCAGATGAATGTCATAAATAGAATTATTCTGGTTTCATGGGTTTACGATGACTTTACACCACACTAGCCTCATTTATTGTCTCATGTGTTCTTTTAGCATAAACATGAAGTGCACATACAGGAGTAAATGACCGACAGAAGTAGTAAATCCCATCATGATTGGACTTTGGAGTCTGCAAATTACAAACGTCAGAGACTGCTTCTTGCATTTTATTTGCATCTGAGTATTGGATTTACGCTTCTAGATGAGTTATTTTATGTAATAAATAGGGGATAGGCTAGGAGAAGATTGTTTGGAGAGTCCCCTGGGTTTATTACCTCTTTTCCTCTGGGTGGAACATGTAAATGACATGGAACATGTATTTTAATTTGAATTACAGCTCTTGCCAGAAAACTGCCGTTTGGGATAAATGAAGTGTGGTATATTTAGAGAATTTCATGTTTGGATGCACTTACTTTTATTTAAATACTGCTTGTATGCTAACGTTGCCCAAAATATGTGAAATTGTGCCACTAAGAAGTTTGTATTATTGGACTTTATCCCTGATGTGTAAATGAGAAAATACACATTTTAAGATGAGGTTATCTGCAGCATTTATCACTTTGAGGTGTCAATAGCCACTTCTTCGGTTTACACCCAGAACAGTGAAGCAGTTGCTTAAAAATGTTAAATATCTCAAATTTACACACTGAAATTTTAGTCTTTTGGATCATATCCACAGGCAAAAGTCTGTTCATTACCCTCTCCTTACCTGTACTAAATTAAGCAAAATAACTTGGGGAAAAATGAGATGTTAAAATTGCCACTCTTCTACCGAGTGTTTCCACCTTTAAACATCTAGTGCTCTGGTTTTAACTGTTTTACATTGTTCTCATTAGCCTTAACTGGATGGATTTTTGTCTTGGAGTGTTGCAATCCCTGGAACAGAGACCTTGCTGTGGAGTCCCCACCCGTGAGCACCAGTGGCTCAGGTGTGAACGTGTCAGTGCTGGAATCAGAATTGACAGGTTGGCAGCCACCGTCTTTGTTTCCATTCTGCACAGAAACCTGCAAAATGTACATCTCTGACAAAGCAGTTCAATGTGACAATAAAATCTTATTTAATCCTAACATAGATTTTAATACTTGTCAGGCTCCACGCTGGTGCAAGAGCTCGCTGGGAAGCAGAAGTGCAGCTCAGAAGTGGTTTGTTCAGGCTGGTCTGTTTGTGGGACTGAGGGGATGTGACAGAGTGGGTATTCCATGCCTGAACATGTGGTTATGTTTATACAAGGTTCTTGAATTCTGGGGTTATTTAACAAAAAATATTAAAAGTTCTGTTTGGTTTTCCAAGCACCCTGTAAGTGGAACAGGTTTATCATCATGCCTTCCAGCCAGTGCTACCTGCAGGTATTTCCATTCACCATAACTGCTGACTCATAAGAACAAAGGGTGTGGCTTTATTAATATTTTTTGTTTAATTCAGGTAATATTCTGGCAAAAATACACCTGATTAGACTGTGCAGTTTTCATGGCAGTCCTGTTAAAAACAACAGTGTTGGGTTGTGATCCGTCAGAAGGCAACAGGGAGCAGCTTTAATCCTGAATTGTGGAGTTGCACACCTGTGGAACACACCAGGTTTCCAGTGTGACTCCTGGACAGTCCCTGTTGGTGACTCCCAGGAGCTGTGTCCTCTCACTAACAGGGAGGCAGCATTGAGGAAAAGCTACTGAAAATTGCCTTCTGTGCCCTTCATTTCCAAGTCCTGGAGTTTTCCTGGTACAATGAAGTATTTTCTGGTTGGTTTTGAGAAACCTGGAATTACTGTTTCCTNCATACACACATTTCTCTGTCAAGTTAGATTTGTGGGGGGTATTTGCATTTACCTCTGCAGTGCTCTCTTCTGTAGCTTATGGATTTGGGAAGAAAACAGCAGTTTAATTAGAGTTTCATTAGTAAATTGGTAAGTATTGGGACACCTTCAGTGCCTGAAAGGGTTTCAAGAGCGGGAGAAGGGCTTTGGACGAGGGCATGGAGTGACAGGACACAGGGAATGGCTTTAAGCTGAAGGAGGGGAGATTTAGATGAGATATTGAGAAGGAATTGTTCCCTGTGAGGGTGGGGAGGCCCTGGCACAGGGTGCCCAGAGCAGCTGTGGCTGCCCCTGGATCCCTGGCAGTGTCCAAGGCCAGGCTGGACACTGGGGCTTGGAGCAGCCTGGGATAGTGGAAGGTGTCCCTGCCCATGGCAGGGGGTGGAATGAGATGATCTTTAAGGTCCCTCCCAATCCAAACCATTCTGGGATGCTATGAGCTGTCCCAGCCTGTGGTCAGGACAGTGACAGGAATATCCTGTGCCTCAAATTCCCATTTGTCCCCCTGGGGGGGCTCCTGCAGAGCTCTCACCCCAACACCTGTCACACCTCACGGCACCAAGTGCAAGAATGTTCAAACTTTGACTCCTGGCTTCTCTTGCTTTTCACTCTTACCTATAAATAACCTTTTATTGTGTAGCAGCATCTTGGCTGAAGTTCCTAAAAGAAGAAAAAAGGAGATTCCTTTGCTGTGAACAAAAATATCTGTGGATTCCCCTCTGGGAACAGCCGGTGTTACTCCCACTGGTGCAAGCAGAGAGGCTTCAAAGGCAGGGAGAGCAGAGGTTCAGGAGACCTCACTTTACAGGAGCTCCAGCCTGGAGATTGTTCTCCTTATTCTGAGAGAATTTCAGGTTCAGCTTCCCAGGGCAAGCCCTGCAGCTGAAGATGGATGTCAAAGCAGGTCAGCCGGATCCTGTAAGAGCTACCTTCGGGAAAGAAGGGATCACCACAATCGCATCAGCTCGTGGTGTGGGTGGGTCAGGAGTAAATCCAGCAGCAGGCTGTGTGCCAGTGGAAATCTAGCAGGTTTTTCCCCCTAGGAAAGTAGTTTTTTCCCCTTTCTGACCTTTAAACAAGATGGTAACTTGCACATCCTTGTCTTTTCCCTAGGCACCGTCCAGAGAAAACAGAACACCTTATTATTGCCTTTTCCAGGCTTATTAGGGAGAGGTGCCTGCTGAGCTCTGCAGAAGGAGCTCAAGGCCACCAAGGCTGGGAAAGCTGCTGCTCTGCAGCACTCCAGGTCACTGCAGGGTTTTGCATTAATTATTTCCAGCTCTCCTGAGATCCTGTTGTGCCCTGCTCCAGGCTCTGCCAGCACCAGGGCTCTCAGTACTCACCTGGTTTTAAACAGAAGAGTTGGTTGTTCCCCTCAGGTGGATTTGTGTGCCCTGTATTTATTTCCTCTGGCTTTATCCGAGAAGGTGTTAGGAAGGGAAACCTAAAAATCCACAAGAGACAAGTCAGTGATAGAATAAACACACAGGTGTTTTGAAATTCTTCCATTATAAGCAATACCTTTTTTTTAAACTTTTACTGAATTAATTTTCCTGCTCAACATTTTGCTTTGGGCAAATGTGGCTTTTTTTTCCAAAGGAGGAAAAATAGTACTGCTAAAAGTTTTCCCTTCAGAAGGCTCCACCGTGGGGATTGTTCCAACAAGTTTTTTTGTGCCAGTTTGTGATTTTTAACACGTTTTCAAGAGCGAGAGGCTGCTGTAGCTGTGAGCAGGGATCACTGGTGGTCTGTAATATTAATAAGGAATAGCCAATTTTAGCCATAAATGGAGTAATCTTAAATAAGATGCTCATACTCAGGACTTATGGAAAAAGTCCTTTAAACAGGATGATACCACCCAAATTCTGTAGCTGTAACTTTCTAGCCTGAGCAGAGTTCCCAGCTGAGAGGCAGCACAGAAGGCACTGCCTGCTGCTCAGCAAAGTTTTTATCTTAAACCTGTAGAGAGGTTTGCACCATAGAATATGGAATGTTTTGGCTTGGAGGGGACGTTATTAAAGCTCGCTGTCAGTGCAATAAGCCAAGGTTTTGGTGTGCAGGAAGGCGAATGCTTTGCTGACTTTGGGCACATTTAAAGTAGCTGTCACCTGCTAATAATAACCCTTAACTCAGGGATGTTAAATTGAATACAGCCTGGACACTTGGAAGTGTCCAAGGCCAGGTTGGATGGGGCTTGGAGCACCCTGGGACAGTGGAAGGTGTCCCTGCCCATGGCAGGGGTGGAATGAGACGATCTTTAAGGTCCCTCCCAATCCAAACCATTCTGGGATGCTTTGAGAAGAGATGAAGAGAGCTGAACTTCCCATGAGTGCATCAGCCATGCCAAGTGGGGGTTTGGATTCCCACAGAAATGGAACCTTTGTTTCAGCAGCTGCTGTTGTGCAGGTCCCTCCTTTTGCTCTGACATCGGACGCGCTCGCTGCAGGTCGCGTCCCTGATGGGCCTCGTGCAGCACCAGAAAACGTGAGGAATGCAACATCCCTGCTCCTGAGGGCAGCTGGGTGCTGCAGGGAGCCCAGGGAAACCACGGGCAGTTATTTTAGCAGGGAACATGATATGGAATTGGAGACAGCTGCACCAGCACAGTGTCACAGCTGCACAGCAGGAGCTGCCTCCGCTGTGCAAACAGGATTAGAGAGAGGGTGGAGAGCACTCCTCCTCACTCCAGCAAGGGACACCTCTGGCTCTTTTAATCCTACATCCTGCCTTGGATTTTGAAGTGCCCTGCAATAAATCCCTGAACAGAGAATGAGGAGGTAGTCTGAGCAGAGGGACCAAGGGACTGAGCTCCTGGGGGTGCCCACTCCTGGAGCTCCACAGCCCTCACACTCCTCATCCCACTGGAGAAGTGCTGGCAGGGTGGGGTGAGGGATGTGCCAGTTATCCTTAAAAATGCCTGATCCAGGCATTTTGGTGGGATTAAGGCTGTTATTTTAACAGCAGGTTTCTCACCTGTTCCTGGTCAGTCCCTTGGCTGCTCGGTGGGGGTGCCTGAGGGGGGTTGGCTCACACTCTGCCATTTTTATGTGCTTGTGAATTGCCCAAATCCAGGTGAATTCTTGGCTTTGGCACATTTAAGGGATCTTAACCCTTAGCAAGACCTACCACAGTGCCTTTCCCTATGATGGATGCATGAAGCCCACAGCTGCTATTCCCATTTTTAACTGCTCTCCTACATATGGCTACCAGGGAACGTTTCCTTGCTGAGCTGATGACTTTGGCCAGAAATCCTTAAACAAGCTTTTACACCCAAATTCAAACATTTCCTGTTGAGCCCATCTCCAGAAATGTATAATGTATCGGTGCCTTGCTGCTGGAAGAGCAGGGAGTTTGCAAGGATAAAGGAGCAGGAAAAGGCAGTGAAGCTTTAGCAGGGAGTCAGCGAGCGCTGCTGTGAAAAATCACCCCGCAATTCTGGCAGTTCCCTCTGAGCTGTTCACCCGTGGAATGGAGAAGATGGGGAACTTCTCAGCTCATTTATCAAAGCACTTGGTTTTCGAAGCACTTTCGCTTTAGTGAAGCACTAAACAAATATCAAGCAGGGAGAGATCATTTCTCCAGCTTGTGTGGATGCTCTGTCTACAATCGATGGGGACAGGGGATGGGATTTATCCCGGGCATTTCTTCTGTGCTGATGTTCCCGAGGAAGGAGATTGATTTTGCCAGGCTTAAAAACCAGCCTTGGCCTTCAGTGTTGTGGGAAGGGTAATTTTAAAACCAAATGTTTGTTGGTGGTGTGGAATTAACCCCCAGGTTTTTGACAGGCTTGCAGGAAACAGTGGTTTCCAGCCCCCAGTCCTGCAGTGAGTCCCTCTGTAGCTGGAGTGACCACGGCACATGAGGCAGAGCTGTAGGATTGCTTTGATCTTCAGCTTAAGCTGGCCCAGGTTACAGCCTGTATCCCGGAAATCCACCTTTGTAATACCCAGCATAGCATGGAAAGCTGAGTGATTCCCTTTATCTAGCTGTCCTAGAAACTCCACCACAGCTCATTTCATCCTGGCCCTTGGGAATCACGGCTGAGAAGGGAATCTCAGCAAGGGAATTGGGTCGGTGTCGAGTCCCTGGTAACCACGAGTTCACAGCACGTGGCTTCTCTGCTTGGCTGGAATATTTTCTCTGTTTCACTGCTCATGTCTTTGTCATTAAATACAACTGTTTTGATTTTATTTTTCCATTTCACTGTTAGGTTTGATTTGAGGGCACTACAAAATCAGATGGGGCAGCCACAGCCCCTCTGGGCAACCAGGGCCTCCCTACCTGGGACTCTCCCTCCTGGGGACCTGCAGCAAGCAGAGCCAGACCCTCCCACTGGTCTGCCTTACATTTTCTTTATTCCTTCCTGGTTTTGGCAATGATCATTTTTAATGCCTTTGGATAATTCTTAGCTGTAACTGCACAGTCATTGTGGGGGGGAATGATAATCAAAACGTCTCTGATTCGAACACCCTGTGCTTTTCCCTTTTCCAGAAATACTCGTGCAGACTGACACCTGCTATTGTGCTGAGGCTCTTTTTGCTTCATCAAACTTCTCTGCAGATATTTAATCTATCCTTTTTTTTTTTCCAGTTGCAGTTACAAAAGGCACTGACTCAAGTCTTTCAGAGTTATCATTTCAAAAATGGATTCAGAATAACAACAGAAAAAAAAGGGTTTTTTTTTCAGGGGAAGGTGAGAGAACACAGAAGTATTAAAGTTAAGCACAACTTTTTACAGGTGCTGGAAGAGGAGATCTGCACTTTTGTCATCCCTTCAGAATCCATATTTCAGGATGTTTTAGGCAACACCTTGAGGAAAAGCAAGCAGCGTTTGGGGGCAGAGGGAAGGCACAGAACGGCTCCATCAGCAATGGAATTACAGGGGAGACGGGGAGCTGGGATGTCAGGGGAGGTCCTGGGGGAGGAGCAGTGGGTGCTGGCTGGGTGGTGGCTGGGTGCAGGCTGGGTGCTGGCTGGGTGCAGACTGGGTGGTGGCTGGGTGCTGGCTCTGGAGGGTGCACAGAGCTGCCCAGGGACACTGTGGGACACCCTGGGACACCGTGGGACACTGACACACCGTGACACACCACGGGACACCGTGGGACACTGTGACGCACCGCAGGACACCGTGGGACACCATGAGACACCATGGGACACTGTGGGACACCATGGGACACCATGGGACACTGTGACACACTGTGACACACCATAGGACACNGACACACCGTGGGACACCATGACACACCATAACACACCGTGGGACACCGTGACACACCATGGGACACCATAGGACACCATGGGACACCGTGGGACACACCGTGGGACACCGTGACACACCATGACACACCGTGGGACACCGTGACACACCGTGGGACACTGTGGGACACCGTGACACACCATGGGACACACCGTGACGCACTGTGGGACACCATGGGACACAGGACACACCGTGGCACACCGTGGGACACTATGGGACACTGTGACACACTGTGGGACACTTTGGGACACCGTGACACACCGTGGGACACCATGACACACCGTAACACACCATGGGACACCGTGGGACACCGTGACACACTGTGGGACACCATGGGACACCAGGACACACCGTGGGACACCGTGGGACACAGGACACACCGTGGCCCACCGTGGCCATGGCTGCCCTCCTGCCACTGCCAGCCCAGCTCAGCATCTCCCAGGGAGCTGTGATGTGCTGGTTGCCCTCTGTAAAGCACTGCATGACCCACCCCCCACTTCAGTCAGTCAGAGACTGCCTTGGTGACTGCTGTGTGCAGCAAGGCTCTGGCTGCCCGCCCTCGGGGGGAGGCTGCAGCAGTGCAAAGCATATTTGTGAAAACCCACTCGTAAAAAAGAATGAGGGTTTTTTAAAATATGTTTTAAACTGTTAACGTCCTTTATTTGCTGAAAAATGCCAGCTGCAGTTTTCATGTTGTTTTCTACATTTTAATAAAATCTCCAGGGAACACTCAGTGACAGAGACAAGTGCTTGAAGCCCAGGGAATGGGATCTGTTTGAACACACAAGGACTGAAGGTCAGCTGCTGGGACAAGGGAAGGTCCCCACATCACTTGGCTTGTGCCTGATGGAAGATAAATGGATGTTTGTTCCCAGAGTGTGACCTGGCACTTTCTGACTTCATGTCTAGGAGGATGGATGAGCTACTGAGTCCTTGGGCAGCTTCACTCAGCCTCATCTTGGAGCTCCTGATTTTTAGTGGACTGATCCATGCTGTCCCAGTGCAGGTGCAGTAGATGATCGTGTGGGTTCCCTGTACCCTGACATCAGGGACTTGGCTTTACTCGATGCCCAATAGCACAGTACCTCTCCTCTTGAGACATGCTGAGCACAATGAGGGTGTTCAGCCTGGAGAACAAGAGGCTCTGGGGAGACCTTGGAGCCCCTTTCAGTGCCTGAAAGGGCTCCAGGAGAGCTGGAGAGGGACTTGGGACAACAGCCTGGAGTGACAGGACAAGGAGGAATGGCTTTCCATTGAGGGTTAGATGGGACATTGGGAAGGAATCCTTCCCTGTGAGGGTGGGGAGGCCCTGGCACAGGGTGCCCAGAGCAGCTGTGGCTGCCCCTGGATCCCTGGCAGTGTCCAAGGCCAGGTTGGACAGGGCTTGGGGCAGCCTGGGACAGTGGAAGGTGTCCCTGCCCATGGAAGGGGTTGGAATGAGATGAACTTTAAGGTCCCTTCCAACCCAAACCTTCTGTGATTCCATGAATGCAGTGCCCTGACACCTTGTCCAGGTCCATGCCAGCCCCGTGGGTTCCAGGGAGCTCCAGCCACACACCTGATGGAAAAGCAAGGACAGAGGGGGAGGCCCAGAGCCTCTGGTGATGCTCCAGCAGGAGCAGGGCCCAGGAACAGCTCAAGGAAAGGGGAGAGAGCCTCAAACAGGTGAAGGGCTCATTGTTGCTACTGGCAACATCTCTGGGTTGCCGTGTTTGATGAGACGTGGGAAGTCAGGGAGGAGGTTGGCTCATCCATCTACTGCTCCTGTAGGATGGGAATGTGTCTGCCACCCATTTTCAGCTGAGCTCATTAGGGAGTCTAAACTGGTATTGATCATAAATTCTCTATTTAAACCATTTTGAGAAAAAAGCCCTTTCAGTCCGCAGCGAACCTTTCCTGCCGTATTTTCAGGTTAATCAACAGTTTTCATCCTTTATGAAAAATCATGAAGCATGTGTTCTCTCTCTTGGTGCAGTTCTCTCTCACTTGGAAACCTTCTCCAACCCTTCTGTTTTCCAAAGCAAAACAATTAAAACCAGAGGTTGTTTTGCATTCCAACGTAGCTATTTTTTAACGTTAACTCAAAAAATGGCACAGATAATTTTACCATGGGAATATTCTAACACACATACTGTTTTTCCCCAAACAGGGTAGGTATTATTCCTGTCCTGCAATGGGTTTGCTGAGCTTCCCATGCACTGAGGTGGTGCCATCCCTCTGGATTTGTCCTGGGAGCTGAGCAGTGAGCTCAGCACTGCCCCAGCCCCTTGCTCTGCCCAGTACATCCCTTCTCCCATCCTGCTTTCCCCTTGCTCGCTGCAGCACCAGCAGCTCATCCCATCTCCCTGCCAAGCATTCCCCAGCCCCAGCAAGGGGATAATAATGCTGTGCCATGCATGAGGATTAATATTTTAAAGTGGGTTGAGGTTAAAGGGTGTTCCACGGATCTGATCTGTGCTGTTGGAGGTCAGCAGAAGCTTTAGGATAAGGATGGCGTGATAGTACTTTAAAAAATAATTATGGTTCATTCTTTTGAAATCCAATTATTTCCTGGAAGAACAGCAGGGAGTTTCAGTGGGATGGCCATGGAAGTCGATTACAAGACATGCAAACCCTGCATGGCTCACAATGCCTGCACCAGCCCCGGTGCCTCCCCTCCTCAGCACACGGAGTTCTGCTTGCAGAGGAGTTTATAGTAAGCTCTGAGCTGCATAAATATTAAAACATATAATCAGATGATTGCCTGCATGTTATATTTTGCTTTGCAGGGATGGCTTTTACTCTCAGCAGTGGCACAGAGTGCCACACAGCCAACCCCAGCCCACGCAGCCCTGGGGGATTGGTCCCGTGGAATTTGTCACGTGTTTCTGTGGCTTGGACATCACCTCCTGCGTGGGTACCCGAGTCTGGCTTGCAGATAAATTCCCAGACGTGGAAAAAAGAAGCAACTGCCTCTTTGCTGGTCCTTCAGCCATGCAGACAGATGGCCCATCTGCAGGGTGTGCCCCAGGGCTGGGTGGCAGCAATTTATGCCCTTTCTCATCATTGTGTAAGGATCCAGGTCAAGCTGCAGGTGTGCACTGGGTGATACCTGGTTAAAGAGCCAGAGATGATCCACCTCAGCACACCTGAGTGTGCAAACACCACTCCTGTGGAGTGGATCCATCCCTGCTTTTATCCCGTGGATGAGCAGGCAGCCCTGGCCCCGCTGGTGTTCGGTGTCAGTTTGTTGGAACACACTGCCCATCCCCTCATGGGATGTGCTGCATTATTCATCAGAGAGATGAAAAACTGGAGGAGCTATTGTTGGTCCTGCTTCAACTCTCCATTCCTGCAGCATTGAAAGGAGCAGTCATTACCTGTCTCCTCTTTCAGATCCCATTTGCCAGCGTGCATATTCCCCGGGAAGCTCCATAGGGCTCCTCAGGGCCGGGATGATTTATTTATAGGAATGACCTTACAGCCACTTGGAAGGCTGACTGCTGACATTTGTGCTCTGTAGAGTACTTGTGGCAAGAAACTCCCTGCATTTCCAATTCTCCTTCCAACCTGGATAAGTTTTGCAGCCTGTTTCACCGCTGAACTCCGGAGGAAACCACTGCTGGATTCCTCCATGGCTCACTCAGACCCCTTGCTTGTTTTCCACACCTGTGTTTTCCTGTTCCCTCTGCAGATCCAAAGCCTGGTTCCCTCTGCAGATCCTGACCAGCTGCATGGAGCAGCATTGCTGTTTCCCTGCAGGCTGCTGGGGGATGCACATTCCCCTCGTGCTGCTGCCTGGCTGCGTGTGAAGCATTTCCACCAATTAAGCTGGAAACGCCGCCAGGGTGACCCAGAATTACCCAAACCTGCTCTGGCTCTGACCAGGGCACGTTATTAAAGTGCAGGTTCATGATCCACGGGCTTGGCCACGCAAAGCTCCGGGCACGTTCTTGATGAGCAGAGGTCCCTGAGCTTCCCGGGGCAATGTGACTGAGCTTTTTGTGTCCTGTTTATCAACAGCCAGCCTGGGCTCGCCCAGAAGGGTTTTGTTTGTACCCGCGCTGCGCCGGGCTGTGAAGGGCTTTAAATAGCTCCTGACAATTATTTTAGGATGTTGAACAGGGAAAGAGCTAGTAAATGTCTTTGGAAAAGGTCTGATTATTGCAGAGGGAGAGCAGGGACGGGGAGAGGGAGGCGTGGATGCAGAGGGATGCACGGCTGCCCGAGCACGGTGGATGTGCAGTGAAATGGCCCTTCTGACCACTGCTGTGTATTCAGGGGGGGCAAAATCAGGGCTGAATCCTCTGCTGAAGCTGTTAAAATTCTCCAGTTTGGGATCTCTGTGAGCCATTTATCACTTTATGTGGGTAAGAGCAGAGAGAAAAACAAATTCCCCTAAAACTCATCACAGAGTCGCTGCCACGGGACAGGGATTAGAATTTGGCATCTGGTGCTCACTTCCTTTTTGGGGACCTTGGCAGTGTTAGCTCCCAGGCATCTCCCTGAGACCCTTCATCAGTCCCCTCCGTCCCCAAATTCCACAGGCAGTCTGAACAAGTCCTTGCACCACGCCTGCCCCTCACTGGGCAGACCAGCAATCCAGGCCACTGATGCTGCAGCAGGGAACCAGAAGAAAACACTAAAATCCCTCACAGAAGGCTGAGATCCCAAGTTTCAAGCCGCAGCTTGGTGCAGCTGCAGAGAAACACCAAGCATGAGGCAGGGGATGGTGGTTGCCATCAGTTCCACCTGGGAATAAACACATTCCTGCCTGGCACAGCCAACCCCTTAACAGGCTTCTGGCTTCATGCAGGGAAAATGCTGATCTCTGCAAAGCAAAAGCCTGAAAAGTGTTCCAGGAAAAAAACGTGGTTTATTCCTAGGGGGAGAAAATGGGACAGCCAAGGGAGAGCAAAGCAGAAGGGTGCCAGGGTGGCAGGAAGGCTTTGGGGATGTGATGGGAGGTGACACAGACACCACGTGGAGCAGTGGTAG
>VZTH01017183.1:181564-259821 GCA_013397815.1 Aleadryas rufinucha | reverse complement strand
TGGAAGCCACACGGAGCAGTGGCAGGGCTGGACACTGATCTGGAAGCCACATGGAGCAGTGGCAGGGCTGGACACTGATCTGGAAGCCACATGGCCCCTGCTGATGCTGGCAATCATTCCAGCTGCCAGCCAGGGGAACGTGGAGCTGCAGCTTTCACTGGTTTATGGGGTGTTTATTGTCCCCATGTCCCCTCTCTGCTCCTGCAGGACTGTGTTGGTCACCTGAGCCGTTTAATCCTCCATAATCTGCTTTGGAATATGGGTTCTGAGGAATGCTTCGTCCCATCCACACCTTTCCAGATGATAAAGGACTGTTTCAGAAAGGTCCCCTTCAGTCATTTTCAGGTATTAGATATTCTGCAGCAGGAGCTGAGATGGTCCATGACCTCTGAGACATCTGAGTGAGAAATGACAGTGATGCTCCATTTAGATGAGGCAATACTCAGCCTGGCTGGAAACTTTCTGAAAATGAGGTGAACTAAACAGTCAACAACTTTTAAAGTGTCATAATGATGAAAGGATTATTAAATCCTGAAGGTGGGACCAGGTCCTGACCCTCATCTTGGGTTAATTGTTTTCTGTGGGGATAGTCCAGGACCTGGTGCTTTTCAGAGGGTTGTTGCAAGGGTTTACAATAGAGCAAAGGGAGAAAAACTACTGATCTGCCACTTGGACCAGGGGTGGGAGTTATCTGACAAGCTATAATTTGAGATCTCTGAAGTCTAGGAGAGAGCAGTCCTTTTAAAGTCTCAAACTGGTGGCAGTTCCAAGCTGGGACATCATGTGCCATTAGGGAATGGAAATTCAGTCATGCAAAACAGCTAAACATAACAACTGCTAAAAGAGAGCCTGTTTTGTGCAAGAAAATAGGGAGGCTCAGCCTGTAAATTTATTCTCCCGTGTCCTGCATGAGGTTTTTGAAAATTCCCGTTTACACAACGCAAAGGTTAACCCCTCGTTGGGAGAATCCCTAAAACCCTGCCCTGCTCCAGGTCTTCCCAATGCCTCTGTGTGGTTAAGGGTTAAATCCTGAAACCCAACTCTCTCTCTCAAGTGTCTCAACCACTTCTAAATCAGGTAAATCAGAGTTGGAACCTGTCTTGAAGCTCTTCATCAGAGAACAGCTTCCAGCTTATTTCAGAGAGTTCCTGCTAAAATATGCGACTTTGGAAAAATTTTATTACTGAAAATCTGAAAGCACAATTTCCCCCCAGTCTGGCTTCCAGAAAATATCAAAGTATTGTGTGGCTTTGAGCACACAAGTAACTGATGGGGTAAACAAGGGAAGTTTATCTCACATCTGACTTACCAGGGGTTGTGGTGACCTACCACAAGGTTTGTTTGAGCATTTTGCTTCTCACATGTTGTAATTTCGTTGTTTTCCTTGCAAAGCCGCATCTATACTTGAGAAAACAAAAGGACAGAGGCACAAATGTGAGTGTACCACAGAACCCCCTCAGCAATCCGTGGTTCCAGCTTCACACAGCTCTTTAAATTCTGCTTATTTTCAGTCCTGCATGGGGTTTCCATAGGGTTTCCCACCTCTCTACAGAGGAGAGGGGAATTTTCCTCCTTGTAACTAATATTTGTTATTTAGCTTCTGGTCACCACAAACACTTATCCAATATTTTTTAATGAATTTTGACTTTCTTCTTTTTCTTTTTTGTGCCAGACCTCCTCGTTTCTCCCCCTTGCGCTGATTTTTCGTGCCCACATATGATTCATTTAATCTTTCCCAAAAGAGTGCAGGAAATTAGATTAACGAGGCAAATTAATAAACCAGTGTAGCTGTGAGACCTCACACACTTTACTTACCAAGCACAGCACATCATCCTTCACTCAGAGGCTCAGGATAAGTTATTAAGGAACGGATTTTGCCATCCTTGGTGCTTTGTGGCTACTGCCAACCTGGAAATGCTGCAGGATTTCGGTGGCTGTGCCCTGGATTCTGAGACAGATGATGGCCACGGGGTGCTCTGCTGCAGCTGGGGAATCGAGGTGTGCTGGCTGCTCTGAATCCCTGCCAGGAAATGCTCTGCAGAGCCCGAGACTTTATCACAGCCCATTGTAACCCCACAACAATGAAGCCATTAGAGCTTGGACCTGAGCCCGCAGTGCTTGGAAGTGTGACAGACCTCACCTTTATGGGCACTAACAGCACAGTTTGTGGCTTTATCCATCAGTCCCAAAGTGACTTAACCTCCCACAGCCTCGGTGGGGTGGGTTTGGGGCTCTGCACCCTTCTCTGAGGTTTGAGGTCTTTCCATCATCAGGCTGGAGATCCCAGGGTTGCCCTACCTGTTTCCCTGCTGAGGTCGGGAAAAAGCCCACCCAGACTGTGCAGAGGGTCACTTTAGGAGCAGTAACTCTGTACTCTCAACACCTCCAGCCCTTTGGCTGGGATAAGGTGGAGAATGACCAACAGGATCTGCCTCAGGAGACAGGTCCATGAATCCCAGACTGTGCCTGGCACAGCTGTGGTGGGATGCTGTGCTCTGGACAAGCTCACCACGCTCCAAGACAGGGCTGGAGCCCATGATTCTGATATCGATCTTTGTTTAATACAATATATTAAGCAATTTAAACAGCAAGCACCTGGCAGTGCTTCTTGGCAGGCAGCCCACGCTCTGGGGAGCATCATTTGCTGGCTCTGCTCTGCCTCCCCCACCAGCAGCTCTGGGGAGAGGCACAGAAAGCTGGGAGAGACTGGGAGGGCAGGCAGCAGGGACCCTCTGGCTGAGCCCACCCCCAGACAGCTTTTCTCTGAGCAGAGGGACTGGAAGATTTCTCTTTTCTCTTTCCAGAGACTGGAAGATTTATCTTTTTTTAAGTAATATTGCTTTTTCTGGTGAGTTTTTTGCTCTGGAGTGGCTCTGGGATGGGGTACAGAGGGAACACCAGGGCTGCTTTTACTCTCCCAGACAAGGAATGCTGAGAGACAAGGGAGAGCACAAATCCAGATGAGATTTGGCTTTTCTCAGTGGCTTTCTTACAAAGTGCACCTGTGTCTGTCTGGAATGGTTTTAAAAGACACAGTTCTCGAGCACGGGGAGGTGGGACAGAGCAGGGGCTCCTGTGTGTCCTGTTCCAGGTGGTCTCTGCAAACTTAGAGGCTCCTGACCGTGGGAGTGATGCTCTCCTGATTCCCTGAGTTCTCTGCAGGTGGAAGTTAGCTCCTTGGAAACCTGGGGATGGCAATGTGGTGATTGCCATGGAGCACCTGCTGGGAAGTGGTGACCTTGGCTGTGGTTTAGTCAGCCCCTAAAGCTTCACCCATCCAGGCTGGAGACAGAAACGTTTATCTCATCAGGGAGATGTAATTTCTGTGCATCCTTTAATCTGGGAACCCCACCTTCATTAGGGAGAATGGATCCAAGCACCCAAGAGCATCCTGAAAAGAGAGCAGGCTGGATCACTGCCTCACCAGGCAGGTTTGGGACTGAATGTCTTCCCAAGTTCCTTTGTAAGCAGAGTTTTCTACTTGTTTATGTTTTTGCCCTGTGTAATCTGTTTGGTTTGCCTGGAGGAGCAGCAGGACACTAATTAATTAATGATCACAGCAATGACTCACTTTCCTTGTGCCCTCCTGTGGCACCTCCTTTGTCACAGGAGGAAGCAGGAGCACAGATCCTGTCCCAGGCTGCCCTGGCCTGTCTCCTAGGGAAGGAGGGCAGCAAAATATGAATTTATAGTGACTGTACAGTGTTTGTCACTTGCCCAGTGTCACCACAGAAGAAGCAGCACCATGTGAGCCTGCTCCATGAACAGCCACTCAGTGTTCCTGAGGGAAGCTGGAAATGTTGGGATTTTAATAGCATTGGGATTAACTGCCTGCTTAAATGAGGAAGGCAATAGCTCAGTATTTAGTGTGACTTCCTGAACAAAAATGGGGATGCTGCTTGCCCTGCTGCTCAGGGAAGGGGCTCAGCCTGGTCCCAGGGCAGGCTGGGCAGGAAAGCTCCCACTTCAGGGCTTGTACATCACTGCTGCTTCCCCAAAATGCCACGGCCTGTAGGAGCTCCAAAAAACCCCACAAAAGCTGCTGCAATCTCCATGTGGGAATCTGTAAGGGTGGGAAATCTCACCAGGATTAAAATTCTCCCTCCCCCCCGCAAGCTGTGGTCTAGTGAGAACACAGAATTAACGTCTTGTTTAGGACAAAATAAAATTAATCCAGATTTGACCACCTGGTCTGCACCAGGAGAGAGAAGGGATGCTGGAGAAGGGGGAGGAGCTGGGAACATCATGTGGAGGGGTCAGTTTTATTTGTGAGTGGGCAAAAAGCTCTTTGTTGTGGGCAGGTCCCTCCCCTCAGGTCATCCTGGCTGTCACCAGATGTGGCTGAGTTCTCCATTCCCAAACAAGGCTTGGTCATATCCTCTTATGACAGCTTAGAGTCTGTCATTACTGTTCATTACCAGACTGACAGAGCAGGGCCTGCCCTTGCTGCCCTGCCTGCAGCTAAAATCATGGATGCAGGGGTCAGGAATCCCTGCTGCCATTAGAAATCCTACAGGAAAAAAGCCTCTGAACCCCAAACTCACAACCCCCAAGTCACCATGCCAAAATAAAACATATATACATATATTTCTATTTTTTTTTTAACTGAAGGGAAAGATTTCCATGTTACAGCATTGAAAAACAGCCTGAGGAGTGGCTGATTGAGCCCCTTAGAGTTCCCCTGTACATTTCTTTTTCATGCTATGCTGTATGAATGTAAGATTGAACATCACACAGCTTTTTGGCCCCTGGCCAGGCTAGGGTTGGAAAATAATTCCCTTTTTTATAGATGTCTTTATCCATCTAGAATGTGTAAGTTCAGACAGGAAGGATGTGAGCACTTCAGAGAAATTGATGTCCAGTTAAAGAAAAGCCCCACTTGCCTATTTTCCTACAGACATTATTGAGAAAGTTCAGGTGAACTGGAAGCAGCAGCGCACTGAGGTGAAAGCTAAACTGGATGTTTACTTTCCTCCCACTTCCATTTGTGATCCGTAGCTAGGAACTGTTCAGCTCCCTATTTATTTAATGGGAGATGATAGAATATTTCAGGATACAGCAGCCCATGTTCTGCCAATTCATAGGATAAACAGACAAAATGTTTCCTGGGGTTGATTTGTCAGGAACAGCTGTTCTTTAGGACGTTGTAGGTATTTTCCCCTCAAACAAAATTTGATCAGGACTTAGAAAAACCTCCACAGAATAAATACTCCACAGTTCAAGCAGACACTGCAGCTGCTCGGTGGGGAAGGCTTAAGTTATGGAAATAGGGAAATTGCTACTCCACAGGAAGAGGGGGGCTAAACATTTCCTCTGGCGTGGGAAGAGTTGTCACAGCCATGGAGAGAAACAGAGCACCCAAGGAAATGGGGACCACAACAAAGGGCACTTAGTGACTGGCAGATCAACATCATTTTCCTGTCTAAGCACTTGGTATTAGTGCTTGAGGACAAACAGGGTCAGAACTCACCTTTAAAATATTTTCTACACAAGGAGAGAGACAGAATGTGTCTAAATAGCAAAACATCTTCCTTTAACATTGTTTTATCTTTTTTTTTCTTCATGTCCTCTTAGTCATCATTATTGTGGCCAAATGTTTTAATTTGTCACCAAATACAGGTTTCCCTCCGTACCATGTAAACTCCCTTGTCTTTTCAGCTCTAAAATTGTACAGTGTTTTTGAGGCCATTTATTTAAAAAGAGTTTTTAAAATGAAGGTGGTTCATTGCACAGAACCCCTGAGATATCTGTCAGCAGTGCTGCATAAATTACAGCCTCTTCTAGTGACCATTTAATGCGAGGAAGATGGAAAAAAACAGCATGCAGATGATGATGAAAGCCAAGAGCATTTTTCAAAACTCAAGGTCTTCACGCTAATAATAAAAAATTCCTTGTCCCTGCTGGGGGTGACCTTGTAAAAAGCAGCTTGCATGTGGCATCTCAAAACATCAGGACTAAATTAGGTCTTCATAATGTGAGTGTAGTCTGAACTAGGGTGTTTGTATTCCCCAGGGGGGTCAGTGTGCCTGGGAGGTAACTTGTTTAGCCTAGTTCAGATGCAGTGAAACGCTCGGGGATGTGTTCAAGCGTGGTGAGCTGCAGGTGCTGCTTTCTCCTTGCCTTGAGAAGACAGGACAGCTCAGAGCAGCTCGCAGGCAGGTGGCTGCTGGAGAGGCCGATGCTGGATGAGAAGTGAAACTCTTCCTTTTAGATGGGAAATGTTGCTGGCTGGACAGCTTACAAAAATGCAGACGTTGTGGTTAATGCTGGTGTGTTGAAACCAAGCTGGTTTGCACAAGCTCAGGAGTTCCAGCAGGTTTCTGAGCTACACTAATTATCCTGCCAGGATGACCAGGATGACCAGGAGATGACCTGGAGCTGATGGAGTGTGTCTCTGGGGAAGCCCCATGTCACAATAAGGCATCCTCATCACCACAGGGTCCACCTCTGAACCAGCCTCGCCCCCTGGCTTGGGCATCAGAGACTTTAGGAGACCCCACAGAGCTTTGGAGAGCGAGTACCAGAGCTTCTGGATAAATTACAAAAGCCCCAAATTCAGTGATAGCTTAAATTTTTGTTTTAAATAACATTTTTCTTTTTCTGACAAGTTTTCATTACATAGTTTTCATTACTTCCATTACCTCTTCTGTAGAATTAAGTATTTTAGAACGTTGAAAATTGAAGCAGAAAAGAAATAGAGGCTTTAATCGGCTCTAGCTATAAATTTGGATGAGAAATATCAATTAAATTCTTTTTATCATGGTCCTTCCAGTATTAGGCTGGCAGAAAAAGAAGCCAAAACTGTTCTTGGTGTTCTAGGTTAATGACTTGTTTCTAATCCATAATCTCTTTTATTTCACACAGTCTCACTAAACTTGGGACTTCATGCTCTCTAGTCACATTATCTCTCAAGGAAAACCAACTCAATTAAACTTCATTTGGGTTTGAAAAGAGGCAGAGTGTGCATGTTTTGGAGACAATCAGCACAAGCTTAGACTGCTTATCAGGAAAAGAATAATCAGTGTCAGTGAGACCCTGGAACAGGGCTCAGAGAAGCCGTGGGATCTCCATCCTTGGAGGATTCAGACTCAAGGGTACAAGGCCCTGATCTGAGCAGATCTTGTCTAGACCGTGCTTTGGCCAAGAAAAGCTGGACCAGAGGATCCTTGGGGTCCCTTCCAGCCTGCTCCTCTGCGATTCTGTGGCATTATCTGATACACATTTAACACCAAAACCCTTAAATCTGAAGGCAACATCTATGAGTACAAAAAATATTGTAGCCACAGCTCTGGCACAGTCTCCTCTGGAGTGGGCTGCTGCAGCCACAAATCCAACTGCAATGCCTGAGGGTATGGAAAGAAAAGGAATATGTAGGTATTCTGCTAGATGAGGAAAATCAGCTAAACAGGGCATATCTACCCAAAATGTCACCCAGAATACAGATGCTAATATTCCTTATTTTTCCTGGCATGTTTCAGGAAGTCCATGATTAGTTTTAGTCGTAAGAACTCAGCCTGAGTGAGCTCTTGGGGAGAGCAAATGTACTCATCCCTCTGAACTGAGTTGGGATATTGATCCAGCATTGGCACAAATAGAAATGCCTTCAGCACTCTGGAACTGGCAGTCAAAAACTTTAGGAAAAAACTTAACCGGCTGGTTTGTTTTGTTCCACAACACTGGAATTATATTTTTAAATAATGAATTTTAGGCACCGATACTTGTGATTCTTTTTTGGTTCTTTGCTTTTAGTTTCTGAACCCTTTATCTATATTTAGTTGATATTTTATGCTTTTCTGTGCTGCTTTGAGGATTAGAAATCTACTTTGAAAATAAAACTTCAGATTCTAACTTAATCATTAGATTCTAGAGGCAGAAGGTCTAGGACAGGAAGCAAACATTCCAAGAAAAACATTAAAATACTGACAGCTGACAGAGCTGTGATGTAACAGTGTTTAACTGAGAAGATCTAACAGGACCATATGCCAAGGCAGTCAACAGCTCTAAGGGGAAGCCAAAGTCCAAGGGACTTTTCTCAAGGAGTTATCAAACCTAAATAAAATGAAGCTGTTTTGATTCTGAGCAACACCAGTGAGGCCTTATTTGGAATATTCTCTAATGTGGGAGGAAGACAGCCAAGAAATGAACACAGTTCAGCTCTGGAGCTGCATGCTCTGAGGGAAGCCCAGCTCACTTGGCCTCTTCCCTGAGTGCCTGAGGACACTGTGAAAACTCTTGAAGATTAAGCAAATCAGGCAAGATGTGTGCTTGAGATAAGAGAGTGAAAATTCAAAGCCAGGATGGCAAGATGAGAGAAACAGCAACAAAATGAAATGGCAAAACTTCTGTTTCTTCAGCAGAGTGGTTGGAAAGCTCTCATCCAAACAGGTTTGGGCTCCATTTGAGAAATAAGGTCCCTAATTTGATGCAAATGATCAGCCTCATGCATCTGAACAGCCTTCTGTTTCTGACATGGGTAGCCTGGACTCTCATCTACATCAGGTTGGATGGGGCTTGGAGCAACCTGGTCCAGTGGAAGGTGTCCCTCCTCATGGCAGGGGCTTGGAACAAATGACCTTTAAGGTGCATTCCAACCCAAACCATTCTGTGATTCTGTGATCAGCTGTGTGATAAATATTCCTAATATACTCAATGTAATGTGATTTTTCTATACCAATGAAATATGGCTTGTGGGCAAAGGGCCAAATCTGGACTTTCTCCCCAGGCCTTCGGTGTTTGCCCAGGTCCCTTGACTGTAAAAGTTGACTTGGGAGGGGGAGGAACCATCAGAAATCTTGGGGAAACTGGGCTATGTGAAAGCCATACCCAGGAAGAAAAGGATGTGAATCCCTCCCGGACAAGGATTTCAAAGGTTCCACCTCCAGTGGAGGAATGTGACCTTCCTGAGACCGAGCAGCTCACCAATTTCCAATGATTCCAGCAGGAGCTCAACATTTTGCATAATTTTGTAGAATTGGTTTTATTGATTAAGCTGAATTGCATTGGGCAAAGCTAAGTCAGCGGCTCGGCCTCTGCTGCCGTGGTGTTCGGGCAGTAATGAGATGTACAGACAAATGATTACACATGGATCTGGCTGGCTTATGGCAGCAACTGTTTACTCCTCAGCTAAATATCCTCCTGAATTCTCTCATCCTCAGTCCTCTCTCTGACCTCTACGGAAGATCTAAGCTGCTGTAATATTTAAGCAATTTCAGCTGTACACAACCCCAAGATATGTTCTAAATTGTCCTTTGGTGTTAAAGCCCGGTCAATTTACAGCTGTGCCTGGATGTGGGCAGCTCCAGAGCTGGCTGTCTCATAGAAGTGGAAGCTTTTGAAGCTTAAACTTTTTTTCAGAGGGCTTAGGCAAGAGAAACTCAGATGCAGCTGAGACATGTGGCTGGAAAACTGAAGCAACAAGTTCCTGAAACACAAAATCTGTAGTTTCTCAGGGTGGCAAGGATTGTTTGGGAGACAGCAAACATATTTTTCATATGAGAGCAGAAATGTGTGTTACAAAAAGCCTGTTTATAATGCAGTTTACCTACCAGACAGCCACGTCAAGCTGTCAATGGAGAGAGGACTGACAACAAGCTAATGACCTCCTGCTGCTCAATAAATGTCTCAGCTTTGCTCCAGCATCTCTTTGTGCAGTGGGAGGGAGACAGGCAATGTTCTGTTGCAATTATTTTATTCTGTTTCTACCCATCTTTTTAACACAACATACAAGAAAGGCAGGCACAGCAGCTTTTGTGAGGCCTGATACAAGTAAACAATAGTTGCTCAAGCTATAATTACTAAATTATTTTCTTTTAAAGTTAGGAACAAAAGCAATCAAAGAACTGTCCTTCCAGAAAAGTAATCTGTTTTGAAAATGATTTATTTTTCTGTTCCCCTCATTGTATCTGTAAACAAGGCAAAGCATGATGAGGTACCCTGCTAGACAGCTTTCTGCAAGATTAAATTAGGAAAAGATGGAAAGCTACTTTTTGTGCAGTTGTTGAAACTGCCTGTTTGTGATGAAGAAGGCTAAGAGAAGGTACAGATTTTTTACAGAACACACTTCTAAAATATATTAAATCATATTAAAGTAATGAGAATTTATGGATCAGGCCAGGCCTGAATTAAAATGAAAATCTCATCCAAAATTTCACGATGTTCCAGAAAAAATGTCCTTTCCCCATTTTAATTCCAGACTTGTGTATTCCTTATCTTCCTCAGTTACCATCCAAGATCTCCACCAATGGCTTTAAAGTATCCCTGATATTTTTTCACCATCCTGCTGAGCCAGTAGTGTGGCAATTGGCACTGCTCTGTTGGAATCTCACTCTCACCTGGTTTGTTTTCTGGTTTTTATTTGAGCTGTCTGTGTTTAATCCCAGATTTGCTCATAAAAAGGATAAGTCTCGATAAATGGGTAAGGGAAAGGCTTCTGAGACACAGAATGAAAATATCCAGAGTCCTTAAGCAGTCTATTGGTGGATTACGTCAACTCAAAGATAGATTTTGCTCCCTCTGGCTCATCAAATAATCTGATTAGCTGGTGCTGATTATGCTGGGCATGATGCACTGTGTTCTGCAAACCAGACACAGAACGTCCCTTCTCTGTTGCCTCATGTGCTCCTGGACAGCCTTATTTATAATAAATCCCATTTTCACTTTTGCCGACCACTAACAGCTTTGGCTCGAATTTGGGCCATATTAAAGCCATCTGATAATGCTGCCTTCTGCACAGGAGAAGTGCTGGGCTCTCCTAAAGCAGAAAAATGTCTGAGTTTTTGCCTCTCAGCTCCACAGCCACTGGATTTAGCATCTATGGCTTTTATACAATGTTTGGGGAGGGGTGATGCCATCAGAGGGCTCACAAAAGCTGCGAGTCAGAAGAGGGGGCTGCCTAACCCAGCATCAAAACCAGTGGCAGCATAATGTGGGATTTTCATCTCCTCCTCAACTGTCAGAGTTGGAGGAGTCAGTGTTATGCTGACCCCACACTTCATTTTCTGCTGCCAGAAGCATTTTGGAGGGGTCCAGGGGGTTGGTGGTTGTTAAAAGTGTCAGTGGTGAGGGCGAGAGAGATGGTGGCCATTGTGCAGAGCCATCCAGGCTGTTTAGGCCTGACATTTCTGTACAGCAGTAAGTTTATGGATTTCAGTCCATTTTTATAATGGATTTTTGTCTCAAGCCCTCACAAATGTCTTACATGCCCCTGAAGTGACTCAGGCTGCTGCGTCCTTTTCGAGTCGCGTTGTGACTTGTCACTGTCATCCCTGATGACTTTCAGAGTGCATCCAAAGAGCTCTTTGCGTTTTCCTGTGCTATTTTTCTTTCCCCTTTGTTTTTAACACCCTGTCTCACATTTTCCTCGGTTCCCCCTCTCTTTTCCTCCTCTCTGTCCTCCCCCCTGCATTCCCGTGCTGTGACAGACCTGCTGATGCATGCTCGGAGCGGCGGCAGCCACGCTGTGCTCGCCATCTGGGACGGGCAGCTCCTGCAGTCTCATGGAGTCTCCAGATCCACACTGAGTGCTGGAATACAGCCACCCCATCGCCTCCCAGATTCCCGTTTTTCTCCACGTGTGCTGCCTTTCTGTCGGCCACAGACTCCTTCACCTACACAAGGTCTGCCCAGCTGAGGAAAGTTTCTAAGGCTCCCCGATCACAGGGCTCAAAGCCTTCAGCTGGAAAGCCCTATCCCGATGGATTTACTCCTTCACCCCCTTCCTCTGCTCCATATGGAACCAGAGAGAAAGCAAGAAAAATATGAGAATGTGGAGGCTTTCAAGTCAAGTGCTCCCCACTTTGAACTTTTTTCTCTTTGCTATTGAAATACACCTCAGAGTGAGGAGGCAACAACTCACAACAGGCTTTAGACATATTTCTGCACAGTTTTTCCAAGCTAGATTTGTTTATTCTCTATCTTTCCTGGCTGTTTTGTCCCTGAAACAATCACCTCCACACACTGACTACTTGGAGAGCTGTGAGGGGTCTCTTGCTGGCTCCATGGATGTTCTTTCATGTCCCTTCCAACCTAAGGCATTCTATGGTTCTATGATTAAGCCTCCTCTGACTTCATCCTTGCCTGGATAGGGGGGATAGTGATCTAGCTTGAATACTTTTATGATTCAGATGAAAATGGGAAAAGGAGCCACAAAGATGGGATTTACTGGGTGTGAAGGCCCAGACTGACTCAGAGGGTGGAAAACTGTTAACAAATCAGTGAACCATTTAAAACATCCTGTTCTCAATCCAAAACCTGTGCTTCCTTTGGATTTTTGTGCATTTCTATTCCTTGCCCTTTATCTAAGTGTTGCAAACCTTCCTTGCTCCTGAAAACACAAAAGGATAAAGCAATGGCACGAGCAGGATCTGAGGAGCTGGTTGAGTAGGGAGCTCTGCATATTCAAAGTTCAGCTGGTGAGAAATAACCATCTGGTGAGCACGAACATCCCTGCTCCTGGATAAGCTGAGGATGAATCTCCTAATGGGAGCCAGTGCTCTGCCTGAGAGCGAGGAGTTACCAGGGTAAAGAGAATTACATAAGAGCAAGATCTGCACTTAGACATCACTAACTAGATGTAATCTTTGCACTCAAGCTGAGGCAATTCTGCTGCAGCACAAAAACACTCCATGCCAGCAGAAAATAATTAGGTTTTTGTCTTTTTTTTGCTTACCTGGAGCACAATTTAGTGTCACCAAGTCCCCCCAGCTACTACACGCAACAAGTCTGCTCCTGTGGAATGTTTCAACGCTTGCTTTCTAATTATAGCTTTGGGTATCATTTGCTCGGGTATAAACAGGGTGAATCAGAACAGAAACGTCAGGGAGGGTTGAGGGAAAAGGTCTTTTACTAACAGCGAGCATCAGGACAGAAAAAATCAGGGCATCTTGTAAGGCAAAGCACTCGTGTTTAATAGGAGACAGAGGCAATTTGCAACTCAGGGTTGCGCTGAAAAAATCCTAAATTTATAAATTCTTTGTAGAAAAGGAAGGGAAGTTCCCAGCCATCTGCCTCGCTGGCTGCCTGCAAGGCTCACACCTCGCAGGCACAAAGGGTTCCAGGCTGGTGGGGCAGCTCCAGGCTGACAAGGAAAGGGAACCAAGGGGGTTCTTAGCTGGATATTCCTGAAAAATCACATCATTTGCGCACGTTGCTTGGGTTTTATCAAATCTGTGAGCTCTGACAAGGAGATTTACTATCAGGTCTTGTTCTGGAGGAACAGGAAGAAAGGAGATTGGAGTTAGGATGGCTGAGGAAGGTGGGGAGTTACAAGAACAGGGATTTATGATGTTTGAGGAGTGTGGAAAAAAGAAAGCTGGAACACATGTATGTGCAAATGATATTTTTATATCGTGGTTCTGCCGTGGGTTTATTGTGAGGCACGTGGGGTGGTTGTACAACTCTGTGTGAAGGCACACGAGCTGCAAGGCCTGAGCAAATCCAGCTCTGCAAAGGAAGGTTCCCAAAATAACAGCTTAAGCTGTCAAATGAGTATGACTGTTCCAAATTCCTTTCTAGGGAGTTAAAATTTCTCCTTAAACTGGTGAAAGGAAATGAAAATTTTGGGTGGGATATAGGAAATTAGTACTTGCTTACAACTTCTGCTACCTCTAACAAAAATAGAATTATCTTTCTGACATTTAAAAAAAAAAAAAAAGATGGTCAAATACCAAATCTATTGAGGACTGGACTATCAAGTCATGTAGATTTTGATTTGTCTCCAAATTAGAAGTCTGAAAGCTCTTATTGGATAAAATACATGTGCAAATATCAATGTTCTAAGCTGCTGAAAGGTCATTCCTCTTGTATTTTATTATTTAAGTCTAGAACAAATGGCAAACTCCCGCAAGGTAAACCTGGAAGGAGACACCAGCAGCTTTTTGAGCTAAAGCCAAAGACATGGCCTTAGCAATAAAGTCACCAACATCAAAAATGTCAGGTAATTGGGAGATGCAGCCCAGGATTTGCTTTTGCTCCGGTAAATAGTTACAAATTCAATTTTAGCATGTGTTCTCCTTCGAATACTATCCAGGGACCCATTTCACTACTCAGAATGCTTCTGTTCTGCAGAGCACCTGTGCAGAGATTAAAATCTCTTAGAATCACAGAATTCTTTGGAATTATTCTTTTTTTTTAGTTGGTCACAATTTTTTTCCAACCCAAGCCCCTCTATGAGTCTGTGGTTCTATGATATTCCTTGTATTTTCATATCTTTTTGTTCAGTCTCATCTATAACAATTATTTCTGGAAATTTTCCCCTGTTGTACAGTTGGGGCAGCATTTAGGATTTACCCCAACAGCTCCTCCATCATCTGGCCTAGATGCCAAGAGCAAGGGATACATTTTCTGGATGATTTCTAAGCACAGAGATGGCACAATTCCTTAGGAAAAGGAGTATTTCTTTTACATGACTTATCCAATGTCTTTTTAAAAACAATAAAGTCGTCCCCCTTTTTCTACAGCTGCGTTTTGAGAAATGCACCAACTTGTTCAGTGGAGTCAGAAAGAGGATTTAGTAAATAATTAGTCTGGGAGAGAGAAATCACATTACCCCTGCAACAGTTCTCGATGTTTATAGGGAACTAATTTAATTGCAAATGAAGATAAATTTCTATTTCAGTCTCCATAAGTAATTACATTTTACTTGTCCTGACTCCAGTCCTGGTTGTTTGCCTGCTGGACAAAGGGATTTTTTCTAGCACTGCTCTGCTGGAACATCTCAGGTGCTTTTCTTTTATGCTGACTGAGGGAGAAGGGATGGATCCAGCTGGTCCAGGATGAGTTTCCCAATGCAACACCAAGCCCGAGGCATTATCTAACAGAGTCTGGGAATGGGGAATGAAACCATGGAAATAAGAAAGTGCTAAAACATCTGAGAAAGCCTGAAATAAAAAGTAGTAACCGCAGTGGGGGAAAAAAAAATCAAGTATCAAATGATGGAAAACGCATGAGGGAAAAGCAAGGATGTGGACAAATACACATTTTCTATCAGTGAGCCTACAAGGGCATCTTAGGGAAGATGCAGATTTGCAATTTTTGAGTAGAAAGCAAAAAAAATATTGCGTAGCCAGCACAAGGACTTGAACCCAAGGGCTGGCAGAGCTGTTGTTGCTGGTCTTTCCTTCCCAGAGGAGGAATGGGCTTTGCACTGTGGGGCAGCTCCTTGGATGAGTCCTTCTGGCCAGGGTGGACATCGTGAACTCCAATCCCACACATTCACTGGCTCGAGTCAGGAACTGCTGGAATCCACATGCGGAGGAAGTGTTGAAAATTCATTTCACAGAATCAATTTAGATTGAAAAAACCTCTGAGATCGAGTCCGTCCTATGACCCAACACCACCATGTCAACCTGACCGTGGCACCTGGTGGATTCTGGATTCCCACCCATTAATTCCTTCAGTTGTTCCACAGCAAAATATTTCCTGAGCACCAATAAATAGAGGACAGAGTCTAAAGCTGCAACCAGGGGAGGTTCAGGCTGGCCATCAGGAGGAATTTCTTCATTGGAAGGATGATTTGACATTGGAAGGGGCTGCCCAGGGAGGTGGTGGAGTTCCCATCCCTGGAGGTGTCCAAGGAAGGACTGGATGTGACACTCAGGGCTCTGGGCTGGTGACAAGGTGGGGATCGGGCACAACTTGGACTCAATATCTCGGAGGTCTTTTCCAGCCTCAGCGATTCAGCGAGTCTGTGATCAGCTGCCACAAAGCGGTGTTCTCCACGGCTGCTGCCTGGCCACGTGCCATCACAGGGAGGTTTTTTGAGGGATTATTCCCACAGGAAACTCCGATGTCCATGTACTCCGCACCACGGTGGATGTGGAGCCACGGGGAGGACGCTCTCTTCTCCACTACTAACACGCTCTGCGCGTTGCCGCCGGCGACCGAGGCGCATGTTTGGCTCGGGGAGGGCCGCGGGGGGCCGAGAGGCCCGGCGGGACGTGAGGGAAGAGAAGCAGGAAGGGGAACGGGAAGGGGAACGGGAAGGGGCAGCGCAGGGACGCCCCCGAGGGTCCCGCGGGACCCGCCCTGAGGGGCCGGGACGGGAGGCGCCCCCTGGCGCCCGCCCTGCGCGCGGCACCCCGNTTTTTTCTCCCGTGACTGCTGCTCCGGACCCCGGGCTCTGGTGCCTCGGTGTGCCTGGGTGAGATCATGCCTGTGCTGCCTCCCTCCCACTTCTTCCCACCTTCTTGGTTTGATTTTGTTCGTGTTCGGATGTGCCTGTGTGGATCTGCACGCGGTGGTGGAGTAGGTGATGGGTTGTGTCTGTGGATTTTGGGTAGCAGAACTTCCACGATATTGCCTATCCCATCCCTGGAAGTGTCCAAGGCCAGGTTGGACGGGGCTTGGAGCANAGGCAGGAGCGGGCCCGGCCAATGGGCGGCGCGCAGGGCGGCAGGCCGCGCTGACGTGCGGCTCGGCCGTGCGGGGGTTTATTTTGCTTTGGGCCGCTCCGGCCGCCGCCATTAGAGGAGCGCGGGCAGAGCCTCCCNGGGTTGTGTCTGTGGATTTTGGGTAGCAGAACTTCCACGATATTGCCTATCCCATCCCTGGAAGTGTCCAAGGCCAGGTTGGACGGGGCTTGGAGCACCCTGGTCCAGTGGAAGGTGTCCGTGCCCATGGCAGGGGGTTGGAACAAGATGATCTTTAAGGTCCCTTCCAGCCCAAACCATTCTGTGATTCATTCTGTGATCACGTATTGTCGATGCTTTTATCAGAAGTAAAGTACAGTGTGAGAAGTATTTCAAAATCGAGCTCGTCTTTGGGAACCGAAGTCTAAACAAAAATTAGGAAAGTTGGATTAAGGAGCGAGGCAGACCTTGGTAATCCACGCTGCCCGCGCCTCTCTGTCTGCCTGCCTTCACGGTCCCAGACTGCAGCAGCTTCCTGGCAGGATAAGATAAACTTGTCTGCGGAGGTCATGGATGTGTCTGTGAGTCCTTTGGATGTGTCTGTCAGTCCTTCCTTGGGAGTGACAGAATCAGCCTGTCCCCGCAGCAGTCACCGCTCCCTTGGGAGCAGCGGGTGGGAGAAATGATGGAGAAGATGGATCCGGGTGTCCTACACGGCTGGCACAGCCCGGCTGCTGAGAACTTTCTGCTGCCACGGTGACTTTCAGCGATGGCAATAATGACAACTTTTTCTGGAATTCTTGGGGGTTGATGTAGTAAACAAACGTTGTTTGACGGGCTTTGTGCTGTGCTTGAACAGTCTCTGCTCACCAGCTGCCTGCAGTGTCACAAGTGGTGGAGCTGGCATGTGAGTTCAGTGCTTTGATGCGTTTGTTGGTGCAAAAATTGAAAGGTGAGATGTCTTCTGTGTAGTAACTCCCTCTTTCTCTTCTTAGAGCTTGCTCTGGTGTGAGCAGAACCTTTTAACAGTAGTTCAGGAGAGATCTGTTGTAATTTGTTTTTCTGTCTGTTTATCGGTCTGTGGTGACCACAGAAGAGATTCATGAGGCTTATTTCTTTTTTCCCCCCCTTTTTCAGTGGTTACTCAGAGAGGGGGAAACAGGTGAGCAGCAGGAGGTGTTCTGGAGCTCTTTTGCTGGCCTCCTTCCGAAGGCCAAGCTGAGTTGGTGTCTCAGCATGTGGAGTCTGGCATGTCATCTGTAAAAGATCACCTCTGATTTAAGTCTGTCACAGCATTCAAAGAGAATAAAGCCTTTGGATGCGTTGCATTTCGTGGGATTTGTGAAACTAATTATGTGGTGTAGCTCTCTTAAAGGAAAAAGAAATTGCTACCTTTACTTTCCTTATGCTGCTTTAAGCAAGGGCAGGCAGGTGGGGGTGACACCGGCGAGGCTGTGATCTGTTCTTGTGGAGTTGTGTCCATTAGCATTTTCTCAGAAGTATAATTACAAATATTAATGTAATTGGAACGCTGAGTGGCGTAAAAGCATCAACAGGATTCATCACAGAAGCGTGACTTTAATTGGAGACTAATTCCAGCTCAGAATGGGTCAAGGGGACATTTTTAGCTTTGTGTGTGGCCATTCTCATTATATGTTGTTTGACCTGTAAATTCCTCTGGGACGGGAATTCCCACCCATCTTGGTGCCCTTTGCGATAAGGATCTGTAAATAAGTCAGAAGTGTAAGTTGGAAATACTTTACTGATTGAATGGGAAGTTATTTTTAATACAGTCAATCAAATAATCAAATGTTCTCTCAGGCACTCTAAAGTGAGATTTACTGGCTCCTTCATGTGGTATTAACTTGGGTGTTAATGTTTCTCTTTCCAGCTTCTCTTTGCCATATCAGTTCTAGCACAACTTCAGATCAATACATTCTTTGTCGTGATGTGCTCTCTGCTAATCACAGCAAAGCATTTAAACTGCTGCTGCCAGTTCTCTTAGTAATCTCATGCCCTTTCCTCCCCCCAAAATTTGAAGACTGGGTTATTTTGGGCTGTTCAAAATTGATGTCAACAAGTAATCCTCAGTTTAACTGCATGAATTATGATCCCCAGTCTCCTGGTACTAAAATGGAACTAAACTTTAGTTTGGCAGCTGAAAATGGCTGGCTTAGCTGTAACAGAGTTCTTAATTTTTTATTTTTTTTAAAATAATACTATGTATGAGGAGGGAAACAAGGCAAAGTTGAAAAGAGAATGTTTTTCAGTGCAGCTGATGAAGAGCTTGCTATTTCCCTTGTCAGATGGCATAGTTTGGTAAAGTCAGTTTAATAACATAGGTAATTGTAACTTTGTAATGTCAGTTGAATGGAACTTGTTACACCTTAAAAAGAAAACGTCTGTCTTCAAATTAACATTTCATTTGGAATCCAGACACTTTCCTGGTACTTTCCATAGCATTTCTTGTGTAGCTGTCATTGCTTCAGCTTGCACAGGATTGTGACTGTGCTCATTTTTGCATCATCAGTGGCTGGAGCACAGCTGCTCTATGTAGTTAATTCTTTTGGAACTTTCTTAAAGTGCAGGATTAATAATTACCTCTTTGGGGTCTACCAGTTATTGTGCTTTAAAAGAACTGTAGTACTTCAACAACAATTCTGAGAATGTGTTAATCTATAATAATATTTATGATTTTGTGTTTCCTTCTTTCGTGACATAGGCAGGTGTTCAGGAGCTCTGTAGTCAAACTGGAGTTGTGTCCAACTGGCATTTTTCAAAACAACTTTTTTTTTCCTGTGCTGATGTCCCATTTATGCAGAAACTCACTTTGGTGAAGACCAGAGAGAGGAGAGGTGTGGAGGGGATGGAGCAGGGAATGAGGGCAGTGATGTTTGAAGAAGAAACTCTCTTCATGAGGGGACTGATATGGAGTCTCTGGTTAAAGAAAGCAGAAGTAATAGTAGGCTTTTTACAAGGAACATGGGGAGATGATACAGTGGAAAGATTGGTAGTGACTGGTATGTGCAGAGCATCTTGCCTAGGAAGCAGCCAAATTTGCAGTCCTTTTGCATTTTCTACTGTACAGGAGATATAATTAAGTTGGCATTTTCCCCTTTGGTTATTTGGGTTTGTCCTGATGTAATCTATTCTGCTCGTTCTTAAGACAAGGATACTACTGTGTGGTGTGTTGTTGGATTTTTGTTTGTTTGCTTGTTTATTTTTTGTTATGTCTAAGTTGGATTTTTTTTTTTCCTGAGAATGGCTTGCAAGTTTTAAATTAAGGACAGTATTACTTCTAAGAAAAATGATGGAGAAGACACAGGATTTAAGGCTGTCTTTAAGATGAAGTTCAGAATTGAGCTAAAAAATACCTGAAGTACTGTGAACTAGGTACAAAGTGAAAACCAGACATGTAACCTGCTGTCCAGGGAATGGGGGGCTGGAAGGATGGACTTTTGTCTGCTTTGGGAAGTGTAAATAGGGCTGTGTAAGTAGGACTTGAGTCTGGAGCTGTGACTTGTGAGCAAGGAGGCTGCAGTTTTTTCTTCTCCTCCTCCCTGCTGTGCCAGAAGCCAAGACATGGTGCTGTTTTATTTGGGTTATGTTTGCCATTACTTCTGTAATCAAACATTAAGGTTTAAAAATCTTCCATGTGGTTCTTTGACTTCAATTTGATTTAGCATCTGGTCCTGAGAAGCTGTTTCTCATAAAACAGAGAAAGTTGGGGTTACTGAGGAGTTTGTGGGCATTAAGAAACTTCGGTCAGGTATGTTGGTTTTCTTGGTAACTTCTAGATATTCAGGAGTTTGTGTTCCTGAGCTAAAGAAAACTGTTGGAACCATGATTTATGTGGCTCTGGAAGGAGAAATAAACTTGAGTGGTCTGGGAGGGTTTTGTGGTTTTTCTTTTTTTTTTTTTTTTTTCCAGTGGATTTGAACTATTTTGATCAGGTAATCTTTTGTGGCTTTGAATTTACACACACTTTTATAGATGCACTCATTTGAAAACCATGTGGCACTTGGTGCATATACAGTTGATTATCTGGGAAGAAAAGCTTCTGTCATAAATCTCGTAGATGTGTATAATTCCAGCAAAAAATAGGAAGTTTGCTTTGTGATGGTGATTGTTGGTTTATGAGAGAATCTTGATTTTGTGGTTGTGAGGACTGCAAGTGCACTGTGAGAGCCTGAGTTGTGCTTCTCTCAGGCTAATGGGCTTGAAAGTATTCCTTGAGTCTCCATTCATCTTCCCAGTATCAGAGCAGGGATCAGTAGAGACAGCTGGCATATTTATTCCTTGCTGTTGCTTCAGTACTCTCCTGGAACAGCGTCAATCTGCAGGTCTTGTATTCAAGAAGTGTTGAGTATGTACTTTTGGTTTTTACTGGTTCTCACTGCCCTGGTAAGTCAGGGGTGTTTTGTCCTGGCGTCTGAACGACTTCTGGTTGTCATTGACACCGTCTGACACATGGGCCAGTGGGTTTAGGTTTTACCTGTGAAGGCTTCCCCTTGCTGGGTACCTGCTGAGAAGCTCATTTTTGTCTTGCTGAAGGGCTGAGATGGGCTGCTGGACTATTTACTTTTTATTTTTGACCTCCCCATTACTGTTTAGTTTGGCTGGGATAAAAAGGATTGTCAGCTCATGGCTTTTAAAGGGTTTATTTAAAGAACGTTGTTCAGCATTGCCTTTAGTAGAAACTTACTCTCACCCCAGAACCTGTTATTGCTGTTCTAGAGCTGTTACTCTGAAACTTTCCAGCAGTGCAGAGTACCCTGCAGTGATTAACTCAGAGATACGGATTATGACCAAATACAGATTACTAATCATATGGTTTAAAAAAGTGATTAAAAAATCTGGTATAACTCTGTCTCTAGAAGGAGTTTGGATTTGTTTTCCCTGTGATGTTTGATACCAGTTCTTTGCATTGTGTTAAGCAGCAGCATCCAGACTAGTGGATTTTGTGTGGTGTGATAACAGCATTTTTCCTTCTATTTTTTCTTTTTCCCTCTTTTTGATACTTTGCCACCTTGCCAGTATCTTAGGAAGCACTGGATAAAATGAGAGTAGTTTGTTTGGCTCACTTGAGCTGGGATTTGCCTTAAATGTATTCCAGTTGCAAATGCATGTACCAGAGACAGTCCTTAGCTGTATCTGAATGTGGCTTGCCATTAATTAGGAGCAAACTGGCCAGTAGTGGATGCTGAGTGTGTGTGTCCGTGTTTCATTTGGAGGCAGGTGGTTTTCCTCCTCCAAATGGTGACTGTGTGTGTAGCCCTGCTCTAATTTATGGTCAGCCAGTATTGAGGAGGTCCAGGGGATAATTACTAGAAAATGTACAAGTCTTGGTGTAATGTTCCTGCTGTTGGACAGGTTTAAGTGTTTCAGAGTTTTGATGTCTGACTCCACAGTGTGTTTTCAGTCAGAGCGTGACATCTGGTTTTCCTCCTTGTGTGTGAGGATGGCTGAGAGCTAAACAAAAATGGGTCTGGTGTTTGAGGCACAGTCTAAACACAGATAAACTGTTTTTGTATTTGACCTCACTTTTTATAAAGAAACATCTTGTTCAACTTCTGTACTTTGTCCAAGGCTAATGTCTTTTTGAAAATGGAGTTCTAACAGTTCTGTTGTTGTATTGTGTGTGTGTGTTCCTATAGATTTTAAGTCAGTATTCATCTGTTGCTGTTCATGGTGAAATTCATTAAATGCTGCTGGCTGTATTTATGCAAATGTTCTATCATAGCTCATTATTTTAAGTCATTTTGCTTGGGTTTTGATTAGGATTGTGTGGGAGATGTTGTGCATTATGTAACTGTTGATCTGCTTACCCTGGTTTGCCCAAATGGTATTGGTTTCTAAGCAGTCGGTCGTATTTAGTCCTTCCTAATGTGTAGTAACATCTCATCTGGACAGTTGTTCACTTTTAATTGAGGTTAAAATAAAACAAAAAAGCAACCCTGGGAAAGAAAGAGAACTGAACTGCAAGCTGCTATGGGGTTTTTATAGGTTGTTTTCAGCAGTTAAGATCTGCCTATCTTTTAGTCACAGATTTAGTAGAGCTATCTGGAGTTTGACCCATTTGAGATGAATAATGAATAAAATGCAAACCTGCACCATGCAAGTTACACAAGAGGGTTAACTGCAGTGGCTAAGAGAACAGAAATGCTTCAAGAGATAAACATTAAAATAAAAAAAAAAGCAGAAAGAAAATGTTTACTATTGTCAAATATCTGTTAATTCTGTGATGAGTTTCCAGCTTTTGCAGAAGCATCCGTTTACATTAGGTTGTAGACCTAATCATAAAGTTCATTGTCAATCTTGTATTTCAGATGTCTCCAAAGATCTGAAACCTCCCAAATGTTTTCCTTCTTACTGCATGGAGCATTAGCAAAATTGGTCGTCCTCTTGCATTAAAGCTGCATATAAATTCTTTTGCTTATGAAAAGTCAGCAGTTGGGTTGGAAATGTGAATAGAATATTGAAAAGAAAGCTGAAGCAAAATCAGCGTAATTTTTCTGAATACCATAAATACCTAATAAAGTAGATTTAAGATTATTTGAAATGAGATACAAATCCATAAAGCAGAATGAAAACAATTTTTTATTAATTTCATGTAAATGAAACCCATCGGAATTCACCCAATGAACAGACTTCCGAATATGTTCAGAAGTTAATTCTTACTTTCTTGCTTTTTTTGCTTAAAAGAACTGTGTTTCTTGCACTGTGTTTCTTTTTGAGAGCTCAAGTCTCCTGTATTTTAACTCATTGCCCACTTACAAGATGAAAAGTTCTAGGCAGTGAGGCAGGTCATACCTAAAAATCTGCAGTAAGGAGTATTTTTGGTGATCTGGACTATCAAAACTGAAGAAAATGTTGAAGTCACTTAACATACTAGATTGTAAATAGTTACTCAGTTATAACTAAAATATTTTCAGTTTTTCTTTTCTTGTGCACCATTAATGCCATGGTTTGTAGATTGTGTTGTGATGTGCATGGATATGATCTGGTCTTTAATGGAATTGAGATTTGTGCCAGTCTTAACTGGATGATGCTTCTCTTGAGACAGGAGCCTTGTCCCTGCTGCCGGTGTTAGAGGGAGCAGAGGAGCAGCTCCACTCCTCTGGAGAGCCAGAGCTGGTCCATGTGTGTTCTGGAGCAGGCCTTCTGCTGGCATGGGGATGGTGCAGTTGAACAAAAGCCTCCCGATGTTGCTTGTATCTGTGTTTGGTGAGAAGGGGTTTCTGCATTCTGTGGCTGCTGCAGTCTGGGTCCAGTTCCTGCAGTCTGCACTGCAAACAGCCAGCTGGTGTTCTTTAAGGAAATCGCCATTTCCTAAGTAAAACCCCCACCTCATAGAGCAGCTTGTGGAAAATTATTTCAGTGCTCTTTTGCTGAGATGACAGTGTGTTTTCTCCTTTTTGCTGCTCTGTTTGGGACTGAGTCCTCGCCTTTTTAAAGAACTGTCCTAACAGCCAAAGCAGACTATGCTTGCTTATTAATTCCTTGCTTCAGTGTGTTCGGCCTAATACAGAAAATGCTTCTGTGTTTGTGGCTTTGCAATAATTTTCCCATTCTTTATTATAATACATAGATACTACTGCAAAGCTTCCACATTCAGTGCTGATCTGATCTGCTTGTTCCATTGATGAAGTCAGGGTTCTTAATTTTATTAAAATTAATTTGCAAGGATGACAATAGAGCTTATTGTTAGTTCCCATCAAACTATAGAAGCCCAAGTTCAAGCTTTCTACTTTTAATATAGTGATCTGTTGAGGTTTTTACTGAATTGTTGAGAAAGAAGAGGGAATAGTTGAAGGTAGAGTAAGTGATTTTGGTAAGGTAGGAGAAGAAAGTCAGTAAATTTCCATCTTGGAAAATTAGGCTAGGATTTGTGAAAGGCTTTACTTCTGTACTCCTGAAGTGCTGAATTAATAGATTCTGCATTTGGTTGTAGAGATGCTTTTCTTTCAGAAAAAGATACTTCTGCTTGTTTTGTTCATCTGAAAAGTTGCTTTAGTGTTTTTAAAATAAAGAAACCAGCCTGCCTTTCTTTTTGGAGCAGCCTATGAGAGGCAGCTACATGGAGGGAAGGAGGGTGATTCTTGCTTTGCCTTGCAAGTCTTACTGAAGGCTGAAGCTGGCACCTTGAGCTCCCTTTTGCCCTGTAAATACAGAAGCAGTTTTATTTGAAATGGGTTTGAGGTGGGAACACTGATTTGATCAGTGTAATTATGTAAGGTTTCAGCCAGCACAGATGCCAGCACCATCCCAGCAAAAAATCCGTGGTGTAGACTGGTCTAAATCAGCATCTGGCCTGTTTACAGGGAAGGCTTGATCATTTAATGAAGTGGAGCTCTGTATTGTTCTTGTTTGAGCCAAAGGAAAAACAGCTTCTGGACACAGTGAATAATTATGTTGAGGGGAGTGTGATATATCCTGTCATAAAAGTGGTATCTGAGAACCTCATTGTTTCTTCCCAATTTCTGTGAGCCGTTTTGTGCTTTCTTGTGCACCTAAATAGAAGAATATTCTTGAAAGCTGAAACAAAGCAAAAAAAATTCTGATTATTCTAGGTCACCTTTTACTACTGACTTTATGGAGTAAAAAGGTTATCTGATAAGGTTTTGGGGTTTTTTTTGTTTGTTTGTTCCTTATTTATCAGAACTTAATATATTTTCCTCTTCAGTGCATTGATTTACTCAACAAGTGTGTCCAGAATATACTCAGCACGCTGTCTAAACTGATCAACTGGAATTTGTTTGAAGTTTTGTGGGTTTTAATTTCTTGTCTGCTCATGCTTTTTGGACATAAAGGCATGCACCTGCACTTCACAGTCACTCTGTTGCTATTTCTCTGTCAGAGGAGGCACTCCATGATTCAGCTTCTCCTCTGTTAGGAATCTAAAATAACAAGTTAACTTGAAAACAGAGTCAAAGAAGTAATTGGGAAAAAATGTAATAAGCTTCAAACTGCTGTGGCTCGATGGTGATGCTGTATCACCAGTAAATCATAGAACCACGGAATGGTCTGAGTTAGAAGGAACCTTAAAGATCATCTTGTTCCAATCTCTTGCCTTGGGCAGGGACATCTTCCACTGTCCCAGGGTGCTCCAAGCCCCATCCAACCTGTCCTTGGACACTTCCAGGGATCCAGGGGCAGCCACAGCTTCTCTGGGCACCCTGTGCCAGGGCCTCCCCACCTTCACAGGGAGCAATTTCTTCCTAATACCTAATCTAAACCTACTCCCTTTCAGTGTGAAGCCATTTCCCCTTGTCCTGTCACTGCAGTTCCTGATGAAAACAAAATTGGGTGGGTCTGGTGTCTCTGACCTCCAACTCTGCTCCCACCAGGCACCAGTCCCATCCATGGGCAGCTGCCATGGTGGGTAGAATTGGAGGTCAGACCAAGTAAAAAACAGTAAAACAATAAAAAAACCCCAATGCTGAATTTCCTCACTGTACTTGGTGTTGGCAGAGCTGTCAAGGAAGAGAAATTGCGTTACTCTATTGAGCCTTTTTATATTCTTTATTTCATAATAACCCAAGGCCTTGTGTTCGGAGGTGGTGAGCTCATATCTCAGAGGCTTTCAGAGCTGCACATACTCAGCCTCTCTAAGAATTATGTCTGAGAGCATCTGCTTTTTAAGGGGCACAGAAGATAATTGCAGCTAAAAAGCTGATCTTGTGATATGTATGAAAGCTTTCCTGTAACATGGGATGTCCTGAGCTATTTAGTTTCCTAAGTAGTATCTCAGTACTTGTTTAGATTGTTTCTGCAGCCAGCTGCTTTCCAACTCGAGCTGCAATCTCCTTTCCCAGTCTTAATATCACTCTGCTTTCCAACTCGAGCTGCAGTCTCCTTTCCCAGTCTTAATATCACTAAAACAGATGATGCTTTGTTTTCATGCCCCATCCCAAATGTGGGTTGGGATTTGTCTGCAGTGGGAACTGCTTTGTTTAAGGCTTTACAAACTAGGGCAGGGAAGAAACCATTTACATTTACTGATACCCATCACACACTGTTCATGGATTTGATGGGAAGCATTGCCTACTCCAGCCATACCAGCTTCTGCTCCAGTAGGAATTATCCTCAAGCACTGGAGTATTGGGACAGCCACTTTTGGTGGTCCTTGGTGGCACTGGTCAGGTGCACGGGCAGTGTGTTCCTGCCTTCTCTGTTCTGAAAATCATGTTCAACTCTCCTGTGTTTCTAACTACAAAACATTAATTCCTAAAAAAACCTCTACTGTTTCTAGAGAGAAGCAGCTTATTAAGAAAGTAATTAAAAACCTTATTTTGGGAATTGGGGGAAAAACTTTGACCAAATGGAATAGGTAAAAGATAAACCTCATGTCTAGTGTACTCATATAGAAGGTGTTTTAGTAAAGTTGAGAAACCTTTTTTCCTTAAAGTTCCCAAAAAGTCTTCTTTGTAAAGTCACCTTTAATAAAATCAAATTAACTTAATATTCTCCTGTATATATGTATGTATTTTTCACTTACTTTATCACAGATATGGGGAACCTGGTATGATCCCACTTCTTTTTTCCCCATTATAAATGGGCATGGGTGTCTGTCAGGAATGGTGGAGGGGAAGCAGCAGGAAATCTCATTGCCTTTTCAGCACATTCCTTGGTCTGACACGGTTTTATAATGTAGAGGTGGGAGTGAGGTGGCTCTGCAGGCTGTTCAAACCAGTAGTGTGGAACCCGAGCTTTATGAGAGAGCTTTCTGTGTTCCTGATTGCTCCTCTGCTTTCATGCAGCATAAATATGGATTGCTATGGAAAGGGATAGTGCTGCCCTCTCCTCTGTCCCGGCCATGCGATAGCCCCTCATTCATGCAGCCACCTGATCTGGTGAATAGATCACTTGAGCTCTTGGAAAAAAACCGTGTTCTGTGCTGGAGTCCTCAGGAGGAGATAGGAATAAGGGTGACAAATTTAAGTAGAAGTTTTAGCTATGCCTTGGTAGAGCAAGGTGTGTGTGAAGGTATTTCAGTGAAGAATGTACTAACTTGTAAAACATTGGCTATTTGGGGAACAGGTATTAACTAATTTTTGGGTTGATGTGTCTAATTTTGAATTTAATCCTGTTGTGCAGCTTGAGAGTTTTAGTTTCCTAGGCTCTGGGTGGTTTTGTTAGCTGAGAGAGTTGCAATATGATAAATAAGAAGTGTTGGTCAAGTGACGTGATGAGTTTGTATTTAATTAGTTTTGCATTCCTAGAAACGAGCATTTTGTTGAGTTTTACAAGCTGGGTAACTATTCTGGGGTAAGGGAGGAAATGCTGTGTACATTTGTCTATTTGTCCTTTATCTACCTGCGTCACCCTTTCCCTCTATTATACTCTCTACACAAAGCTTTTGCTGCCTTCCCCATCCTAGGTTTCAGATTGCAGTGAGAGTGTTCATGGATGTTTTGGTGTGAACTTGTTGCTTGGATCTACTTCTTTTACTTCAGCAGATTGACCACTTGTGTGGTGACCGTTTTTTTAATAATTACTGGTTTATTTTAACCAGTCTCTCTTGGCCTCAGCAGGTCATGACTGGGTTTAACCAAGTAAATTGGGATTAGAATAGGTGTGGCATTTAATAATTAACTTTCTGGTTACTCAGGTCCAGTAGGAAACCTATAATGAGTCTGTTTTCATTTTGTTTACAGGAGTAGTTATCTGCTTAGTCTCATCCTTCATATTTGGCAATCTGAAGAAAAGGTCTGAGCCAGCATGAAGACAGAATCCCCTCTTCAGTAGAGAAAAAGTGAGTTGGAATTGGGTTGAAATCTGAATTTGTAGTGTGAAAATACTGTCTTAGCCTGCCACCACACAGCTTTTGCTTGCTTTCAAGTGGCATTTTCACTTTGTAACACTACTGATATGGGTGATGTCCAGTCAAGACCTAGTCTTGGTTAAGCACATTTATAAAGTTATTATATACAAAATTCAAATTACAAGCATTTTATGTAAATTCCAACACCCTCCTTTTCTGAAAGAACTGCTTACTCACTGTGTAACTGCCCACCTGATACACTTCTTCCTTCCAAATCCTGTAAGGTCTATTACAGGATGTTACAGGACCTAGACTTTGTGTTCCTTGTACTGCTGTATTCATATTGAGTTTTATTTTAATAATTTAATATTTATAACTTGTTTCTGTAGCTGTACTGGTCTCTTTTCCAATATTCTCAGTGCTTAATGCGTATTCTGAATTTGTTTGGAAGTCTCTGTGCATATTTGAGGAGTTTCAGAAATGCAGGACTGAGGTTTTTTCTCATTTCTGCACTAGTAAATCCCAAATTCTGCATGTAAAATGCTGGTAGGTCAAGTCTTAGCCTTTTCATAGTGATTTTACTTGCTCTAGATGTTGTAATAATATCAAGAAAAAAAGACTGCCCGTTTGCCCAGCCTGATTTTTATATCCACTGGGTTAAATCTCACTAATTTGTTGTTTTGAACAGCTCCTTTGCTGGCACTGTGTACTGATGGTGTGTTCTGACTCCTCAGCTTTCTGCCCGCCGCAGTTCATTTCAAGAAGTGCACGATGACAGAGCGTGGAATTAAATGGGCCTGTGAGTATTGTACATATGAGAATTGGCCTTCTGCAATCAAGTGCACCATGTGTCGTGCCCAGAGACCCAGTGGAACAATTATCACAGAAGATCCTTTCAAAAGTGGTTCCAGTGACATCGGTAGGGACTGGGATCCTACGAGCACTGAAGGAGGGAGCAGTCCTTTGATATGCCCGGATTCCAGTGCAAGACCAAGGGTTAAATCATCCTACAGCATGGAAAGTGCAAATAAATGGTCGTGCCACATGTGCACGTACTTGAACTGGCCAAGAGCTATAAGGTGTACCCAGTGCTTGTCTCAGCGCAGGACCAGGAGTCCCACGGAGTCTCCTCAGTCTTCGGGCTCCGGTTCCAGACTGGTCCCTTTTTCCGTGGATCCGTGCGAGGAATACAATGACAGAAATAAACTGAACACAAGGGCTCAGCACTGGACTTGTTCTGTTTGTACATATGAAAACTGGGCCAAGGCCAGGAAATGTGTTGTGTGTGACCACCCCAGACCCAACAACATCGAAGCAATAGAACTGGCAGACACAGAAGAGGCTTCTTCCATCATAAACGAGCAAGACAGGGCTCGGTGGAGAGGCAGCTGTAGTAGTGGTAATAGCCAAAGAAGATCTCCACCAACAACCAAACGTGAATCTGATGTGAAGATGGACTTCCAAAGAATTGAATTGGCTGGAGCTGTTGGTAGCAAGGAGGAGCTTGAAGTTGACTTCAAAAAACTAAAGCAAATAAAAAATAGAATGAAAAAGACTGACTGGCTGTTCCTAAATGCTTGTGTCGGTAAGTTGTTTACTGCTACCTTCTGCTCGTGTGCCCGTGGTTAAGTATTTTGGGAGAATGAAGAATTAAAACAGAAACTTGGCATTTAATTTCAAACCAGCTTTTTTTATCTCTGCATTTCCATTTAAAAAAGTAAGCCAAATGTAGAGGTTCCTGAAATAGCACCTGCTGTGAGAGGCTGTGAAGTTCATCCATAATCTGAACAGGGTTAGACGTGTCTCTCAAGTGTGCTTGGACTTTTTTGACCTTTTGTAGAAATGGATATTCTTGTCACCAAATCCTGTTGTTCCATGTAATTGTCAAAAGGTGGAAAAATTACAGAGCAAATCTACAGAACACGAGTGCATATAGTACTGTAAAAAATGCCATTACTGGATAATTAAAATTACTCTTCTTTTTGCTATGGGAAGACATGCTCTGTAGAGTCAGCAGCTGCAGCTTGGGAGTATTTGTAAACAGTGTAGAGCTTGCAACAGTACAAGATGCTCTGTCAGATGTTAAAAATAACACCAAAATATGTAGCTCCAAGAAACTGCATGTGTAATACTGACCTTGAAAGTAATAATGTTGTATTAATACACATACTGTGTTGTAAATGTTTACAGGCTTTCTGAAAGTATTTTTTTAGTCAGCTGCTTCAAAAAACATTCAAATACCAATTTTGTTTTGTATTTTAGTGCTTTCCTAAGGAAATGCTGGATAATTCTCGCAGTGCTGTTAAAGAACAGAGCCATGTGAGAGCAGGGTTTTCTTCAGTTATTGACCTTGTGAGTTAACTTTCGTGCTGTAGCTTCCCAGAAGCAGATATCGTGTGCCCCAGCATACGAGCAGGTTCAACACTTGAAATACGCAACTATTTTTAGAGTAAAACACTTCATTTGAAACTCTGGCTCTACTAGTATGTCTCATGCTGTTCCTTAATGTTTCACAAAGTCACTTCATGGTTGTTGTAATCAAAAAGCTAATTAGTGGAGCTGCTTTGTTTAACGTATTTGATCACATGTAAATGTTTTTGTGGGTATGCTGTGTTTGGTTTCTCTGAGCTAATAAATATTCGAGTTTATTTTTGTGTTGTGTGAATAGTGAGACATGCACACTTCCCTTTGGAGAGAGATGCCTCAGTATTTCCTGATACCTTCAGTTCCTTACAAGCTTTTTTCCTTCTGAAATGAGCGGCTGAAATTCTGTGTGATATTTTATGTTTTTGAATACCAAGGGTCAGTTGTTGGAGGTTGTTCCTATGTCTTACAGGAATATTTATCTTGCATTCTGATAGCGGTTGTATTAAGTATTAGGGTATTTTTTCCCTTTGGCTTTTCAAAAGTGATTTTTTTTTTTTGACTATTCTAATGTTACTTAAAGTATTTCATACTTTCTGATTTAACCTGTGTGGGAAGGGTTGTATTTATATTTAAGAACATGGGTTTGCAAGTATTTAATGTTGCTTGTGACTGTAGTTGTCCATAAACCTCAAAACTCTGTTCATAGAAGTTTTGTAATGCAATAATGATTTGATTTTAAGGGATCTTTGTGAGGAAGGCAGAATGCAGATGGAGTTGTGTTGATTGTTACTGCTGCCTGCTGAAAGCTTTCATGGATTTCTTTCTCCAACTGAAACACCTACTATACCACTGGGGGAGAGGGATGATGGGGGGACAGGAACCAGCAAACAAAGCTGTTAATTATCAGTCCTTCATCTCAGAATTTCATTTTGCATATTACAGATGTCATTTTTTTCCAAATACTTCCTGTAATAAGAATAACCTTAGGAAGATTGATGGAAGTTGCATGGATTCTCTTGTGTAGTTTATCTGTGCTGGAAAGGTGCACCAGTTTAGCCAGTAATCATTAAAGCAAGAAGCCACATTTCTGCTGGTGATCTTAGTGTGACATACTTAAACCAGTTTAACTGTCAATTGAATGATTTTGCTCAAAGCATCTGTTTTTACCATTGAAATTACCTGGGTTACTGTGACTTAGTAGAGTTCTGTTTGTTCGCCAGCTGGAGCTCTTGGGAAGTTTTAGCTGAGCTGAACACTTGTCAGTCCTTAGCCAAGCAAAATTATAAAATAGGACAAGTTCATGTTAAATGCCAAGTAAATTTGTGAACATTGATGGACCAAGAGTTTGTGTGTTACCCTTCTCCATCTGACAGATGGTGCCTTGTTAGGATTTGGGAGCTTCAGACTGAAACCTTCAAGTTCAAGCTCAATCAGTTGTGGAGAGTCTATTTGCTTTGATTCCATCTTTTGTAGGAGAGATGTTAAAAAGTTAACTTTTGAAGTTAACCCCAAGTTAAAATAAAAGATTAAAGGAGCAGGAGTAGGAGGAATTCTTGGCAGAGCAGTTATTTTCTTTTCTCTTAGAAGATATTATCTGTCAGGAGGTACCAAGGCAAATGTCTGATACTTCAGGACAGCTGTTTGGTTGCACTCCCTCTTCACATCTCAACTCCAGTACAAAATGCTTTTTACTAGACTTTAAATTTAATGTCAAGTTTCATAAAAAAACATGTATCAGACTACTCTTTTCCACATCTGTTCTTTTTCACTGAAACATGAAGAGAGATGTGTATCGAGTAGATTTAAGAAGGTACTTGCGTGTGTGGTTGTATTTTTTTTTGTTCTGTTGGAGGCATCCATTAATGCTTTTCCCACCTCAGTAAGCAAACATGTCATCAAGGCTTCCATGCCTTGCAAATCCAGGCTGGACGAAATGTGATGAGTGCAACTCTTGCCTTTCAGCATGAATAGTTTCCTTGTTGGAGGGTATTCCTTCCAAATCAGAAGGATTAATGGTATTCCCCCATTCAAACTCTGCCAGCAAATGTACTTGAATGTTGTTTTTTTAATTGGCTTGCTTTTTTCAGAGTGAATGTATCTGTTGAGTGATTCTTTCTCAAAAAGATGAGATTTTAAGCTGATTCATGTGGTTAAAATTTATTAAAATCCTTGCAGAAACTGGAGTAAGTGTGGCTGGATAACCTGGCATCCTACAAATGCCAGTTTAAATTACAAAGAGGAATTACAAATGGTTTCTGCAACGACACCAATGTTTTCTACTGTAGTGGCCTAGGATGAGATTAATGTGAAGTCCAAGGTGACTCATTTCTTAGGGGAGGGAACTGATGTATACTTTAAATTAAACTCTATTATCTTTTCTGTAACTCATGGTACCCATGGCAGAGACTGTCAGAGAGTCTTGGTGGCCTGTGGGACTTAGGGAATGTGATATGCAACAATCAAGTGTTGCTGTGGGGCCTGGTGAAGCTGGTTCCAGCTGGCTGTGGATTTTAGGAGTACAAATGGATGAGGATGGCTGTGCCTATAAAACCTCTCTGGCATCCAGAGTTTGCTTGGGGGTTACCCTGGAGCTTCCCCTCTCCTGGCACTTCAGGGCTGGATTTGACAGTGATGCTGGCAGAGCGTGTTTGCTGCAGGGCACTGCTGGGGATACTTGAGTTGTGAGTTCAACTCCTGAGCTTGAACTGCTGCCCATAGATTAAAAGTAAACTGCATTTCTTCTCCTTTTCCTTTCTCCTCCACCTGTTTATCACCTGCTGCCAGAAGAATGTGTTCTTCTCTTGGTTCAGGTCAGTAAGGTGGACACTGCTGTCATGGGCCAGACCGCCCTGTGGGGATGGTGCCTCCCAAATCAAGTAGGCACACATTCTTCTTAGCTCTGTGAAGGAACCACTAAGAGTGTGTTTCTTAAACAAATCCAAAATATTTAGAGCAATCTGTAATGAATCTTGTTTTGCAGTACATCCTTAAAAGGACTGTTAGTTCATTCCTAGTATTCCTACACCATGTCTGCTTAGTTTTTCCTTTGTCAACTGCTTTATCTCTCCTACAGGGTTTTTTTTATCCCATTAGTTTTTTGAACCAGTGCCAGATGTGTTACCCAGGCCTTCAGAAACCCTGTGGGCAAGGAGAGTCTCCCTGTCCAGACGCTGGTATGGAGTTGCCTGGGCTGTGTCCCTGCAGCTCTGGGAGACACGGAGGCACCTCCTGCTCTGTGTCCTGCAGAGCCTCTGGCTCTTCACTGAGTATTTATAAAGGCACTGACATAAACAAGGTGCTTTCAGCTGGCACTGCCACCCAGAGTCGTCCCAGGTGCCTCTTTCTGTCCTCCTGGGATGTTTGAAAATGAAGCTTGATTAGGGGATGTTTTTGTGGGGGATGTAGGGGTTTTGTTTCTTTTTGCTGGTTTAGTAAGTTCAGACTGGCTTCCTCATCACATCCATGGTATAGCTGAACCTTGATGGTTCTGTTGATGCTGTGATAAGGGAGTGGGAAGTGTATGGGTGGGAACAAGCTGCTGGAGGCCAGGAAAGGTCATGCACCTTCCCTTGCTGATGTCAGTCTAGGCTTGAACTGTTTAGGGAAGTGCAGCACGGATTACTCACTGCCAGGTGATGACCTGTCATGCTGGCCGTGCCTGGGGATGGCAGACGGTGCCTGTGGGGACGGTTGGGAGGGGAAGAGTCCCTGCTGTGAGTTGTACAGCCTGTCCTCCTTCCCTGTTCCCCTGGGATAGTGGGAAGCATGACTTGGCTGCTGTGCCAGCTGGCAGTGATGCAAGATCACAGCTCTCACCTGAGTAAGAAATGTTGGTGTGTTGTCATCTGTGCCTTACACATCTGTGCTATCACAAATGCTTTACATTTGTGTGTGTGCATCTTTGAGACTGAGGAAAACTCTGCCTGCCTGTCTCCTTGGCAGGAAATCTTGCTTCCTGAAACACACTTTTACTTTGGTCTCTTGACTACTTTTCTTAAATACTGTGATATTTCATGCTAAAAATAATTGAATAAATGATCAAGTTAAAACCAGTTATTCCCATTTGCCTTAGAAGCACTGATGGTTAACTTGAATAATTGACTTTAATGATTTTCCACTGTCCAGCCTCCCTTTAGGGTACAACCCTGCAAGCAACAAGGGATGTGGATACCTCTAACAGATTGGAGAGGGATAAGGACATCTTTAAACAGTTGTTCTTACATCTGTGCTGCTTTGTCTTGTAATGATACATTCAAAACATACTACATGGATTGAATGTAGGGAGAAGAACTGTTTGCTTGGGAAAAAGAATAGCCAATAGCCATCCCCTCATGCCCTGGATGGCTTCAGGTGTAAGGTACATGTCTTCTTGGAAGTATTTACTTCTTTTTTTTAAGCTGATGCAAGTTGCTGAGCTTGAAGAATCAAAAAAACCTCAATATACAGAAGTTTCTGTCTATGTCATTACCTGGAGAGGGATCTGCTGTTGATTGTGTGCTAATACTGACAAGAAGCCCTGGAAATAAAAAAAGAGAAGGAACAGAAGGGTGTGGTTAGAGACCCATAAAGGTTTTTCAGACAGCCCCTCTCTTTTTTATCAGTTGGTGTGTCATTTGCTTGCAAAGCACTGCTTCCTTAGGAGAAGTTCTTCCCAGGCTGAAATTGTGAGTCCCTGATCATCAATAAAACTTTATTTATGGCCACCTGATGTGCCCCTGGTGAAGAGCTGTGAGAGCCTGAGAGCTGACTCAGCTCCAGAGAATGCCTCAGGTCCTCAGCACTCTGTGTTAAAGGAGCAGAGACTCTTAACAGGTGTCAGAATTAGCTTTTAGTGGGTCAGTTGATCAGCCTCTCACTTACTGGCACTTAAACCAGTCTTAGGATTAGTCCTTAGACAAGTAAATGAGAACATATATATGACAGACCACTTGCAGTTGTATCTGTGGCAGAAGAGAAGTGGCACAGGGCTCTGTCTCTGCTCTGTTTTATGTTACAGCAGGATCTGTCTCACCTTGGTTGGTTGAGAAATTTGCCTTCTCTTGCCAAGCAGTTGAAGGCATTGTCCCACACAGGAGGCACAATGGCCTCCTCAAGATGAAGTGTTTCCTTTTGCAGTCTGCTCAGATGGGAGAACACGTTGGTTATGTGGCATTGCTGCCTCCTTGAAGCCCAGAAATCCCTAATCCCCAGGTTGTTCTGTAGGTAGTCACAGCTGCATCAGTCTGCTTCAAAGAATTTGCCTACTTCATTTGCAACTTGTACCAGCCAGTGCTCCACAGCTATCAGAAAGATACTGAAGTAAATAAAGGCTGCTGCTGTAGTATTCTCCTTGGGAACATTTCTGTCTGGCTGTTCTGAAGCCACTGGAACTGTGCAGTTGGGGAAAATGGGACTTGGTTTTCTAGAAATGCTTGTAAGCCTATCTTGCATATTTTCCAAGTTTATATAACTGCACTAAACCCTATAAATTATTCTAAAGAATAAATTTCATAGCACATTAAGCTGAAATCGTTTGGTTTTAGCAGCTAATTCTGGATTATTTAATATGAGGGTAATATTGACATCTGATAAAGAAGGAAGTTGTAAAAGTTGTAGTAAGATCAAGATGGTACAAAGAGTTGTAATTGGGTGATTAATATTTTTTTAATTTAGTCTTTTAAAATACCCTTGTTAATCTCTCTTCTAATATATACTGAGATTGCAAATGTCTGATCTGTGCTGTTTGTAAGAGACAGGGCTTTACTAGAAGAAGAAAAAACCTTGGCTCCTGGAGCTGTGAAAGTCTTCCAATAAGAGGAAATGCCTGAATTGCAAAATGGGAGCACAGTTGAACCTGGAAATGCAGAATTCTCGCTTGCAGTTGTATTTTCTCATGACTTGGGTGCAGCACTTGGCATTCTGTCCTCTCTCTTAGGATATCAGACTATAGTCAGAGTTTTTACATTAGGCCAAGCAGAATTTTTTAGTGGGCACACAAAGAGTGGTGTATTGAGGTGCAACAGCAAAGGGACATTTCTGGAGGCCACTTTAAAGGAAAGCTGTGATTGTGTGGATCTGGAGCAGGCACTGAGTCACTGGGATGTGTTTGTATTTGTGTTGCTGTTGAAGCCCATCAGGGCTGTAAGGGGTTGAGCTCCTGGAGGCTCCCAGGTGTTCTGGGAACAATCTTGAGGCAAATGCCACTCTTCCTTTTGACATTTTAACAGTCTGGGGAGTGCAGTGGGTGTCAGTGGGGAATCATCCAACTGGCACAGGGCTGGATCAGAACACGATTCAGGGTCTGCTTGTGTAAGTCATGAGGCACTTCTGCATTGTGAAATGCAGGGAATTATAACATCAGTCAATATTTCTGTAATATTTCTCATAAACAGTGGGGTTTTCAAGCTCTGTTTAAATAGACTTAATGAATTGGAGGCTCTCATCTCACAGAAATCCAAGCCTTTGTAGGAATGTGCCTCCTATGGTCAATAAAAGCATATTCAGGTCTCAATTTGGAATGGTCATACTGAATTTCAGAATTGCAGGCACGGTGCAGGCATGGTGCAAGTTCACCCCATAGTTTTGGGGCAGGATTTGTGTTTTCTGGTTCATATTTCTGACAGTCTGCCTGTTATGTTTGTTCGTCGTGTTCACTGCTGCCTTGGTTTGCATGGACTGGCACTGTAAGCAGGATGGCACCTGATGGGCTGCAGGAATTTTCCCTGTTCTTCTGCAGAGGCTACAATGGAGGAGGTATTTGGTAGAACAGGTAAAGAGAAATGTTGACATTCCTTGCTGTGGCTCAGAGATGCCAAAGAGGTTTGTAATGCCCATGGAATATCAGCCCTGCAGTAGTGAGTTGAACTAGACAAACAAAAATTTCATGATGTTCCCCCTGCTATAAGGAGTAATTTTTACCTGTTTTGATTAAAGACTAGAGGATGACCAGATACGATCCATGCACACAGTCACATTGCAATCTCTCCATGAGCTGTAGCTGTGCTAGTTTGTGTCATGTAGCACACCAACCCTGTACCTAAAATACCACTAAAAATACATTTATACTTTTTTTTTTTTTTAATAAGGCCTAGAAAGCATCCACAGTTTGCCTGGTTTGGATGTATTAATTGATCTTTGGCTTCAACTTCATCAGCAAAGTTTAGAAATGTACTTTTTAACTGACAGCTTATATAACAATTTTAGTAATTCTAGGACATGGGGCTTTTAGGAATGTCAAGTATTGCAAGACGTGGAAATAAACTTCCAGAACTGGCAGTGCTGCATAGAGCACATATCACAGATTTGGATCCTTTTGCAGCTTGTAGTAGTTAGTGCTTGAAAAAGGCATTGCCAAACCTCACGTGACCACCTCAGCATCAGCCTTAGACCTCAGTTGTTGCTGAGGTTTGATGAAGAGTGGGATGATAATAAGCAGCTGAGGGTGGGGGACTAGAAGGATAATTAAAATGATGAATTTCCCAGTAGTAGGCTGTAGTAAAATGTACTACGTGACAGGCTGGCTGGCTGGAATGTGATTTGGGTCTAACCATCTGTCCCCAAAAGATCATTGTAGGGATATTTGTTTGAATTTTGAAATTAATTGTGGATATTTGGATTGTCAGAGTGGCCACCTACCAGTCTTGGGTGGTCTTGGGTGTGTTCGTATTGAGGGATGTGGTGGAAGGTGCAGAGGTGGTAGCAGGAATCTCTCGTGTGTCAGTAGGAGTGGTTAAAATACAAAAAGGGGTGATGTGGCTTTTAGTCTTTAACAAGACTAAATTAATGTAATAATAAATGAAGCTCCTAAATTAATGTAATAATAAAAAATTAAGGATGTCATAAAATAGCAGAGAACCTGCTCTTCCATCAAATTTCTTCTTTCCATGGATTCTTGGGTTTGCCAGAGCTGTGCTATAACTTGTTTTAAGAGGGCAGGTCATGAGAAATTTGTCTGATTTGTTATCTGTGTACACGTACATATCTACACACACACCAAAAAAATGTCAGTTTGGAGCATGTGGTTGGAATGATCATTGCAACAGCCATGGAATTGCCTTATCAGTGGCAAAAATGTGCTTGCATGGAAATAAAGTTCTACATTTGGCACTTCTGACTCCTACAGAGCAAGAACTAAAATTGGACAGACAAAACTCATATGGGGAGAATACACAGGCAGGCATTGAATGAGACAGTAGTGCTGGAGAGGAACAGGAATGTCTTCCTTACAGGAGACAGACACATGCAGCAGAAAACCAAAAAAATACTGTCTTTTATGGTCTTCCCTCTGCCCTGGCCTGTTAGGACTTTGGAAGGAGTGGGTAGATAGTGTATGAGTAAAATTTGCAGTTGAATTGTTGTTTTGGAACTTCTCTGCTTTAGACCACTGTTGAATAATCAAACTTTTATCTGTGGAGGCTTACAGAGCACAGCTGATAACTTTGTAGAGAAATGTCTTGCACTGATAATCCATGTTCCCCCCTGCGTTTCTTCTGAAAGCTTTATAATCTCAGCATTCAAAATGATACTTTTTGGCTGAGCTAAGAATGCTTTTCTAAATCCTGGATTAACCAGCAAGCGAGTGGTTAGTGTGCTTCTCTGCTAGCAGCCACTTCAATTTGTTGTGTTGGGTTTTTTTTTAATTTTGGTAGGGGATTTTTGCTCGTTTGGGATGTGGGGTTTGTTTGAGGGGGCGGGAAGTGTTGTGGTTTTTTCCTTTTTTTTGTTTTATTTTAAGTCCTGAGTGGGAGTGATTGTCCTGATTGGGTCTGATGACCTTTCCTTTTCATCAACTTTGGAGTCTCGGTGAGAGAATGAAGTGAAAGATGGACTTGGGTCTCAATCTCCAGCCTCATGGCCTCTGCTCAGCTGCTGACTCTCAGCAGCTGGGAAGGAGGTTTTGCTGCAGAAAATAGGGAGAGGGTTTTTTTATTTGTCATCTGTGCTCTTCCTCTTCTCTGCTTGAGCTGCTGCAACAAGGGCTGCTTCTCAGTAGTGAGATTCTATTCTCCATTCAAGATGGCTTCGGGGAAACTATTTTCTCAGTTCAGCACTGCACTGTTCTCTCATGGACCACATACCTAAAATAGAATATATTTGAAGGAATTTCTAAATTTAGGAAGTCTTATATTGGAACAGATCCTGTTAGCGGCTCCACATCTTACTGGTAGTGTATTCTCATAATTGCAACTAAGGAATAATTCAGCATGAGTGGTCTCGATATGAAGCATGGTACAGGAGTCAAAGAGTGCCAGGGACTCTAGCAGACATTAGGGTCATTCATTGTTCCTCCCATCTTGCTTTAGAAGGTACACATAGTGTATTTAATTTCTCTTTCATTCAGGTTTAATAGAGTACCCTGAGTGAAACTCTTGAGGTTCCATTACTAGCAGAGATGGTGAGCTGAAGAGAAAAAATTGTGCTCTGTACCATTTGTACTCTTTGGGAAAAATAAAACTTTTAGTCCAAAAACCTTTTAATAGATCCTGTTTCTATGATCTAATAGTTTGGTTTTTGAGATAAAAGGGAAGATGAAATAATCAAACTAATTTCTGTACTGTGAAGAAATTACTTTCTCTCTGGTCAAACAAAATGCTTGTGAGTATATTTCTACTAGTGTTTCCTCATGGGTCCACTTCTGAGCTGGCTTTTGATCTCTTACATTTTCCAGCCAGTGTGGGTAATAGAAATGGTCTGAGAGTTGATGAAAGTGTAAATATTTTGTAGTCTTCTGCTTAAAATAATTAAGAATTGGCAAGTTTTTTGCTATGCAGTTGATCTTCGTCTTTTCGGCCTGTAACAGAGCAGCTACAGGTGAGCTGTTAAATGAGGTGGCTTGTTCCAGAATGGCTTCTCACTGTCTAAAATGGACTGTGTGTTGTTTCTCTGCCCTCAGGAGTTGTGGAAGGTGATTTAGCTGCTGTGGAAGCCTACAAGTCGTCTGGAGGGGACATTGCCCGGCAGCTGACGGCGGACGAGGTGCGGCTGCTGAACCGCCCGTCCGCCTTCGACGTGGGCTACACCCTCGTGCACCTGGCCATCCGCTTCCAGAGGCAGGACATGCTGGCCATCCTCCTCACTGAGGTGAGTTCCCCTGGCCCTTGCAGAGAGGGAGCAGCACCTGATGTAACTGCACCACTGCGTGCAGCCAGTGGCACACAGCTTTGATTTGTGGTGGTGGTAGAATATACGGGAAGCGCTGCTTTGTGCCTTGGATTTCTCCTCGAGAAGTGAGTTTGCTTTAAGAGACTCTGTTGTGATGGTCCTGAGGATGTTCAGTTTTCTCCTTAATGAACAGTCTTGGCACACATTGTGACCTTACTGGCAGTGGAAGTGAGCTATTGTGAGGCTTCCTGTGCTCTGGGTGGGGGAGAGGAAATGCTCTCAAAGCAAAGCGCTGACATCAATGACAGCCGAGTTTGTTCTGAGTTTGTTAATGAATAAGTCTACCTGCTCTGGCCTTCCTGCCTTTTGTGGGAGCTTCTCTTCTAGAGAGAGGCAAATTTCTTGCTTTGCAAAATTGCTGCATTTTTTCTATTTTTTTGCCCATTTTATAGACTGACTGGTTCCTCTGTTTTGCTCTTCCATATTGCATTTCCTTGTGTCACCTCACTTCTGGTGACCTCTGCTGTTCTCCATCTTTGCCTTGTAAATAATTCTGTTATCCTTTTTTGTCTGTTTTCTTCAACTCAGACTTTTGGTTCCTCACCTGATCAGGGCCAGATTTTTATTCTGCCTCCTTCCCTGATGCTTAGTGCAATTCTGAAAGCTGCTATTTGTCTGCAAAGCACATAAAGATGATGGAATGCTCAGTGTTGAATAATTAAAAAGAGTAGATGAAGCAAGACAAATGTAGCTAAAGCCTTGAGTATATATTTATATATGACTAGTATCAGTAGCTTTGTGCTGCTTACATAACTCTGTGTGGATGGAGTTACATGTTTAAAAACAAGTTAATTTACTGAAATGCTGTCTTAGAGACTTCTGTGGTTGGTTTATTTCAGTGCTAGGAATACTGACTCATCTTGCCATTTCTGAAAATGCTTAGTAGTGTTTGAAACCCAGTGATATTTTCCTTTCCTAGGATATGAATGAGTGAAAATGTGGGTCTTAAAGATGGGGTTTTTTATATGCATCTGGTGTCATCCCTGTGCCATTTCATCACTGAACGAGTTTCTGCTGCCAGTGATGACTAGAGAGAAAATTTCACTATCTAGCTTAATAGTTTTTGGGAAGATTGTTTGTAGAAAACTGATACTGCAGTAATGAAGTTTTGTTAAATCTAGACTGAGCTCATGCATGAGATTTGAGATTGCTGTTATTATGAGCTCTTCACTTTTTTTTCTCTTCTTCATTTGGGAGTGATCACCTGTTAATTCACTTCTTTGATTTAAAGATGTTTTTAACCAGTTATTAGTTCCATGACAAATGAGACATTTCGTTAGGAGTCACTAAACTTTTGATCTTTCAGGGTGCCAGTGTTTATAGGTCTCTTGCATTCCTTGCTAACCAGATGCTCTCTGCTGGTGGTCATCCCTCCTAAATCTTTATATTTAATGGGATAATCCTGAATGCAGTAACTGTGTTGTGTTACAGGTATCCCAACATGCAGCCAAGTGCATTCCTGCCATGGTGTGTCCAGAGGTCACGGAACAAATCCGCCGTGAAATTGCTGCATCTCTCCATCAGCGAAAGGGAGACTTCGCTTGCTATTTTCTGACTGACCTTGTGACGTTTACGTTACCTGCAGGTAGCTACAAAACCCTTCTTCCTGCTGGAAGATTTTATTGCTTGGTCACTAGTTGAAAATCATATATTTCGACTTTGTGGTGGTGATGTGTGTGTAGGTTTTATTTATTAAGAGCTTTATTAATTTATTTATTAGGAGGTTTATTTATTAAGACCTATTTTAATCGGTCAGATTTAGTAGCTGAATTTGATTACTCAGTGTTTGTACACTTCCATCCATACATTGTTCCTGTTAGCTGAGCATCTGTTGTCCTACTTCTTAGACATGAAGAAATGGAAGAAAAGTGGTGTGTTCTAAGGAAAGGCTGTATTTAAAGTGAAGATTAGAGCCCAGACATTTCTGGTCCATGATACCACTTTTCATGTGGCTATTTTAGCTTTCAGTCCTTTCTATTGAGGCCCAGAGCTGTTCTTTGTACCTGCTTGTAGCAATAGCACTTTTTGAATAATTTTGAGATACTCTGAGATCAAGAGAATGTTTCTCTATTAACAAGGAGCTATTAGAAGACTTTTAATCTTCAATAGCTGTTTCCTTTGATAGAAGTGCTACCAGCAGTTAGAAAATATGCAGCTGGAAACCGTGCCAATCAGCAGATCTGTTTGTCTTTTTTCTAAAGCATTGTAAGAATTCTACTTGGAACACCTTTGGTTGAGTGTTACCTCATCTCCTCTTCAAAAAGTCTGGGTAGTATTTACCACTCGTGTACCTGATTGAGGTGCTGTATTCAGTTGTACTCTGTGGGTCGTGTATGAGGTGTCTGGAGACTAAAACTTCACTGCTTTTTAGGGGAGAGAAGGGAAAGGGGCAACAGAAGGATTTCCTAACACTCATGAGAAATGTTCTCTCCAGATCTGAAGGATTTGTTCAGTATTTTCAAGAGACACATCTTAAAGCACTGTGCAGCTTTTTGACTTGTGCAATAGCCATTAAGTAATTAGAAAATAAGACTGTTCAAAAGCTTTTGTGCACCAAGACTTTCCACTTTCCTCACGCTTTGCCAACTGCACATCTTTTACAGTTTGGCTCCAGAGAGCATTTCCAAGGATAGAAGTATAAATCACACAATGCTGTTCAGATATTACCTAAACAATGTAGTTTAGGAACCAGTTTCCACCCGACCTTTCAAATAAACACATTGGATCCTCCTGAAAAGCCAATGCATGGATGTTAGAGTGCAAAGCTTTTAAATTGATTGCTGGCCACTGCAAGCAGTTTTAGCTTAAAAAGCCCCAATCAATCACACACAAAAAAAAGACCACCCCACATCACCCTGCCTGCACCAAGCATTAATGTGCTTCAGTAGCAACTCATGTGCCTAAATGTGGACTTAAAAGCCCTGAGGTATTGGACATCTGAGCAGGACTGGCAGCTACCACACTGCAATTAAGGGAGATCTTTGTGTCCTTGAAATACCACTTAGGCCCCAGTCCTTATCCCCTGGAGTGCCTGAAGGGATGCTGGATGTTCCTGTTCCCATTTTATTTACTGCCTTAACTTTCACGTGTTTAAATTTCTCTGGTTGCTGCTCTGCCTGGCAACCCTTTACTGCTTATCCTCTGTTGGAATGCAGGCCAGGAGCAAATATTTTCTGTGTGGCACATGCTGAGTTTTAGAATGCGTGAGAGTGTTTGTTGTGTTAAATGATACAGCAGTCACAAAAGAGTTTTGTCCATTATACAGTTTTCTACCTTTTTTTTCCCTTGTTTTTTATGAGGTAGTTGCAAATTCTGTCTCTGAAGCTCTTGGAGCAGTTGTCAGTAGGGGCATTTTCCATGGCATAGCTCAATAGTTTTCCCATTTCTTGTTTTCTAACTTGCCTGCAAACCTTTGGGGTTCTCAAAACTATTTTATTGAGGCCTGAATGAGATGATTAAAGAAGTGGATATTCTGGAGAAGAATACATCCCTTGACAAACTGTACCTGTCCATTGGGATAGACTGGAGAGGAGAAGCCATTGAGATGGGTGGAAAACCATTGCTTGGGATTGAAGCTGTGCTAAATTCAATAGGGTTGAAAGTAAATTACTCCTTTTTAAAAATTCCTCACCTCAAAGTGGTTCTCCACTTTCTCCTTCAGAGAAATCCAGTCTTAGCCTGTGCATGCTGTGATGATCCTTTCTGCATCAAAGGTGTGACAGTGAGGCTGAGATACAAACCTGCCTCAGCAGCTCTGCGAAGCCCTGGGTCACACATGACAGCAGCTTTCCAGAGGAGGTGTTAGGGCTGATAGGGCAGAAGCTGTTCTGTGAGTTCTCCTGAGCAGCAGCTGGTGAGGTCTCTTTTACAGTAGCATTAAGTGACTCTTGGATTTGCTTTCTGTTTTTCCAGATATTGAAGATTTACCGCCCACAGTCCAGGAAAAATTATTTGATGAAGTACTTGACAGAGATGTTCAGAAAGGTAAGTGCACCGAGAACAGCTGGGATCATCCTGGCTTTTCATTAGAGAATGTTTCTCTTACTAAAAATAAACTGTGTGTCTGTATATATGTGGCTTTGTCTATGAGCTTGTTTTAAATAGAGATTGGATGCTTTCATGTTAATCTTCACCCTGGAATTCATAAAGTCACAGAATGGTTGGGGCTGGAAGACCTTTAAAGACCTTTCACTAGACCAGGTTGCTCCAAACCAGCAACTTTCAGGGATGGTTGCTTCTCTGGGCAGTCTGTGCCAGGGCTCACCACTCTCACAGGGAACAATTCCTTCCCTATATCCCATCTATCCCTGCCCTCTGGCAGTGGGATGCCATCCCCCCTTGTCCTGCCAATGCATGCCTATGTAGAATTATTTTAATTTTAACATTTCCAGTGTGTTTATGAAGCAGAGGGAGAATGGAGTCTGTAGAAATCATGTTTGTAGTGTATCTCTGTAGAGCTTTAAAAATCTTTTAAAAGTCAGTTTTGAGTCACAAGCTTTTTGGGGAAAACTGAAAAAAATCTTTTCATTTCAGTAACAGTCCTCAAGCAAATGATGTGATGCTATGGTTTGGTTTGCTTTTGGTTTATGTTATTGACAGTAGAAGAAACTTCTTCAGCCAGTGTAATTCACCTGTTTATTGTAGTGTGAAGAAAAGCAGAGTTTTATTCGTGCAAATGGATAAATGATTGAGACTATGCCATTATTGTGCTGTCTGAATTCTCTGAGATAAAGGAGTGTTTAAGAGCTGTCTGTCCCTTTGCAGAGCTGGAAGAGGAGTCTCCCATCATTAACTGGTCCCTGGAGCTGGGGACACGCCTGGACAGCCGGCTGTACGCACTTTGGAACCGCACTGCCGGGGACTGCCTGCTCGACTCCGTGCTCCAGGCCACCTGGGGCATCTACGACAAGGACTCTGTGCTGCGCAAGGCTCTGCACGACAGTTTACACGACTGCTCCCACTGGTGAGTTAGGGCAGCTTTTTCCATGTGCTGTAGCAGCTAAACCCCACAGCCACCCCTCCCCAGTTCCCTGGGATTGTGCTCCTCAAAGCTGTCGAGTCGCCCTGGTCCCAGCTGTGATCTTCATCTTGTGTTTTAAATAGGAGCGCTGGAAGCTTGGACACTGAACTCAGGGATGGCGTGTGGTGCTCAGCAAATGGCATTTCAAGCACTAAAATGCTTTGTGCTTGTCAAGCATGCACTAACCACAGTTATTGCAGCTGGAATTTGTGTCCTTGCAATGTAAATCATGTACATGCCATGCCTTGCTGCTTGGTGGGAGCTGTGCAGAAGATTGTTAGTAGAAGATAGCCTTTTATTCCTTCTAAACTTTCCAGTATTTTCATTCCATCTGCTTAGTTACGGCTTTACTCAGGACTGCTCTTTTTATCCCTGTTCTGCCTGCTAAAATAATGGCAGTAAAGCACAGAGTGTTGACATTTAACTAGTTCTGTCATTTGGCCATAAAACTGATTTATCATTCTGTAAAACAACTTTTGTTGTTTTGCACTGACAACCTTCTTTAGTCGGATACTGTGGTTTCCTTCTGCAAGAGGGAAAATCTTAGTTGGACCCCCAGTGGTGTCCAACAGCTCTCCAGGGTGTCCTGGACTAAGGGATGAGCTGATGAAGACTGATAATGCAAGACACAGGTGATCATTTCTTTGAAGTTCTTGTAGTCAAGGACAGGAGAAACACTGTCAGCACATACTGCAGAAAGAGCCTGTCCCCGTCCTCGGTGCTGTACAGGAGGTCAACAACAAAGGTTAATTTAGGGGTACCTCTAAGTAAATTTTGTGCTATTGGGAGAGAACTCCCCAAATTAGCATCCAGAGCTGGATTCCAGCAAGTGATGCTTCAGTAGCAATTCTCCCAGGAACCAGTGCCTGAAAGGATCTGTCCCTGCTTTGGAGTTGTTCAGCATGGAGTGTGCATCTTGTCCATGCAGGAATGTCCTTGGCATCACAGGCAGCTCCCACGATGCCAAAACAGAACAGGTTTTGTTCTTTATGGTAACAAAACCAAGCATGGTATCCAAAAACATGCAGCAAACTACTGAGCTTTGGACCAAATCTCTCAAAATGTTGGTGTTAGCTGTGGTTGACTTACTGGTGTATCTTAATATTATTAACACTCACTTAGAGGCTGTTAAATCATGTTAAGCTTTTTAGTTTTTGTCTAGACAGAATTTTCATTTTACTCTGAATTTGCTTAATCTTTATCCTTATTAGAAGCATATTTTTTAACTGATTGGTGTGTTCCTTCATGAGAACAAGACTTCAAAGAACAAGTCTGTAAGGAACAAGTAATTTTCCTTATTAGGAACAAGTCTTTAGAATAAGTCTTTTAGCCTGGTTTTATTGTAAATTGATCATCCTGTACATTCTATACTTGCTGTATAGATTCCATTTGAGAAGATGCATTTAATTTTGTGGGCTAGGACATGTGGCTGATAGGAAGTGATGTCGTCACTGGAACAGGCTCTTAAATGCAATCCCTGCTTAAACTTTTATCTGGTGGAATTATTCTTCAAAGCCTCCACAAAGACACTTAAAAATGGGTATTTTTATAGTCAGAAAACACTCATGTAACTCATTTGACCTCCTTTTGTTATGTTTGTTTAGATGCTGAACAAAGAAAAATCTATTTACCAGAGACAGTCTTGTGTCTGGTACTTGGAAAAAGCTCCCTAGTGAAGTTCCCAGAGGCTCTGGCCTGTGGAGTCTTTTCCACTCACCTTTCAGTAACTGCACTTCTTAATTTACACAAAAGTGTGTTCTGATGTGTCCCTTTTTATATTCCACCATTAGCTTTTGCTGGAGAATGGGCACATGCCCTAAGTTGACTTTCAGAATTTTATTCTTTAATGGATGCATTCAGTTCTGTTGTGTTAACCTGAAAAGTTTGCTTTAAATGAGATCAAAATCTTGTATATGGCTGACTAACTCAGGGAAGAAACTTCTTTAGGAGAACACTTTCACAGTCCAGCTTTTGGGGAGTAGTTTGGTGTTTTCCTTTTTTTCTTTTTTCCCTTGAATTTTCTGGGCTCTCTCTCTCACTCTGGTGATGTGGGAGTTTTTGTTGTTGTTGTTTTGCTTTGCTTTTTCTTTTCTTCCCCTCAGAATCTGATTACATTTCTTTCAGGAGACCTGGGAATTAATTCATTTAGCACAAGGTGCTCAGTTAGAGATTTATGGGAGAAAACAGGCAAAATACTTATCATCTTCAAAGGTGGAAGTGTTGGTGTGTTTGGGTAAAAACTGGAATGTAGATCCAGAAGATTCCCTGTAGATATTACTGTGAATTAGCAGAGACCTATCTAAATATCTTAGGAATTTTAAGGCATGCAAAGGTTTTAGCTGGGCTCAGGAAAGCCAGCCTGGCTGGTGGCTGCTGTCCTACACACCAGGATTTTAGGGTGATTCCAGCTTTACTGAAAGCATAGGAAAGATCTTATCCACACACACTCATTGTCTGCTAATATTCTCAGATTTTAATTAAATGAGTTCATTTCAGTGACTTTTTTAATAAGCTGAAACTTCAGAATGGTTTCTTTGTCTTCACACTACAGGCCATTGTGTAAAAGTTGGCTTAGCACTGTTCCCTAAATCCTGGTTCCTAATATATGAAGTTGTGGCTTTTCCATAGTGTGGTGATTATATAGAGTTTAAAATTTTAAAAAGCAAACATCTTCCTTTTAACATGTCATTTTTCTTGGTAAATGGTTATATAAAATATCATGACTGAAATAAATCCCACTTTGCATATTTGATTCTTATCCACACTGCTTTACAACTCCATATAATGTGGAATTACCATCCCTTTGCTCCAAAGTCTGGTGTAAAACAGATTCTGCCTCTTAACCATGGGCTGTTGGAAATGGATATGCGAGTACTTTGAAGTTAATTAACTCATGATGTGGTTAAAAATAGAAAATACCTGTATTTTTTGTATGAGAAGAATGAGCAACTCCTCTTGTATGAAATGGAATGTCTTGCTTATGTTCCCTGTATATCAACACTTAAATAAGCCTAAATAAGACTTTAAAAAGCCCCTATTGCAAGAAGTATCAAACCAGGCAGGAGCCTGGTAGGAACTTGGATCATGTTTGCTGTAGGCATTGTTTTGGTTGGTTTTTTTTGTTATTTTTTAAGTGGTTCTTAAATGAGGATTAATAAATGGAGTCTCTTGAAGATAAACAAAACAAAATCCAGTTTTCATTATATTTGCTGTCTTTCTTCCCCCTTCTTGGGATGAAGGATTGCAAGGGTTAAATATTGCTGTCAGGATTATGGATGTTGAATAGATATTTTTGCCTTTACCACCCTTTCTCTGTCTCCCTTAACATCTCAGGTTCTACACACGCTGGAAAGAGTGGGAATCGTGGTATTCCCAAAGCTTCGGTTTACATTTCTCCTTGCGAGAGGAACAGTGGCAGGAAGATTGGGCATTCATTCTCTCTCTTGCAAGCCAGGTAAGAAAACTCCTTTGGCAGAGGGCTTTTGGAAAAGATATTTTAATTTCTGAAAGAAATTTCAGAACTAGAAGAGTTTTTTGGGAATAAGAATATTCCTGCATGAAGGAAAGACGTTCCTCTTAAGCCAATGATCTTGAAATATTACTGGGTAAACTATTCAGGCAATACGGAAAGGTTCATTTGGAATTACAATTTTTGAGCTTGCTATTAAGCAGTGCAACACAAAAAAAAGAATTGTGGTATTAGGGTGAAGTCTACAGAACAAACTAATAGACAATCATGTGTTTAATATCCTGCCTCCAGCTCCTGCAGCACTTGTACCTCCCAAAACACACCTCCAAATCTGTCAGCTTACACTGCTCAAACTCCAGTAAGCTGAGATTTTATAACTCCCCTCCAAAATGAGATTTACATTCCTGTAAACTTCCAGCTATAGGAATATTTTTAGCTCCTCTTTTAAAGTATAAACATGCTTTTGGTGCTATTTTTTTGAGATTTGTTTTGGATGTGCCCTTTTCCTATCATCAGAAGGTATTTGCCTTAAAGTGCCCTCAGATGAGTGAATTATTTTTAGACCTAACATTGTGTAGAGTTTCACTTCTGAGTGGGGAGTGAAATCCATTACATTGAATCTGGGCAATAGGACAGAGAATTATTACTGACAGCTGACAAGCTGAAATGTTTTTCCTTATTTCCAATAATTTTCCAGCCTTTTGTTTTTCCTGTCAAAGCTTTATCACTCTTAAAAGCATTTTCTCTCTCAATTTGGAGACTGTTTTTTAAATTTCAAAGTGGAGGATGGTGAGTTCTGTTTCAAGTGATGTCTTTCTTTGTGTTTGGTTCAGCCTGGAGCGAGTTTGGAGCAGACACACATTTTTGTACTTGCACATATTCTTAGAAGACCAATTATAGTTTATGGAGTAAAATACTACAAGAGTTTTCGGGGAGAAACATTAGGATATACCCGCTTCCAAGGTAAGCCTTTTGGTTTTTGATTCAGTTTTAAACAAGGTTGGGCTGTAAATCAATAGTGACATGAAGTGACTGTCTGGAAGAGGATGGAATTCTGTTGTAGGTAAATTTTCATTTGCTGTTAAAAAGAACAAAACAGTCTCTCCAAACTTGCAGTTTTTCATTTTATAGTGGGCATGGTGCCTGTAAAAGTGAATTCCATTATGGACTTTAAAGGAAGTTTTAAAAATTTATCAGTGTTTCAGTAATTTACACTTTACAGTAACTGTGGTGTGAATACTGACTTAATAGTATTATAATTTTGCATAACTTGATCAGGTTCTTTCTGCTATTTCTCCTCCTTGTCTCCAGGACATCCTTACTGTCCTTAAGATAAATACGAAGATGACTCAGTCCAGTTTTGCTTAGACTTAACATCTGTAGATTTCTAAAGATGCACTTTCTGCTTTGCTGACCACAACTGTGTTTGGGCAGCTTTCCCCTCTGTTACATGCTAATACTTTATTATTCAAATAATAAAACATGAGAGGGGATTGGGAGTATCTGCTCATACTGAGCTCTAAACAAAACCCATGGGGAGGAACTGTGTGTGTTCCAGGGGGTTGGGACATTGGTTTTGCCCACAGTTCATATCCCTGGCCTCAAGTACATCTGCTTGGTGATGACCCACTCTTTATTTATAGCTTAGCAGAGGACTTCCCAAAACATCTTTGTGATTTGAAAGAAACAAAGTATGGTGGCTTTGGAAGGAGGCAAACCCATGATGTATAGGAAACCCCAAACTGTGGAGTTAATGTTAATTTATAACTATTTAGAGTCTTGGCTTGTAAGTTTGGGGCAGTAACAAAACTTTATGTAGGGAAATTATTACTTTTTCAGGGAGTCTAAAAGTTTGGTAGTCTCCTTAGTTACATGTTAACTTTTCTTTTGATGATGAAAGGCTGGGAAGGAACAGTTACTTGTGTCACTTAAATCTGACACTCCAGGTTTGTGTTGTTATTAACTCCAAGGCTTGGTGGTTTGCAAATGGTTTTCTTTCCTGGATTGGGCATTGAGGCAGACAAGTATTACACAGCCTAAATGTGCTGGAATTGTTTTCTTGCTCTGTGAACCAGAAGGAAATCAGGTGCCTGGAACACCCTTTTACTGCACACGGGTTTCCAGGAATTTAGGCAGCCAAATAGGTACGGCTTTGCTTGCCACGAGCCACATCCAGCCATAGATGGAAACACACAGCACTGGGAACAGGTGAACTTGGAGTCCTGTGTCACAGTACCTGGAACTGCTCCTCTCCCTGCCCAGCCACATTTTTGTGGTTAATGTGTGCTAATCAAATGCCATGGGCATAGCTGAAACCCAACAGCCGTGGGCTCAGGGTGGGGTGGGCTGCCAGGAGGAGGCTCCTGCTCTGGGCCTGTGTGTGGGCTGTGCTCAGGACATGGAGCTTTGGGGAATGCTGGGCTGTCCCTGCCTCTGCTTACACATCACATCCACCAGAAAATTCCCTGCAAGTGTCCAAGGCCAGGTTGGACAGGGCTTAGAACAACCTGGGATAGTGGAAAGTTGGGCAGGGGGTGGAGCTGGATGGGCTTTAAGGTCCCTTCCAACCCAAACCACTCTGTATTTGTGGGTTATAATAGAAATGGGGAATTGAATTTTTTTAATGCTTGTTCAACATCATGGTTCCGTTTGTAGCACCCTCTTATCCACTCCTAAAATACTCTCCCTGATAGGAATTTTTTCTCCAGAGATTCCTTGTTCCAGCTTGGCATCCTTGCTGTAGCTGCTGTGAATCCCATAATTGCCAGCCTCCTTGTTTCCCAGATTCCAGCTGACTGTTAGTTCTTCTTTAAATACTAAAGCTTCAGTGGTCGAAAACCTGTTTGCTCAAGCCCTAACTATGACCCTGGTCAGACCCTCCTGGTCTGGCCACGTGTATTTAGTGGCAGAAATATACAGCTTTTAAAATTGAACAGGAAAAAAGATGACTGGCTGGAGAAACTAAATCCTATGTGGGTGGCTTCAGGATAGGTGTTAGCCCATACTCTTTATTTTCTGTGGTTTGTGTTCGTGTCAACTGTTGTTACACGACCTTCTCACTTTGTATCAGTGTGACTTTTATAACTCCTAAGAGCACTAGATATTCTCCCTGGCAATGCTTGAAATTCTTTTCTTGTGGAGCTCATCACAGTGTTGAGGAGGAATGGAAAGTGTAACACAGCCTTCTGTCTTGGGGGAATGATTAGTGTGGAATTTTCACCAAGATAAAAACAATGGTGAAAAAAGATTTCCAAAAACTTGCTGAATTTCAGTGTAGAAATGGAGGCAAACAGATGAGTTTCACTCCTGAAAGTCACATAGCTGTGCTCTGTGTGCATGAAGAATTAATTCCCTGGAATTGAGGGACTGTCTTCCTTACATTTGCCTGGATGTTATCTTCAGTGTAAATTTAAATTTTGACCAGATGTTTGGTTCTGTCCCTCAGTGCAAAGGCTTGAAACTTTCTGGTGAACACTTACCCCGTGTTCTTCACCTTTTGTGTTTAATGTTGCATTAGAGTGAGACTTAATAATGGGGACAAGAGGAAGGGAGGGCTAAGAAGGTATTAAAAGGATCAGTCCTTAAATCGAGGTGTTGTAAAAAACTTGTGAGAATCTTCATTTTAAACAAATGGCAAGACTTTTAGGTAGCTCTTGATTGCTGATTCAAAAACAAGGGGAGGAAAGGGACAATTATTTACTGGTAGCCCCTAATGATTTTTACTGCAGCACAAAAAGATGAGCTCAAAACTTAAGCAGAACCTCCAAAGCCACCCCCTGCCTCAGGTTCCTGTTTTAGCATTGCCCTTCCCTCTCCGTGGCTGTTGGAGGAGCGCCGTGTTTGCAGCAGCAGCTGTACGAGGAGGGGTTGCTATGCTACATGTGCACTTGAGTTTATGTGGGGCTATTTTTAACCTGTCACAAGGTGAGCTGTGCTTTTGCTTAAGTTGTCTTGCAGTACACACCAAGAATTATTTATGTTCCTGGAAGAAAGGAGTTCCAATTTTATTTTGAGACCTCGAGCAAATTGCTGTCTTTATTGCTAAAAATGGTGGGGAGAAAAAGTGCAGTTCCTCTCAGAATCTGTGACATCAGGGGTTGGTTGTAGCTGAGCAAAGTAGTATCAGCTTTTTGGTGCTTTTTTCTTTTTTTTTTTAATTGATATGAATAATTGATGTGTGTTAATTTAATCTGTGAGTACTGTATGTGAGCAGTCCCGTTCTCTGGGATGGGTTACATCAGTGCTGAGTAACATTTTGTGCAGTGGGTTCTTTTAATAATAAGTTTTGTGAGCAGATGGTGGAATTTTTGCTCTGGTAAAAATAGACATCTGACTGTAGCCTTTATTTCTGTGATGCAGAATCTGATTTTTTTTCTTCTTTTTTTTTTTTTCTTTTAAATTTTATTTTAAGAAGAGTTACCAAACATAAAAAGCTGCTTTTCTAACCTTGTTTTTTGTTCATCACTGCACTATAGACCGTAAATTGTAGGGCTGTAGTAATGTATTGGTTGTGATTGTAATCTTTTGTGTCTAAACTTGCACAGTTGCAAAGATACTTGACTTGTGTTAATTAATAACAATTAGCTCTAGTGAAAAGTGTGGCCTGTGTCAGTGTAGACCAAACCAAGGAAGTTTTAAATGTGATGTGCTTCTGTTTCTGTTCAGCCAAAACCACAGGGTTTGTATCAAAATCTTTCCCTGTTGAACACCAGTTCTGAGCCTTACCCTGTGCTTTAATTCCCCACAGGTGTGTATTTGCCTTTGTTATGGGAACAGAGTTTCTGTTGGAAAAGTCCCATAGCTCTGGGCTACACGAGGGGCCATTTCTCCGCCCTGGTTGCCATGGAGAACGATGGCTATGGCAATCGAGGCGCTGGTGCTAATTTGAACACTGACGATGATGTTACTGTTACTTTTCTACCCTTGGTGGACAGCGAGAGGAAATTATTGCACATTCACTTCCTTTCTGCTCAAGAGGTAAGAAAGAAGCACCCTGTGTGTGGTAGTGGCTTTGTCACAGCTGCTTGCTGAAGCTCAGCAATCTCTGTAGCCCCGTGGGTTTTTGGTGTTCAGAGAACTACAGGGAGTGTGCTGTTCTGGTTAATTAATACTGCTCCCTTCCCTATCATTCCAGGTGATTCTGGAAGGTATTTTCCCACAAATTTGATGCTTATTTACAGCTCTGTAAATGGAATGTAACTTCATTGTCCATGTAAATCACAGAAAGAGAATCATAGAATAGAATCACAGAATATCCTGAGCTGGAAGGGACCCACAAGGATCATCCAGTCCAACTCCTGGCCCTGCATAGGACACCCCAACAATCCCACCCTGTGCCTGAGAACATTGAATATCAGCATACCTAGAAAAGGACACAAAAACAAGGGTTCTGTCATTAAGCCAAGACTGAAATCTGCCTTTTGGGTTTTTTTTTCCTAAAAGATGCAGCACTAATATTGGCCCATAGTTGCAGCATGTTCCACCTTCTATTCTAATGAAACTCAATTCGTTTTTTCTTTAACAGCTATGATAAAGACATGGAACTATTTCAGTAAAAGGTGTGCATGGATGAAGGGAGGGCTGGAAAACTGAAGTAATTGCAGAAAGTGAGCATTCTGTAAATAAAAGGAGAAAAATAGGGGCTTTAAGTCTAGAGAGGGTCTATGATATTTGTTATGTTTTACAAGAGAAAATGTTTCATCTAAGGAACTCTTAGACTCCTGAAAATGTCTTTGTGAAGCCAGAAGAATCTTTTAGGGCCTGCCCTTATTATGTATGGTGCCTACCATAGATAAATAGCTGCTTTAAAATAACTGAAATACAGAAAGGCTGTATTGGAAATACACATGTGAAAAATTGTGAAGAAAGCTGGAGAGCATTTCCAGAGCCTTCAGCCTTGGGTCGAGTTTGTCTTTCAGAGTCTCCGGGTGCAGCGATGCGCCTGGAGCGGGAATCGCGCTGGGCGTTGGGGGAGCCTCACTGCCGGTGTTTTGTGTCCCCCAAAGATAGGCAACGAGGAGCAGCAGGAGAAGCTGCTGCGGGAGTGGCTGGACTGCTGCGTGACCGAGGGAGGGGTTCTGGTGGCCATGCAGAAGAGCTCCCGCCGGCGCAACCACCCGCTGGTCACCCAGATGGTGGAGAAGTGGCTCGACCGCTACCGCCAGATCCGGCCCTGCACGTCCCTGTCCGACGGCGAGGAGGACGAGGATGACGACGATGAGTGAGGGGGAATAAAGTGCAAATGAGCAGCGCAGAGTGTGTGACCCCGAGTGAGCGTTGTGCTGTAGCAGTTGGGTGTGGAACGACCCAGGTCTAGGGGATTCATGCTGGGAAGGATTCTCCGACAGCACGGGGAGAGGATGGACGCTCATCCTGCTGCCTGGAGAGAGCCGAGTGGGCTGGACTACAGTTTGTATAAAAACACGGAAAAGAAACAAAAAACAGCTAATTTTATTATCAAGATGGAAAAAAAACCAAACCAAACCGACCCCGTTTTTCTTTCTGACTGTAAATCTGTCTATAAATGTACCGCATGTGGTTGTGTAAGAGGTTGTGTAATAGGAAACGTATACCAGCATCTTAATTATTGCAGAGAAATTTTTCAACTAAGGGCACTTCTGAAAGCACATGTGAGCTGGATGGATATCTCCTCCCTCTGAGATTCTTTTACAGTAGAACCCGGTCTTCTCCATCACCTTTTAGATACTCTGACACGTTTCCCTGAAAGGCCCTTTCCTGTGAAATCTCACCAGTGCCCAGGTCAGATTGTGAGAGGTTTTTTTTTGTTTGCACAAGATATCCACAGCAAGTCATAAGCAAAAATACATTCATTATTTTACTAATATTTTAGTTATTGCTGTGCCCACATAATAAAGCCTAAACTCTATGGAACAAACTGGAAAAGAGGCTAAATTTTTCATTGAGTGAAATGATTTGTTTCCTGAAAAAGCTTTTTGGGGTTTTTTTTGCCTTTTTTTTTTCTTCTAATAGTTAATAGATTCCTTTCAGTATACGTAAGGATATTTATTCAGAGAAGTGACCTAAAAGACAGGGATTTTATTCCTGTGAGCATACACTAAACAAAATGGTGTGAAATCTGAGAACTTGAACACAATTGAGAATTTAATCTTGTCAAAACTCCGTCTTGCTGTGTTACAAATTATATCCTTTTATCATTTATTCTTTGATCAGTCAAACTTTGCTGCAAATGAAAAAACACCTTTTTGAAGGGTTACTCCTTGGTCACTAAATCTAGTGAGAATCCACTCGGCAGTTCTAATGAAAAAGAAGAATCTATGCTCAAGTTGTTTAAAAGCACTGTTATATATTTCTCAGTATGTAAACCTGGGAATTTCTTGCATGTTGATTGATGTGGCCATACTTAAACTTATGTAAGTTCCTAAGACTGTAAGTTCAGAGTATATTCTCCAGTAGAAATTTTATTATATTTGATAACTTTAGCCATGTAACCTGTAATGGATAAAGTTTATCTAAAAATTTCACTGAAACACTAAAGGTTAATGCCAGTTTTTACATATACAGTGCAATTCAGGTTGTCTTGAAAAGCACTTTTGATGGTGTGGTGGTTGAATAAGAAATTTTGCAGTAGATGAAATTGTTTTAATTAGAATTTGGAAAGAAGCCCCATAGCACCTATTTTTATGTAGTTCAGAGCTATGGAAACCCTGAGGAACTTGCTGCTTTTTCTTCCAAATGCTGCTTAGATGGTGTTGAAACGTGCACAACTCCTACAGAAACTTGGTGACGACACCGAAAGTAAAGAAATAATGAAGTACTGTATTAATTTTGCAGTTTTCCCGTCCTAGATTCCACTGAGGTTTATTATGTCTTCACCTTTTTTGGCCATTAGAGCTCCTCTGATTGGTGCATGCCCAGATTTCCAGGTGAAGGATGAATGCTGCTCTGCCATGTGTGAGTGACCCAAATTCACCACCCAACCCCAGATGCTACCGAGGTTCTTCATGAGTGCACGGTCCTGGTTCAAGTTCCCTTTCTAAATTGGGATTTTTTTTTTTTTGTCCTTACCTTACAGTGAAATCCTTTTATAGCTTGTGTAGCTGAGGACGTAAAGCTTTTCTGTCAGGGGAACTGAATGCAGGGTAAGCTGGGATGAGGATTTCCGTGCCCTGAGCTGGCCTGCACCATGTGCTGCAGTGGTTTGTGTCGTGCTGTGACCACGGGGGTCCTAATTCAGCCAGCCTGAGGAGCCCTCAGTCAGTGGCCAGACCTGTACTCCAGATCCCAGCCTGCCCATGCCCATCCCCCTGTGGACAGCAGGATAAGCCCCTGATTCCATGGGCTACTCTGGGGATGCTGTGGAGTTTTCACTTCGCACCCCTGTGCTTTTGGCAGTGCTGTTCTGTTCAGGGAAGCAAAGCTTCCTTGTCCCAGGGGGAGAATTACCAGTGTGAAAGTCTACCTTGAGCTGGCCCAGCACTCGTGCCCTCCTCTCCTGCTGTCCATGGGCAGCCTGCATTGTGCCCCTGTCCCCCAGCCCTTCCCAGAGCAGTGGAGTCCCCGTGGTCAGTTCAGCTGTTCTCCATCGCATGCACCGATGAACTTCGCAAGTTCTGCTCCAACAGGACAGTCCTGGTACTTTGGATCACTTGGCTTCCTCGATCATTATTGTTCTGTTCTGATGTGCTGTACAATGGTCTGTTCAGGTTCACGTGCTTCACAGGCCTTTTGGGAACTGGTGAAGTGTCTTCTCCAGAATCAGAGTAATCCAAACCTCCTGTACCTGTAGATTAAAGAGCTGCAACCCCCCGGCTTCGTGCTCGCACCGCAGTCAGTGTATGTCAGTGGCTCCTCAATCACACACCTGAAAGTTTACAGACACTGAGATTAATCTGCACACACTCCCTTGCAGCTTGTCAGCAAGTTCTGCACTTTCAGCCATGAAAATACATAGAAAAAACTGGGTCTCTCAATGTTATTTTCCTCCTATATTGCTCGCAGCAGCACAGGCTTTCGTAGCACAGAACTTAGCTTTTCATTGCTACCTCCTTTACAGCTGGTCAGGTTTTTTTTCTGGTTTTATTTATGACTTCCTCAGTGAAAATCCCTGTATTTCTTTTGGTTTTAATATATTAAAATTTAGTAATTCTGGATTCTTCCAAACTTCTGCTGCATGGCTTATGGCAAATACCCCCAAGTTGCATTTCCTCCATTATCCAGGTTGGTTTGTGTGTTTGGAGACCTTAATTGCTGCTTTTCCTTTTCCCCCTTTTTATTCAGTAACTTCCCCTAATACCCTTTTTTAAAGGTTTTATGTAGTGTTTGTAACCTTGGAGCTGCTTGTTTTAAGCTACTGTGACATCTCTGGATTTCTCCCTGGAGAAGGAGATGATTATCCCAAGTGAACCTCCCTGCCTGCCTTCCCTGAGTGGGACAGCAGCAGCATGGCTCTGTCAGCCACAAACCTTCAGCAACAACTGTTCCTTTCCCATTTCTTTGCCCAATAATTTTCCATTTGAGAGCTGCTCCTGGTGCTTCGGCATCTCCCAGTTGTGATGATATTCTTTCCTTTCCGCTTCCACGGCTCCAATCTTTGCATGTTTTGCCGATGTTCTTACTGCAGGCACTTGTAACCCTTGGGATGGCTCAACCTCTGCTCCTGGTGAGCTTGTGGCACTTCTGTCCTTGGTTCTGGCTGAAAGGGAAGCTGGGTGTTGGATGAAAGCTCCAGCATTTTCTGAGCTCGGCTCTCATTGTTCCAGAGTGGAGTCGCTGCTGGCACAGGGGATCCTGCGGCGCAGGGAGGTACCGGGTTATTGAGAAACAAAGTACCAGGGCTCATTTATTTTTAAAACAACTCTAAACCTTAGCATCAATTAAATGTTTTCTTCATGGTTTTGATGGTCATTGCAGTGTGTCCCAAACACCTCCCCCCTGTCTGACCTGTTTTATCCCGGTTTCTCACAGAGGTCACGGATAATTCACTGCTGGGCTGTGCTGAGCACTGACAAGGAGTGGTCACTCTGTAAGAGGTGACTCTGTTTTGGATGTTTGAAGCTGGTAACCAGGTTTTCAGTTTAATTTAAAGCAAACAAAATACAGAGTTTTGTAACACTTAAGACACTTTGGTTTCAGCTTTTTTTAGTCCCCATCTAACTCCATGTGTGTGGCACTTGGACACAGTGGGAAAGAAGGGTGAAAACAAGAACAGGCCTTTTGCCCAGCAAGGCTCAAAGCCACCAGCACCTCTTGAGCACTTTTTTGGCTTTATTTTCCAATGGTTTGATAATGCTTCAGCTCTTGAGAATGTACAGAAAATATCGTGTGAGTTGTAGCTGCCTTTGTACCTTAGTGGAAACCCACAGTGATCTCTTCATCACAGAGTGGTCTGAGTTGGAAGGGACCTTCCCTTCCCACTGGACTGTAAACATTCACCAAGCGTGACCAGAATTATGTTTCTGTACCTTATGGTTACCTCTCAGTGTCTCCAAGCCCGAGATTGCAGCGAGAGCTGTTGCCTTTCAGAAATTATAGAAATTTTATCACTTTTTATTGAAAACTGCACTGAACGCTAAATGTCCACCTTTACAATAAACAAATACAGTAACGGTAACACACTAAAACAAAACATACTGATAGCCATTGGTTTCTTTTTTGTCTGTTTGGGACAGCTCAAGATTTCTTATTTTTTTTTGTCACAGAAACAGGAATGTACCCATACAAAGGCTCAAAACAGGCCATCTTTAAAAACAAAAAGGCGATGATTCACAAAAGACTATGAATATAACATGTAACTAGTTGATACAAATCTAATAGGATTTGTTAAAATCAGTCACATCTAATAACACATCTTGAAGTGTTCTTGTATAAAATATCACGTGAAGAAAAGAAGACTTTTATCAATGTCTAAAAAAGTGGATTTTGTTCATAGACAGTCTGACAAGTTACCATAAAAAGTGTTTCCTGAGACATAAGGAAATGCAACATTATTCTTGAACCCTTTCCAGCTCAAGACTTTTTCCACTTGATAAAATAGCTGCAGATTTAAAACTGAGAAAATATATTTGAGTACAAATAGTGTGTGAAACTTAATACTTTCTTCTTTTTTTTTCCTTTTTTTTTTTCTTTTTTTTTCTTTTATTTTTTCTTGCATCATTGCAGGGCGTAGGTGGCTGCACAGCTACTTTATTCAGTGTATTGGGCAGAGAAGAGGCTGGCAGTTTGGTTTTCCTTAGCCTGGGAGGGCAGTGCTCAGTGCCAGGAGCCCTTTCTGCCCTCCCCATCCCGCGGATCCCGGCTGGAATGGCTGGAACGTAGACCTGGCAGGAGAACTTCTGTTACACGGCACTGGCCCTGTGAGACTGCAAAAAGGAGGAGGAGCAGGATTTGCTTTTTTCTTTCTTCCACTTCTAAGCCAGGACTGCTGCCCCCCGTTAGGAGAGGTCACCAGATGCAAGAGAAAGGAAAGGGCTGAAGCCACACAAAGGTTTCCTCTGACAAGTTAACTCTGTAAAGATGGCTTAATTCAGTGGCCTGGACACAGTGCAGGAGCCCTGTCCTTCCCAAGGAATTGAGGGGGGAAAAGAAATTCATTTTTTATTCATGTGATTGATGCACAGATGAAGGAAACTCAACACACAATAACAGAAGTTGCTCATTAATGTATCACATCCTAGTTTTCAGCACTGCAGGGAGCGGGTGACTTCTCCAGGGCTCCTCCCCAGTCTTGGCTGCTGTCGCTTTGTCGGGAACACTGGAACATCAATGATGCGTCTGTCCAAAATCAACATTACAAATTTCGTATCAAATTCTTCTCTTTTAGTTCATGTATAACTTCTTTTCCAATGTCTCTTGGTCCTAAGTTTATGGAATGGTTTTTAAATTATCTGCTATTGCTCGTTGGGATGTTCCCTGTTGTCCCCGTGTTTTGTGGGCTGGTTGGGCGATGGAGCTTGGGAAGGATGTGCCACTGTGGGAAGGTTGTGAGTGACGGGGATGCCTCCGGGAATGATGCCCTCCATGGCTGCTGGGATTCCTCCCGGTGCCACACTCACCATCCCAGGGGGATACCTGGCAGAGGGGACAGAGAGAGGCAGGTTTGTCACAGCAGAGCTCACCACACACCCATCACCCCCGTGGAGAAAACACAGCAAAGATCCCTGCCACAGCCAGGTTTGGTTTTCCTGTAGAGTTACAAGGGAAAGCTCAGAGTTACACATTAACTGCTGTGGGTGAGTGTCCTCTGCTGCACCACCAGGACTGCAGCTTGTTCTGTGCCTTCTCACAGCCTCCTGAACCATGGGGAAGCCTCTACCTTTGGAAAATTGGGTAAGGAACCATCTGGAATGCTCTCTGAAACCCCAAATGCTGGTGTGCTGACTCCTTCATCCCTGTGTGTGAATACCTTGAACACCTACACCTGGTTTGGAATTTTTCCCTGTGTGGAAGGTGAGCTGCATCTTCCTCATGGAAAAGCACAGCTGAAAGATGGGATCAGATCCGATCTGCTTTTTCCAAGACATTCCAAGAAACAACAGTGAGTTTGAAAAAGGAGAAGAATAATAATTTCTTCTGCTGTGATGTGGGGGCAATGAGGACAAAACCCTGTGGAGCTCTGTGGCCTGAGGGCTCCCACTTCCCTGTGGCTCTGCTGCCTTAAGACAAGGTGGATTGGGAAGCTGGGAAGGGAATTTTACCTGCCTGTGAAGGTGGTGAGCTGAGCCAGCTTACAGGGGCTCCAGGGCTGCAGCTCCCAAGGAGCTTAGCCAGGATGAAGCTCCCTGCAGAGACAGGTTAAGCTGGGAAGCCAAGGCTTGTCCTCAGGTGATGGCACTGCCCACGTGTTTTGGAACAAGAGCAGGAGCAGGAAAGGCTTTTTCCAGGTTTGGACGTTCTGCTGGTCAGAGGGAGTGTTCACTGCCTGGGGCCTGCATGGCACAGGAGCTGCCTGGGGCCTTGGGGCTCTTGCTGCTGGGTAACTCCTGCCTGATGTGACCTGATGTGCCCTGCAGGGTATTTTGTAGCTCAGAGTATTTTTGGCAGTAGTGATACCCTGAATGAGCCCATGCTCCAGCTCCTCGAGCCTAATGTCTCCTACCAGCACGCTTGGAGCCATCTAAACAGAGCAGGAAGTAATCCTTAATCTCGGATTTAGGTGGAAATTGGGTCACCTGACTACAGCCCTATATTTGGAGCTTTTCCCCCAGCTCATTAACCCACGAGCTGGGCCTGGCTCACAGCAGTTGGTCACGGACAGGAGCACAGCGCTGCTGTCCAGTGACTCCCAGCCCACAGGGATGCAGGCTCTGGAAAGGGAGGCTCTACCCACCGTGGGTGGCTCAAGCAGCACCAGTAACCCCCGTGCTGTGAGTGCTGGTCCCCAGGGAGGGGGTGACAGCAGCCGGGGTACCAGGGTGTCCCCCCTCGCTGGCCAGCTGGATCCCAGCCCCGTGGTGCCAGCGGCTCCCGCTGTCCCGGCGCTCCCGTTCTCCCGCTCACCTGTACGTGGCACCATTGAGCTCGGGATGAATCGCCTGCTGGTCTATTACTGACCACGGAGCCGTCGTGACAAAGAATTCCTTATTCACACAGTTCCTTAGGCTTTCTGGGATGCGCCCTGCAGTTGGTGAGAAAGGTCAGTCTGTGTCAGGCAGCGCCCAGCTTTGTCACCCTCTAATCAGCTGCAATGTTTATAATTTCACTATGTCTGCTAGTGTAAAGGATGGGAGAAAAAAAATGCCATGTTCCTTGTTCCAGGAGGATGTTTTGGCTGTCCTGAGGTGCAGGGTTGGAGATCAGTTTCCCACCCTCACTCCCAGCAGATGGGAAGCTGTTCCCTTGAGCCCCCTGCTTTGGAGGCAGACATGAAGCTGTGCCTTCCACCTTTGCAAGGTGGGCAACTTTTAGGACAAGAGAAGCACCCTTTTGCTGCAGTATTGTGCCCACCACCTTGGGATTTGCTTTTGGAATGCAGAAGTCACATCCACAGTGGCTGTGTCTGCACCACTGTGTGGGTTAGCACCAGGAACAGGGGCAGCAATTACTCCTTCCCTGTCCTGTTCTCCCCAACCACCAGTTTTTGCCCTATTCATTAAACAAAAACCCAGCACAAACCCCCTCACCCAACCACAACCATCCCCAAATGACAGAACAGGCAAGTTTAGGTTCTCAGCTCTTTTACTGGGAAGCACACTGGGGTTAGATCCCTTTCCCAGTGTCCTGTTGGGACATGGGCAGGGTGAATCCCTGACTCTGCTCCTCCTGGCTCCCTTTCCAGGCAGCCAGGGAGCCAAGCCCAGTGTCCCCAGGGGCCGGGTACCTGTGATCGCACGTCGGATTTCGGTGGCAGCAGCTTCTCTCATCTCTAGGGACGCCTGCTCGCTGTACCAGGCCGTGTGAGGGGTGCAGATCAGGTTGGGAGCATCTTTCAATGGGCCTTGAGCAAAACTGGGAGCAGGGCAAAACAAGCAAAGAGATGAATCAATGTTTTATCAGAGAATAAAAGATGAACAGCCAAAGGCTCGTGGCCTGCCCTCTGCATATGCAACACTCCTTCCAAGGCCAGGCTGGATGGGGCTTGGATTGACCTGCTCTTGTGGAAGTCCCTGCCCATGGCAAAGAATTGGAACTAGATGACCTTTAAGGTGCCTTCCAGCCCAAATCATTCCATGATTGCCTGGCCTGATGGTCCTGCCAACCCAAAATGGCCACAAGAAGTGCTGGGGAGGAAGCACAGCTTCTGTGCAGGGCTCAGAAAATGCAGGCTTCTGAAAATGCACCAAAAAAGAGCCAACACAGCTGAAAAACCAACCCATGGAGTGGCTGGGCTTAATGCTCCCATGGGAACAATGTCTGGGAGTGTCTGCAGCAGTGTGGAGATCCAGGGACAGGCTGTGGGTCAGCCCAGGATGGGAGGAGGTGGACACTGGTGTTCCCCTTGTGTAGGAGCAAACTTTTTGTTCCTTAAATATTTCTGTGATGAGAGAATCTGCATTCCCACTTACAACCAACCCTTCCCAGGCTGCAGGCAAAAACGCCCAACACTGAGTGCAGTGACTTTGTTCTCATGGCCTAGTGAGTGTTTTGGGTTTTCTTTTGAACACAGGCTGGGTTCTTGTTCTAAGCTCCCAGTGTCCCTTTGAGCACCCAGTGCTGGACTACAACCCATGGCTGCTGCAAGCAGACAACAGCAGGACTGTCCCCCAGTGCTGGGGCTGTGTGACAAGGGGCCGTGACACCCAGTGGGTGCTGTGACAGACGGTGACACCAACACCACCCCAGGGCCAGCCCCGTGAGCCAGAGCTTTACCTGAACGGTTCCGACTCGTGCACGTCGAGCGCTGCCCCTCGTATCCGTCCCTCCTTCAGGGCTTGAGTTAAGGCCTTCTCGTCCACCAGCCCCCCGCGGGCCGTGTTCACCAGGAACGCTCCCTGCCTCATCTGCCGCCGGCCCGGAGAGGGATGACCGTCAGCTGGGTGCAGTGACCCCATCCAATCCTCCCCCCACCCTGGGATGCTGCCTCCAGCTGGGACAGCATCCCGCTTTTTGTGCTCCAGCCCCGGAGCAATCCCCATCCCGCTGCACGGGGGTTTTCCATGGAAACTGCATCTCTGGTTGGTGTTGGCAAACAAAACCCACTGCTGCCGTCATCTCCGCACCACGGGGGTGGGGATCATTTACCTGGCAGGACACTGCTCCCCTAAGAGCTGTGGGATGACACACCTGGCTGCAACCAGCTGTTCTGGAGGTGCTGGCTCCCTGTGGGAGCTGAGGGATCTGTGGCCAGCTCCTACACTCAGGGCTTGCCCGCCGAAGAGCTCCTTGGCCGTGCACGCGGGGTGAATTTAATTACCTGCTTAATCGTGAAGTCGTTGATAAGGTGGTGGTTGTGTTCGTTAAGGTTGCAGTGCAAGGAGACGCAGTCGCTCTGGTAGAGCAGGTCCTGCAGGGTGTACACCCGCTGGACGCCCAGGGAGCGCTCGATGCCGTCCTGCAGGTACGGGTCATAGAAGATCACGTTGAAGCCGAAGGCCTTGGCTCGGACCGCGACCGCCTGCGCAGTGCGACCTGTGCCGAAGGGAAGGGACAGGGCGAGTTAACTGAGCCCAACTTCCCTGTCTCCACGAGGCTGAGCCCCCAGCGGGACCTGAGGACTGTCCCCTGGGGCCTGTTGGGCTCCCCAGACATCCCCTTGCCTCTGTTTCCTCATTTAAACACACTCACATGAGCTTTTGGCGTTAATTAGCTGATCCCACCTCTAACGCTAAAACTCTCTAAGCTGTGGCTGAACTTGAGACAGGCTCTGTTTTACACAGCCCTGCCACTGTGCAAGGCAGAGTGGCTCAGGAAGGGCTTGGCTTGGTGTAGCTGTGGCTCAGGGATAGGGGTTTGAGAGAGGACAGCAGCACTACCTCTAGAGGTGTGGTCCCTCTAGAACACCTCTGGTGTTCTAGAGGGACCACACCTCTAGAGGTAGTGCTGCTGTCACCAGCGGTGAAACACTGTGTTTCACCAGTGCTCCTCCAAAGATTCAACCACAGCTCGCAAACAGCTCCTTCCTCCAAAAAAACCTGTGAGAACCACTGTGGTGGTTCTGTGGTTTTGGAAACCCTCATCGTGGGTTCTTCCCAGGGCAGCAAAGAGGTGCCGAGCCCCCCCTCAGGAGTTGCCCACCCCCGGTCCCACGCACCGAAGCCGATGAGGCCGAGCGTCTCCCCGCGGATGCGGGCGGCTCCCGAGGCCACCTCCCGGATCTGCTCCACGCTCTGCACCCGCGTGCCCTCGCGCAGCGCCTGGTACAGCCACGTGTTCCGCCGGTACAGGTTGAGCACGTGGCACACGGTGGAGTCGGCCGTCTCCTCCACGGCGGCTGAGGGGATGTTGCAGACGGCGATCCCTGCGGAGGCCACACACAGGTCACGGCCCTGGCCAGCTCCTGTCCCCTGTCTGAGGGACCTCCTGCTGATGGAGTGGGATGACACCGGGCTGCCCTTCCCATGAGCTCCTCATGCTGGGATTTACTCTGTGCCCCTTATCCCATCCTGGGGGTGCCTTTTAAGGGGTCCAAACTGGTGCCCAGCCCAGCCCAGCCAGTGGGTGGCCCTGGCACCGTGTTCCGACACCGGTCATTGATTGACTGCACGGTTTAAAAACCACCTTATGGAAAGCAATACCAATTAAACTTTACGCTACATTTGTGGGGAGTCATTACATTTTCTAGTCGAAACCACATCATTTGGCCACCCAATTTGCCAAGTATAAAAAGAAGGATTATGCTGCAGTATCCCATTACTTTATTCGTTATATCTTTCCTTTCCTGATGTTCAAAGGCTCAGAACATTGTTATAATGGATAATAACAATAAGAGTTAAAAACATGAAGAAACCATTACACTGAGAAGACACTGTTCTCTTCTTGAAAAAAGAAAACAATTCACTATGTTGAGAATTGCTTTTTTTAGGAATGACTATTTGAGACTCTCTTATCGCAATTACCTCTGTAAAACGGCTCAGGTGGAATGGCTGTTATTCTTCACTTCCCCAGAGATAACCTTTAATACAACATATCCCAAACACTTCTGCAGGGCTGCTCCACAGACTGAATCTTGGGATCAGATGAGTAAAACCTGTTGTAACTCAGCTGCTAAAACCAGGGATACAATTAAGCTCCTGCAGCTGGAGGTGTGCAGCCAAATGTCTCTATGACCACCCAAACCAGTCTGGAAACTGGGTGGCCCCAGCACTGTCTGACAATGTGACCCTCCCTATTTTTGGCAATCCACACTAAAAGCCTTTTTCAAGTTCCTGAGGCAGCTCTGATGAGATGGCAAAGGAGGTGGCAACAGCCCAACACACAATTCCTGCTCCACCATCCAACGCAGCGCCTTCCCAGTGGAGCGGGCATGACTCAGAGAACCAGCTCACATCAAGAGACTGATCTTGTTAACAAAATATAATAAAACACCCTTTCTCCAATTTTTCTAAAGCTGTATCAACTCTCCTGTGCCAGAAACAGAACAACCATACAAGCATCCAGCGGTATGAGGGGGCACCTGGAACTCGGAACAGTGTAGGAATGAGAGATTCAGACAGGGCAGTTTTAACACAATATGAACCCAAAAGCTGCCTTCTAAAACTGCACTGTTTTGTTCACTTCCTGGTCAAGTTTTCTTGTCATAATATCCACTGTGTGCAAAAAACGTGAACTGCACCTGTAATTCTAGGGGCTGAATGGAGGTCCTGCCTGGAACTCTGCTGTGCCAGCATGGTCCTGTGGGAGCAGCAGCTCCTTGTGCCGATTTTAAAGGACTGGAAGGACAGGGGAAGGAGTCAGAGTGCAGAGCTGGGGCTTACCGAGCTCCCCGGCGGCTTTGATGTCGATGTTGTCGTAGCCGCTGCCTATTCGCACGATGACCCGCAAGGCCTTGAACTTCTCCAGATCCTCCCGGGTCAGGGTGATGGTGTGGTACATCATGGCCCCCACAGCTTCATTCAACACCTGCAACAAACACGGGGTCAGGTCAGGGTGATGGTGTGGTGCAGGGTGATGGTGTTGTACATCATGGCCCCCACAGCTTCATTCAACACCTGCAACAAACACGGGGTCAGGAGGCACCAGCACATCTGGGGGGACACCTGCAGCTCAGGAACCAGGAATGTGACACAGTGAGTTGGACATTTTCACTGCTGACCTGCTGTCTGAGCCAGGTGTCACCAAAATCAGCAAGGGTGTGGCCCACCAACACCTTTGGGAATGGATTTGGTGAATATCTGATGTTACATGATGTTACATCTGAGCAGACCAGGCAGATGAAAACCACGTTTGTCTCTCACCTGGACCCTTTTCCAGGTGGTTATCTGCTAATCCCTCTGCTTCCAAGCAGCAGTAAGTCTGCTTTTAGGAAGGAATTAGGTGTTGCAGCAGTGGCTGTTGGGTTTGAACAGGGCTGTGTGACACTGGTAACACCTCAGCCTCCTTGTGCATGTCCAAACCCCTGCCACACCGTTCACATCCACCCTTCCTGGCTGTTCTCAGGGGGACCTGAGTAGCTCTGCAGAGGCTGCAGAGTCACACAGGGCTGGGCTTTGTCCCCTTCAGTGAAGATCCAGACCTTCACTGGTGCTCAGCACAAGATACCTCAGTGCTCTGGAAACCCAAGATCCACCCAACCCCCCCAAGCCTGGCTCATTTATCAATGTCTCACAAAAAACTCCCCTTCTCCTTCCCCCAAATTTAATATCTGCCAAGACCAGCACTGATGCTGTTTGTATTCCTCTTTCTCAGATTTTGGAAGTGACTTCTGATCACTTCAGACCTCATTTGAGGTATCTAAAATAGTACTTTTAAGAGAACTATTTACACGTAGTTGAGCTTCCAAGCAGAAACACTCATCCACACTGCATGGATCTGCCTGAATGATTCCCAAACCTCCTCCACTCCCTGCTGGAGAGGGAGGAGCTGCTCGAGGTGCACCCAGCACCTGTGAAGACCCACAAGCTGCAGCTGGGATGGTGTCAGCAAAGCCACAGCAACAGCACCACGGACTTCAAAAAACATGAGAAACGTTAATAACATTGATGTGAAAAACCTGATGCAAAGAGATAAAGTGACTTTTTTTTTTTTTTCCAAAATAACATCTGGCTTCTAAAACAGCCTGAATGAATTTTAATCTGCACTGGCTTCTGTTGATGTTATCTGCTGATTGACTCCCAGTGCAGCTTTGCACACTTTCTGCTCAAAAATCAATCAACCAGCCTGGTTTGGGTTGGAAGGGAGCTCATCCAAACCCTTGCCACGGGCAGGGACACCTTCCACTATCCTAGGTGGCTCCAAGCCCCGTCCAACCTGGCCTTGGACACTTCCAGGGATCCAGGGGCAGCCACAGCTTCTCTGGGCACTCTGTACCAGCACCTCTCCACCTTCACAGTGAAGAATTTCTCCCCAATATCCCATCCAACCCTGCCCTCTGGCAGTGGGAAGCCATTCCCTGTGTCCCATCACTCCACACCTTGTCCAAAGCCCCTCTGCAGCTCTCCTGGAGCCCCTTCAGGCACTGGAAGGTGCTTTAAAGATGTGGAAGAGCAAGGCTAGATCCTGCTGCCCCCAGCCCAGCCCGCCCCAGCTCTCCTGGTACCTTCTCGTGAATCTCCTGAGTTGATTGTGCGTCACAGAACGCCACCGTCGCCAGGTCCTTCAGGATGGGCATCTCCACGGTGCAGTCGCGGCCGTCCAGCAGTGCCACCAGGGGCCGGGGGTGCATGGGGCCGTTCATGATCTGCGGGCGGATACCTGCGGGCACAGCGGGCGTGGGTTTCACCCTGAGCGGGGCTCCCTGCCACTGAGGGCCAGCAGCACCCAGTGACACCCTGCTCAGCAGGGTCAGGGGTAACAGCAACACGGGGTGAAGTCTGGCCAAGGGACTGAGAACACAGCTGAGGTTTTGCCCTGTTTTTTTAGGGAATGGCTTTACCATTGTGATCACCTCAGAAAGACAAGTCCAGAGAGTCACTCAAAAAATAGGGTTACTGGAAAATCATGGGAAGAGCAGGACACTCAAGACCTCTTTAGCACAGAAGGTTATACTCTGATGTATAAACTACTACTGACAGTTTCGTGGGAACAGCAAAGCTCATCTTTGTAAACCCAACAGTCTCATTTGAGGTGAGGAAGGAATTGATCACCACCAAGGACCACAGAAGGCTAAATTTTACATCCTATTTATTGCTCTGCTGGGGATTAACTGGTTCATTTTGGGACAAGTCACTTAAAAATTTTTACACCTCCCTTTCAGTAAAGGTGTCTATTACATTAGGACCCTACAAAATACCTCAAGTATCTTTTTCAGGCAGTTTCTGGGCAGAGCACAGGTGAGGGGACCAGGTGCTCTGGATCCAATGTGGTGCCTTATTTCTGCTGCTGCACCATGAGATGGCTGGGGCTGGAGGGTCTGGGTTTGAGTCTCCAAACTCTCACACAAGCAGCCCCAGCAAAGCCTCACCTTACCAAACCCCACTTCTGCACAAGAACCTGCCAGGGCTACCAGCCAACACCTGTCTGGCCTTTAAATGCAGTGGCTGTGCTGGTGAGGGGGACAAGCCCAGGGCTTGGCTGAGGGAACTCCATGGGGCTGTTTTGGGGTGTTTTGTGGGGGAATCTCCCCCAGCCGATGTGGGTGTGACATACACAGGCACTACTGGCCACAGTGGTGAACTCCAGACCTACAGGCATCAAGAGCATGGTCCTGGGGAGGGACCCTGCACTGCTGCTACACTCACACAGCTACGCTCATTTTACATGGGAAAACGTAACTCCATGGAAACAGGCAGGTTTAATGGAGTGGCTTCAGTGGCTTTCCATTCCTTTTTCACTGAATCTGCTTGAAGAAATGAAGAACCAACCCAGCCAGCAGACCTGGCTGAAGGTTCTCAGCATTACAGGTGGGCGCTTTTGGAACAGGTCCTTCCCTCCCCCCATTCCCTACTGAGGTCTCCATCACTGGAAGCAATACATTCTGTGTGCATGCATTTCATCCAGATGGGAGTGCAAGTGTGTCAGTAGGCAGGGTAGAGTGCCGAGACGATCTGGATAAGGGAAAGAAGCTTGTGATAAGCAGATAAGCAAGAATAAAAACATGCCCAAATCTCCGAGCACTTACACAATCCCTCTGGGCAGCACTGCACCCCAGCTAGATTATTTTCTCAGGTTAACAAGTGAGTGAATTATAACACTGACTTAAATGCTTACTAATGTGTATGATCTCCGAGGCTTAGAGCATCACCTGCCAGCCTCACACCTCAACTGCAAATAAAAAGGAATCTGATGCAGGGGCAGGGTGGCCGTGGTGGTGCCAGCCCCGGTGGCCACCATCCCTGTCCCCAAGCTCGGAGCCCAGCGCCCACCAGGGACCAGGGCCATCCTCAAGGCAGAGCAGGGGGCACACAGAGGTTGGAGTGGCTTCCTGTGAGCGTGGCACACGGAAGATGAAACCACAGGTTATCTGAAACTTGGACATTTAATCCGAGCCCCAAAATAACGGGTTTATTATGCTGCCCTTAGATAAGCTTCTTTGAAAGTCAAACGAAACAGTTGTTGTTTTTTTTTTTCTTTTTTTTGAAACAGCATCTGTGTCTTTGCTTGGGATTAGGGATGTAATTGTGCATGATGACACAGGCTTCTTAGGCACGCCACCCTTGCCCACACACTCGAGTGCAGTCACTGAGGATGAATGTGGCTGGAACCCGAGAGGTACTCACAGGAACTGCTCTCGTTTCTCCTCCTTCCAGGAGGGAATTTATTTCAGCTCGACAAGGAAAGTTTCGAAGAAAATCAATACAGGATGAAGCGCATAATGTATGGAAATTACGTTTTAATAAAAACCATTGGCAGGTTTGCAGCTTAAGCCGTGCTCTGTTTTCCTCTCCCGTTGCCTTTCCACCACCCTGCATCCATTCCTCACCGTCCTGGTTCCCACCTCTGCACAAACACATTCAAACCAACACACTTGGGCTGACAAAACCAAGCCACCCCGGCTCCTACAGCACGTTTGTTCTGCGGGCGACTGCTTCATTAAGAACGAGGTATGCCGCGGATCAGAAAGTAATTAAACAGCAGCCACTCCCCCCGAAATTGTGATAAAACATCGCAGCCATTAACCCCTTCCGCTCTGCCGAACCGCGGGCTCGCCCCGCCGAGGGTACAACGCTGTGTAAACCATGAGCATCACCAGCCCTGTGAGCTGGGGTGGGATCAGCTCTGCCTCCCAACAGCCTCCCACATTCGGTGGCTCCCACGCCATCTGAAGCTGATTTTTGCTGAGAGCCCCCCCAGCTGTTCCCGCAAAGTTGGGGCAAGTATTGTTCAATACAGAATTTTTTTTTTTTTAAGGCGTTTTCAGCCGCCCGCGGAGCCTGGCCAGCAGGGCAGGGAGAGCTTGCTAAGGAAGAGGGAGAGGAGGAAGGGTTTATGGAAAAAAAAAAAAAGGCAAAAAAAGCAAAAAAAGCAAGGTTTTGCAGCCACAGAGAACTCAAACTCCACCCCGGCTCACAGGCAGCGCCGCTTGTTGCACGCAGCCCCGCGTATAAAGTGCTTTTGTTTCATTTTTAATACACAAAGCCTGCTTGTCCTTTCCTGCCGCTCCTCCCCTTTGCCACCCACTTGTATCCGATCCCAATGGCACCCCTGCCAAGAGAATTAGGGAGTGCTCCCTGCTAAATGGCAGCCTTTGTGTGACCGCAAGACGGCTGGTACTATCTCACCGAAACAAAAGCAGAAGCCATTTGCCTAATTCTTATTAATCTCAGTTGCCTGCGCCACGCAGCATTAAAATTTAAAAAAAGAGGGGGAAAAAAAAGATAAAAAAGGCTTTAAACATGTTGCCCTGCAGTATATAAAAGTGCATCAAGAAGCGATCCTGACACTCGCCTGAATTACCCCGCTCACAACCAAGTAGCTACAGTTTTACAGTCAACTACACACTTTATTAAACAAACAGAAAAGAAACAGGAAATTTCCCCTTGCCTGGAAAATGTTGCCTCCACATTCTTCTTCTTATTAAAAACCACACATGGCAGTGGAGGAGTAGGGAGGGAGGAGGAAAGGGGGGGGAACCCACACACGATAAAATACTACCACTTTTCAGTGCGTTGCCTCTCCTTTCGTCTACGAGGGGGTATCTTCAAACAAGCGATCCCGCGGCCCACAGCTGCAACATCTCAAGACAAATGTCTCTTTGAACACGGAGGGAAAAGAAAAGGCTTTTGTCCTGAGCCCCAGAAGAATGGTCTGAAATTGCGAGAGGAGTTACAGTCACCTCTGCGCGGCTCCCAACTCTTCAGAGCACTCCCTCCAGACTTTGCCGAAGCTTTTAACTAATCGTAGTTCTTTCCCAGCCCTTGAATAAAAATCATGTGAGTGCCAGCCAAAAAATCTTATGCTATGCACACTAAAGGGTCTGTATATGTCACAGTTGCTTTTCCCCCTTCCACTCCCCTCCTCCTATTGACTTGCACATACGGCGGGGTTTTTTTTCGAGTTGTCTCAAATGGATTTAATCTGTGCCACGCTGCGTTTTATGTTTGTTTGGGTTTTTTTTGTGTGTGTGGCTTTTTTCCTTTTTTTTTTTTTTTCCCAACTTAAAAATGAAACATGTCTTTCTTTCCATGCAGAGCGTGGCTCCAGAAAAAGGCTGATAGCCTTGAGCAGCAGCACCTCGAAAACAAACACAAAGCACTGGGGAAAGCAAGGCTGTGCTGATCTCAGCTGCACCCAGAAACCAAGGGCCAAATTCTTTCCTGATGTGTGAATCGACTGATTTTCAGCATCAGAAATGACACTCGATAGCTGGCAGGATTCACATCTTCTTGGAGACATCCATCTCCTGGTCCTGCCCAGTTTGTCCCAAGTAGCCCCACGTCACGGTTTGAGGGAATGACTTGGAGCTGTGTCAGGGAGATTTAGGTTGGAAATCAGGGAAGGTTCTTCCCCCAGAGGGTGCTGGGCACTGCCCAGGCTCCCCAGGGAATGGGCACGGCCCCAAGGCTGCCAGAGCTCCAGGAGCGTTTGGACAGCGCTGCCAGGGATGCACAGGGTGGGATTGTTGGGGTGTCTGGGCAGGGGCAGGAGCTGGACTGGATGATCCTTGTGGGTCCTTTCTACCTAAGGATATTTCATGACTTTAAAATTGTCATCTCGGTCCCACACTCTGTCAGGGTATGTAGGACCCTGCTGCTGTGGGATGTGGAGAATGAGGGCAGGTTGTGCCTGGGCAATGCCCCATCTCCAGAGCATGGCTTGGAGCAGTTGTTGGAGCAGTTGTTTTTCCCTCTTTCCAGCTGCCATTGTCACTGCCAGCGGCACCAACAGCTACAGACAACCCCCATCCAAGAAATACGAAAATCTGCACCTCACTCCCATTTAATACCATGGGCACTGCCTCTCCATGGTGTTGTTACTCTATCCTCATTTTATCCCCATCCTCCTGGTCCCAACAGCATCATCCCTCCCCTCCTCAGACTGCAGGGTCCTGAACAACACAGAGCTGATCCAAGGGAAACACCCAGGAGAAATGAGCAGCAATTCCCTGGCACACACAGCCCACTACAGACACGGGTCCTGCTCACCCTGTGGGGTGCTTCAGGATGCCCAGGGAAGTCCTGGAACTGGAGGACAGGGCAGGAATAAGGAGAACAAAGGTTTATTACTTGGAGCTGATACTGACTTGTAACACTGACATCAAAAGACCTGTCAGTCTCCCTAAAATCCAGTCTCTGAGTACAGGACAAGAGGATTTAGGCACATCTTTCTCTTGAACATAAACCATGGCTTAAACACTTGAAATTCCCCACAGATTTGCTGTCCCTGCCATCACCTCTGCATTACAAGCTGGAGAGCCAAGGTGGCTTTCCAGGGGTCCCCACTCCCTGGTGGCCCTGCAAGCAGAAGGGTTGAGTGGCAAAGGTGCCACTGATTGTGTGAGGATGGGGATGTTTTGGGAAAGCACTGTGATGCTGCAGGACCCAGAGGACCAACCTCCTCCACCACAGCATGCTCACCAGTGATGCTCTTTCTTTCACTTAACTTTTCCTGTTAACAAATGCTTCTCATAATAAATGCATATGCAAAAATGAAACAGGACACAAGTCTTATCTCACACTTAAGGGAAAAAACCCAAACAGATATTTGCTGTTTTTTTCTAACTACAAATACTCTGGAGGCACTTGGTACTGTGCAGACAGAAGCCACACAAACACACAGCATGTTTAGAAAGTGACATCAAATATAGGCTTTTTATAAATAATCATGGATTGTTTTGTATTTTAAAAGCAAAGTATCTTTTGGAGGCTGCCAGGATCCTACCAGGGAAAGACTGCAAAATCTTCTTCAGTGGACACCTGGGTGTTTGAACTGATGCTGGAGCTCCAGGCTCGCAGCCAGGGCTGCTGTGGGGAAGAGGGATGATGGCAAGGTGGAGACAACTTCCAGGCCACTGGAAAAACCCACAGGATCATGGCAGTCCCCTCTGGTGAGGGAAATCATGTTTCAGAGAAACTCCAGGGCTCCAGAGAGATGGGCAAACAGGCAGTAAGGGCCATCCTGCCCTGATGGAAAGGGAAAAACTCGAACCTGCTGTTGGGAAGAGCCTGTGCAAAGCCCTGACCTCTCCAGTACATTTCCTCCACTCAGCACACAAGAGCTGGATTTTGGCCAGTTCCCTTTCCAGATAACTTTTCAGGGCTTCCTTGAAGAAAATATTTTTTAACATTCATAGGAAGTTCCCATATAAAACAAAATCCTTATTAGCTGATCCAAGCACCGTGGTTACAGTCCCCAGCTGAACTAAAGACAATGCAGCCACAGGGAAATGCTCAGTTAAAATATAAATACACATGGTATTTTCTTACTCTTTTTTAAATTCCTGTGGGTACACACACCAGAAACACCTCCCTTTGTGTACCCCATTAAAGCACTGGGATACACTGTTGATGGGGATGCAGCCCTGGGGCACGAAAACCAAACACAAACTTTGCAAAACTCTGCACTTCTCGTCTATGGAATTATCTCTGGGCTGAACTAAATCTCACCCAGGAGCACTGCACATACAGCTGCAAGGACAGGAACTGGTGTTAATGCAGTAAAAGAGTAATAGAAGAGTGATGCATGGCCTGTGCTATATATCAAAATGTGGGTGTTTGGGTTATTCCCACATGGCCAGGTTGGTAAATCCAAATCTGTGAACACCCAACACCAAGGAGTGACTTCAAGAGGAGCTAACATGAAACTCCTAATGGTCACACAAGGGGATGGGAGACAGGGGTGCCTGAGGGGTGTGCTGGCCCCAGGGGCCATCCAGGGACCCTGAGAAGGGGGAGTGCAGAGCAGGGCAGGGATGGATGGGATGGCAAAAGCAGGGAGGCAGTGGGAGCTGCCAGGGCACGGGAGAGGCAGAGCAGATGGGAGAGGCCATATGGGGTGGTGAGGGAGGGATGCTACCAAGAAAGCTAAAAGAAGCACCTGGGAGAGAAACTGCTTGCTCAGAGCAGCTCAGATTCCTGTATTCTTTTTTTTTTTTTTTGGGTAAGAGAAGGATGGGAAAAAGAGGGGAAAAGCTCAGTTAGGGTGTATTTGGTCGTTATGATTCAGACACCATATGGACCCTCAAACTGTCCCACTGCCCAGGGCTGAGCTTTGCAGCTCATATTAAAAAAAAACATGGAGAAGGTAGCAAAAAAAAAACCCAATAAATTCTCCCTGAGTATGCTCCACCACTAAGCCCAGTGCTGGAAACAAACTGTATTCCTAGAGCTCAGTGGGCAGCTTTCCTGATATTATCCAGCACTCTCTCTCCCGTGCTGCACTTCAGCTGCAGGATATATCCTTTATTTCTCATGGGTGGGACTTTCACCTCTGAGCCACACATTCCAGCCACACAGCATCATGCAGCAGGGACAACATCCCCTGCCAGCTCTCCTTTCGGTCCCTCCCTATCCTCATTATCCAATTACCTTTTCCCTTCCATCCAAATGGAAACAAACTACAGCAGTAAAAAACGAATGAGCTGCTCCAGGAAATGGACAGCTTTCATTGTTTTGGTTTTTGGTTGGTTTTTTGTTTTTTTTTTTTGATTTAGAACATAAAATAAATAAAGCCAAGGAGAAGGATGCTGCTGCCAGGGGAGAGCTGCTGATATCGGCCATCTGGGGAGGAGGCTGCTCAAACTTCAAATTGCCCCGAGGGATTCAGAGGCTGTAAAGACGTTTTGGAATATGAGATACTGAAATCAAGGCTAAAGATGAGACTGTCACTGACTGGCAGTGACAGCCCTGGCATGGGGACAGCCTGGAGTTCTGCTGCCTGAGACCCCCACCAGACCAGCAGTGGGGCTGTCCACAACAAGCATTGTGGGGTGCAAACGTGGGTTTATCACACACACAGACCACTGACAGCCCTGTGGTTTAGACTGGAAATTCTCTCAAATTAAAGAAAGGTAAAGTATCAAAGCAAGCACTTGGAGCCAGTTTGGGGAAGCAGGAAGGATTCAATCCCACCAGCTGTCCGTGTGCCACCAGCACCTTTGGAACCTGTATTTGTACATTGATAATGAGAGATTCTGAGTGGAAAACAAAGAAAAGGCCATGTTGGGAGATACCTGTAGGAATTAAACAATGCTGTTAACCACTGACATTAGTCCTTCCCACTGTGCTGGACAGAAAGTGCTCTCGGTCTTTTAAGCAGCAGGGCTCCCTCTGAGCACCTCTGCTTTGCTGCTGGCATTCCTCAGATCTGCTGGAGGTTTAGATCCCAGAGGAGGGTTGAGACAGCACGGGAGGAGTTTCTGTCTCTGGAGAGACAGGACTGCTTTGCTGGGGTGGGAGCCTGGAGAGCCTTCTGGGAGATAAATCCTCATTTCCATGTCCACCCGTAGCTGTTGTCATCTCAAGTCACTTGTTTACAGCCAGAAAGGACAACAACCCCAAAGGATCCAGGCCAGACTTTACCTCACACTTTTTCCATACGGGCAATGTGGGAGCCTTCGGTGAGAGCCCAGCTTGACTTTAGGAGCCTCCCCAAAGCAATTTTTGGCCAAGCACAGAGTGCCAAGAAGGGCTGGCAGCTGCCTCAGCTCCTCCTGCACGCGCTGCAGATGGGCCAGGGAGCAGCTGAAGCCCTGGCCTGGGGCAAGGGATGGCTCCAAATCCTTTAAATCCACCTGGACACCTCCAGCACCTTCATTCAAAGGGATAAAAGGCAGAGAGCAGTGAGTGCTGTGCCAGGCAGCCAGGAGCACACAGGCTGTCCCTGAGCCCTGTGAGCCACACCAGGAGCCCATGGGCTGTCCCTGGGCTGTCCCTGGGCTGTCCCTGAGCCCTGTGAGCCACACCAGGAGCCCATGGGCTGTCCCTGGGCTGTCCCTGAGCCCTGTGAGCCACACCAGGAGCCCATGGGCTGTCCCTGGGCTGTCCCCAAGCCCTGTGAGCTACACCAGGAGCCCATGGGCTGTCCCTGGGCTGTCCCCAAGCCCTGTGAGCCCCACCACAAGCACATGGGCTGTCTCTGGGCTGTCCCAGGGCTGCCCCCAAGCCCTGTGAGCCACACCAGGAGCACAAGAGGCTGTCCCAGGGCTGTTCCTGAGTCCTGTGAGCCACCCCAGGAGCACAAGAGGCTGTCGCAGGGCTG
>VZTH01017183.1:166013-181554 GCA_013397815.1 Aleadryas rufinucha | reverse complement strand
CTGCGCTGTCCCTGAGCCCTGGGAGCCACCCCAGGAGCACAAGAGGCTGTCCCTGGGCTGTCCCCAAGCCCCGTGCACTGCCAGGGTCTCCTCCACAGCCTGCCTGATGCCTGCTGGCTCCTGCAGAGAGAACCGAGAGCTCGCTGCAAACCCACAGGTCCTGCCAAGGCCTCGTCCCTTCTAAGACCTCCTAAAATAGCTCCTGGGCGCTGGCCAAGCGCACAAGCCCAGCTGGAACCGTCTGTTCAGCGACCCCGCTGCAAGGTCACCCCTCCTGCAGCGCGGGACAGCCTCTGCTCAGCCTGCAGTGGGAACGTCTCAGCCGAGGCCGCCGGACCTTTGGCAACTTTCTCCTCTCTCACACCCCCACCCTCTTCCACATCGAAGATCCAGTGAAGGAAAAGGAACCCTGAGCACAGACGGGAAGCCCAAGCACTGCCATGTTCCCAGCAGGCTCACACGGCTCCGGCTTTTCCTTGTCCTAGTTTCTCGCTCCACTTTTTTCCCGTTTCTTTCCCCATCCCATCCCGCACCCCGAGCTCCTCTGTGCTCTCCCATCACTCTTTTGAAGAATTTGAGACCAATTCCTCTAAGCACAGAAAGGATGGTGAAGTATGTGAGCAGGGGAATAACCTGGAAAACCCTGGGAGGTGCTGAATGCCTGCAAATCCCACTCATTTCCCGAAGATAAACACCCTCACTTCCCTGTAGCACCGGATTAAACTAAGTGAGAAAAACCCCCTAAATACTAACATTCAAAAGCACTTAACTACGACCTACTTGCTATTAAAGTTGATTTCCTTTTACAACTAAAGCTTTACAGGTCTATCATAGGATTTTATCAAGGTTGCACTTTAAAAAAACAAACAGGGCACACTTTACATTCCTGTTGACACTTCAAGCAGCCCAGAACCATAAAAACAGAGCAAACAAAGCTCCAGGCTTGGCAGTGACCACCAAACCCCAGCTGCTCTCCCCTGTATCCTTCAAGGAACAGTTTAAGGAGGGAGGTTGATCACCTCGTGGGGCTCAGAGCCACCTGGTCTGGCTGAAGGTGTCCCTGCTCACGGCAGGGAGTTGGACTAAATGACCTTTAAAGGTCCCTCCCAACCCAAACCATTCAATGATTCCATGAACCCCAATATTTCCTGGTTTAACTAATATTGAAAAAGACAGGCTGCACCTCAGGCAGGGTTTCCTGGGCATGACTGCATTAAGAAGACAGAGCTGTGTGTGTGATATCCTAGGAAAAATATTGAAGAGAAAATCACTCCTGCTTCAACCCATGTTCCCTAACTAATATATTTGATTATTTTCAATATTGCTGCAAAGCTGTCTCCCGAGATACATCAGGAGAATGATGAAGGATCCCACACTGTGCTCGCAGCCACCTTCCCAGAGCAGAATGTTCTGCTGGAAAGTTCAACAGGAATGGGGGATGACACAGGGTCCAGCAGCATCTCCTGGCCTGACATCTTCTCTCTGAGCCACCTGCAAGGCTGCTCACTCAGCTGGGGGGGGGGAAAAAACCAACCCAAATCCCCCCCTGAGAAACCCCAATCTCTTTATCCAACTTCTCAGAAAAAAGATTTTAGAGATGCCACAATAGAGCCCTTTTTAGCTATCTGTGCCCTCGAGCCATGCATTAATACAGCTGAGACTAAGCTGGATTGAGGGAATTTTAAATTGGTGTGCTGGATGATGTAGAAGGCTATCAAAAAAAATGAACAAAAACCAACCCACCAAAAAAACTCTCACTCAAAAATGAAAAAAGGAGACTACCCAGAACTGGATTGTAGGCTGGAGATCTCACGAGGCCAGGGTGAACACACAAAACCTCTCCCTGGAAATGTTATTAATAATAATGTCTTATCTCCTGGAACAGAGAAATTACCTTGATTAATAACAATACACTGATTATTTACAAACTCCCACATCTTAGACTATTATCATTTAATCATGGGTTTTTTTCAGACTGAGGGGAAAAAAAGTGATGGTCAGAGCAGGGAAGTCTGTGTATTAAACTCACCCTTCTTAACCCTCCTGACTTGGCACTTCCTTAGAGCCCCACTGGCTGCTCACCAATAACTCCTGTATGCTGAGGGCATCCTGAAGGTGCAAAAGGGCCTTGTAGGTATTTCAGAAAGAAATGAGAGCATGTGGAGATTTTCAGGTGCACAAAATGAGGCTAAATGTAGAAATTTTGACTTCATAGAATCACTGAGTCATTTGGGTTGGAAAAGATCTTTGAAAATCATCGAGTCCAACCATTCCCCCAGCACTGCCAAGGCCACCACTAACCCATGTCCCCAAGTGCCACATCCACATGGCTCTTAAACCCCTCTAGGGATGGGGACTCCACCACTGCCCTGGGCAGCCCTTTGGTACACAGATGTCATGTTCCTCTGGGTAAACTTCAAGCCAGAAAAAAAGTCTTTTGTAATTCAGGGCTATTAAATCTTTCTTGGAATGTTCAAATCAAATTAAACCAAATGAGATTTTTTTTTTTGCAAGTTGCTTTTAAATTCAGTTCTTTCAAATATCCGCTGAACCTTCTGAAAATTAAATTAATTTTATTTTTAATGCAACGTGCAGTTGTGGAGATCTGAGGAAAAGCATGTGGTCCCAGAAGCACGTGGGGTTTTTCCTAACTATACAAGTTGCTCTAATAAAAGATATTATCTCCCCCTGCAAACCTTGTCTGGCTTCAGTTTTCCAAGCTGAAGAAAGATAACAAAAAGTTCAATGATTAACTTTCCCATTCTCTATTTTCCCCTCTTTATCAGGCTTTTCCTGGCCACTCACATTCCTGCCTGGCTGCAAAACACTGGATGCAGGTCTGGACAAGAGCCTGTGGACCCAAACTGGGCTGGAACCAGCCAAAACTCTCCCAAAAATTCTCAAATGACATAGGGGATGTGATTTCTTTTGGTACAGCGGACAGAAGCTCTGAGTAAGGACCCAGGAGGAAGCTGAGGTGCCTCTGGTCACCCCACCTGACCATTCCAGCCTTCTCAAAGCTCGGGAGGCTGAAGCAAACCCCTCCAGATCTGTCCAGCCGGGCTGTTCCTGGGGCCTGGATGCACAGCATGCACTAGGAATGGGTGAGAACATACCTAACATTTTTTCTCATCCCTGACCCTAAAACATTCTGTGGATTAGTGATAATCCCCAGCCACACATTTCACATCTTAAATTAAAGCAGGGGACCGGGCACTGCTGACTGAAAACCCTCACCGACGTTGTGACACCAAAGTGCCCCTTCACCCTGCGACCTTCCACGTGTCAGCACAAGTGATGGTCACCCCATCAAGGGTTTTCACATGGGCTTTTCCTTTGTGCCCAGGGTGGGCTGGAGTCAAAGCAAGGTTAAACTCTCATCATTTTGTAAATCCTACCCCTGAAGCTGCTTCACGTCCCCCTCTCCCACCCCAGCCACAGGGCCCTCAGCCCGGTCAGCTGCAGGCCAGCACCTTCTGGTTTATGGAAAACCACGTTCAATGTCCAAATATTGCACAGATCCTTCAACAATAGAGCTTATAACCTCCCTAATTTATCATCAGTGTTTAAAATAGTATCACTAATAAGTAATTGCAGTTGAAACATTTATCTTAAACCAGAGCTATTTAAACGACGATAATCCAGAAAAATCTTTGCTAATCTGCTCCATCTTTGAGCAAAAGAAATACACACTCCCTGGCTTTCGTACTACAACAAAAATGAGCACTGGCAGAGCAAGCAAAATCATCTACAAATACAAATCAACCTTTTCTCCTTGTGAGCCAGAGTAGCCCAAGGGATAACGGCACGATCACGCTCCTGATGTATTTATACAGCACATTTCATCTTCATTAATCCACACAACACACTGGCAGATTCTTATTTTTCAGTTCCAAGAATGATGAGCTATTCCTGTGCTATGGCAGTCCAACACCCACCTCTCCCCCAAGCACAGGGGTCTGACCACCACCCTGGAGCTCCAGGGGTGTCTCTTGCCTTCCTGCCCTCCAATCCCTTGGGAAGGGGCTGTAGGGCTGCAGCCCCAGCTTGTCTCAGCTCCAGGCTGTGGCCCAGGAGCCCTCAAAGTCCACCACACCTTTGGCCACAGTGAGGGGCTTTAAGGAACCTCCTGAAGCTGCCCTGTCCTTGCCCTTCATGGATTTCTCATAGGGGCAACCTCAGCAATGCAACAAGAGCTGAATGAGACAGATAAGGATGCTCAACAAAGAATTCTTACACAGATCCCTATTTTCTCTCTGTTTTTCATGAGCTGGTGTTTTGGTCAACAACATTCATATTTAACATGTCTTATTTTCTTGTGCATGCAAAGGATTGCTACAGTGCAGCTCCCACAGCTGCTGGGAGGCATTTCCTGCAGGCATCATCAGCACACTGAGACACAAATAAAATCCAAACTGTAGAGAAACTGACTGCTCTTGAAACCACGTTAACGCTAATGGGCTGAAAACGTCTTCATTTTTATGTCTCTTCACTATCACAGTGCTGATGTAGGTGAGCACAGGATATAGGTTTATCTAATAATGTATACCCAAGATAGTGAAAAATATTTCACATTTGCCTACAGTTATAAAACTGTAAATCACACTGAACAATATCACTGCAGTAAGCTCTTTTCCTCTAACCGTTTTCTATATTTTATTGGTTCAATAAAACCCATCACCTATCAACCCAAGAGCTGTAGTTATAGACCGTATGGTGAGTCTCAATTAATTTATTTAGTCTTAAAATCGTGCCACAAACCCACCAAAGTGAGGTATGGGAAAATGAACTGATCAGGTTTAATTTCATTGTTGGGAATAAGATAGGGGAAGAGAGGGAAAGGAATCTTGCACTGAAATTTCAGAAAGTTGACAAAATTTCCTGTCTTGCAGCAGAAAGCAGTTGGCAAAGAAGGATGCTGATGCATCCCATTCCTGTCTACATATTCATACACTTGATTAGATCATACACATTACAAAACAAACCAAATGAAACTGAGTGTGTTGAGAAAACTCCCTGTGATCTTGAAAAAGAGGCTCCTGCAGCAACAACAATCCGACTCTGTGCCTCTGTCTGAGGGGGTCCCAAAGCCCCCCCAGGAGCTGCCACTGACACAAAACCACCCTGCTGGCTGTAATCAACAGGTTCAGGCAAAGAGGGGAAGTCAGACATGGTGCTCATCAAGACACCCAGCTAAATGAGCACTGTACAGTTTCACACAGTTTTCATCGTTCATTCCACAAATACCCAAGAGATAATTGTACAGCTCTCAGTGTAATCTATTCCTCTAATTAATACCTTTGGTAATACAAAGAAAAACCCAGTATTGTGAAAAAAACCCAGAGCACATGGCCAGCTGACTTTCCTAAGAATACTTAAGAATACAGAGGTGGCTTTTTAATTACCATCAAACCCCTTTCTATTTGGTGGCATTACTTTTAGCAAGAGTTTTCCCAAATCTCTCCCTGATTCTCAGCCCAACACAAGTTGCCTTCCTTGACCTGCTGTCCTGTCTCTGCAAGCAGACAGAATCTGTCTCCCTCAAGCCCTCATCCTTTAGAAGGAAAAACGAAGGAGATTCTTTTGCAGAAACTTGTTAGAAGTTGCTCTCAACATAAAATCACAGAATCCCAGAATAGTTTGGGTTGGAAGGGACCTTAAATCCCATCCCATTCCACCCCCTGCCATGGGCGGGGACACCTTCCACTGTCCGAGGTGGCTCCAAGCCCCGTCCAACCTGGCCTTGGACACTGCCAGGGATCCAGGGGCAGCCACAGCTTCTCTGGGCACCCTGTGCTAGGGTCTCCCCACCCTCACAGGGAGGAATTTCTTCCCAATATCTAATGTAAACTGACTCTCCTTCAGCTTAAAAACCAAAAGAGAGATCCCCTATAAAAAGAGACGTAGATTTGTCAGAAGGTGTGGAAATGATTCCCCAGGTTTACCAAAATAAGCTATTTTGCTGCTCCTCAGAAGAAGCAGACCTGGAGAGACATGCAGCTCCATCTCAGTGCCTTGTTCAACTTGCTTCAACTGACACTGAAGGGTTCCATGACTTTCTGTTTTGTTTTCTATGTAATGCAAGGGTCACAATTCTTGAAGAACTCCCCTTCCAGCTCTCACTAAATGAACAGGATGGATCTGCACCAAGTGCAGCCACGCTTTGCTCTCTGGGGGCCCTGCAGGAGGTGTGGGTGAGGATGCAGCACAGACACCCAGACAACAACACATCTCACCCTCCTCTGCCTCCTGACTTCAGAGTGAGCTGGTGAACGCTGCCTGCTGCCTGCATGAGCTACAGAGTGTGCAGGGGACATCCCTGGTGTGTGCCTGGGTTCAAGCAATCGACTTGTGACTGCTCCGCTGCTTCTGCCCCTGCCAGGCACAAAAACAAAATCCCAGTTGCTACTTCCTTGTGATTCACAAGAGGAGTGCCTGGAGTCAATGGGTTCAGTGTGGGGATCATTCAAACCAGCTGCGGCCACTAAAAGAATCCATTCTTCATTCCTGCGACCAGGCTTGCTAGAAAGTAGGGAGCAAATGTTCCACCCTAAATAGTTTTGGTCTGAGCACAAGAGAAGCTATTGGCAACAACAACACTGAGAGAAAGAATGTCTTAGCATCAGGCTCAGATGCCTTGCAAATGTATTTTGTATCCTCTACCCCAAATTGTATTTCTTTCTGCCTGTAACAGACTACATGCTTTAATTGGCTCTGGCAGATTGCTGAGTGTCTTTATTTTGGCTAGTAGAGAGCTCCCTTCCATATGGGACCTATCTAGGATGGAAAGCACATCGACTGGGATGGAGAGCCCAACCCCAGCTGAGCACCAGGCCACTGTGGCCTCCACTGTAAAGACAAATTGTGCAGGAGCCACAGAATCACAAAATGGCTTGGATTGGAAGGGACCTTAATGCTCATCCAGTTCTAACACCCTGAGGGACACCTTCCCCTAGACCACATTGCCCCAAGCCCTGTCCAGCCTGCCCTTGAACACTTCCAGGGATGAGGCAGCCACAGCTTCCTCACCATCCTCACAGTAATGAACTTCTCCCCAATATTTAATCTAAACCCACCATCCTTCCATTCAACAGTTCCCTCTGGGTGACTGACCAGGCCTGATCTGAGCATTTTCTTTGCGTTGACTAGCAAGAGCAGCCCTGACACGGTGCATATGTTCTGAATTTGATGTACTTCAGAAACAAAATGAGAAAAAAAAACTTATTGTGCTGCACTGTGAAATACCAAAAGCACTGAACTGTGCTGCATTAACATGGCATTGTCTCCAGGACTCTTGTCCAACTGCAGGCTGACAGGAGGAGCTGGCACACAGACACTGAGAAGTGCCCACATCCTTTCCTCACACCCCCAGGTACTTTTGCACGGCACAAGAAAGCACATGAATGTCCCCATACTCTCCATCCAGTCATCAGTGCAGCCTGAACTGGGGACAATGCTCATTAACAAAAGATACAAGGGAGGATAACAACTGAAAGATAAAGATTTGCATTTATTAATGTCACAGTATAAAGGAAATTATAAACCACCGCAAACCGAGTTTCCAATTTGGTCCTAATCCCACTGGGCATAGCTGTGTCAGCCCTGGCTGCCTCTCTGTCTCAGTCCCAGTCTCCTTTCCATCAGTCAGGACAAGCCTTTTCCCAAATCACAACAGCTGGCTGGAGCAACCCTCCACCTCCTCGCTACAACTTTCCCTTAGAGCATGATGACTTTTAAATCCTTTTAGGCTCAAAGCCCAGTAAGCAGTAAAGCCCAGCACAAAGTGATATTTATTTCTTGCAACTATTTTTTTTTTAATATACGAATTCAATAGAAAAATAACCTCAGCAGTATTTGTCGTAGCCAGAGGTGGATTTGAAGCTCTTATGAAGTGAATGTGCTGCCCACAGTGGTGTTTGATGCCTGGTTCTTAACAGAGTTACAGGAAGAGCCTGCCCTGAGCCAAAACTCCTGTCCTCCTCCAGCTGTAGTAAGGAGTGACTTCAAATCTTTTGGGGAGCTGGAAACTTTGGTATGGACAAAGAATTCAAATGAACAGCGACAATGGCTGCAGAGTGATTTCCTTAATTAGAAAACTGGCTGTGTTCCTAAGGAGGAGGAAAACAATGCTGCAGACTGCCAAGGCAAAGAGCAAGTAAAAACTGTAGCACATGTAGCTCTGGAGGAAACACAAATGGGCTCTATCAGCCCCTCAGATCCTCCAAAACCACTTGTAATTATTAGGCTGAAAATCAAGCACAGTCCTGCTGCTGAATCAGAGCAGCACAGGCTTGTGAATATGACTTGGCCTTAATGAATTCATTTTGACAAGGCTCAAAACACTCTCCAGGCGATTTAAGACACCGTAAAAAATAAGGAACTGACAGTTTTTGACCTCAAGATGTCAAACACAGAACTGCTGTCTAGCTGTGATGAGCTGTCACTCTATCCCCTGGACATCCCCACTGCAGCTCTGCATGTCACAGGGTGGGCTGCAACCACCCAACGTGGGCCACGAGAGGACTGGCACGTTCTGAGAGCATCACTCAGCCCATCCTCAACAGCATCTGAGAATCCCTGTCAGTACAGCAGCACTACTGGGTGGTCTTCTCAGCCTCTGCCCTGCTTGGTGATGGAAAATACTAACCAGGAAGGCTGTGAAGCTTTTTTAAACAGCAGACCCGATCCCAAGCACAACAAACTCTCTAAGAGACATTTCAGAGCATGCACATCTCTCAAACCAGCACAGGGACAGAGAGGCTGCACAGAAAAGGGAAGGAAACCACAGGTAGAGAAACTGCAGCTTTTTCCTGTGCTGGTCACATGTGGATCTATCAATCTGACCAGCACCTGACACCTGTGATCAGAAGGAAGCTGATACCTGTCGTGCTGAGACAACTGAACATCCCGCTACGGAAATTCCAATGGCCGGTGCCAAAACAGCGCTCCCGGGGAAGAGGCAGAGTCTGGGGAGACTGGGAAGGCAAAGGGAGAAGAAAACATTCCTTGCTTGCAGCAGAAAACCAACATGCTGATGCCTCTCCTCAGCACAGGACTCTGGCCAAGGAGAAACAGGGGTCATGGACTGTTTCCAGGGGCACACTTGAGATGCTCTCACTGTAATTGAACACGAAGCTGTGGCCTCCCAGGGCTGTGCACGCTCCTCGGGGTGATGGGAGCCCCCCTGTCCAACTGAATGTGGGGGGGTTCAGGTCTTCCTGCTTCAAACCAGCCACAGAATGAAACAAAACATGAGTGTCTGACACGAGGGAGGCTCAGGAGCACAGCTGTGGGCTGCACACAGGTGACCACAGAGCAATGGCAGCAGTAAGGTTGAGTTTTCCAAGTGTGGCTCCAAAGAAATCTCAGAACACCCTCATGATCCACTTCCAGGCAGGAGATGAGAATCATCCCTAACTTGACAGGATAATATGGGTATCACTCCAGGAGACTGCCAAAATTGCCTTACACTGACACCCAGGAGCTCCACATGGCTTAACACAAAGCATCAAAGCACAGGTCACACACTGTTCACAAGAAAATTAATCTTAAAGTGAAATCTTGGAATCAAGAGGTTTTTTAAAAATAATTTTAACTTGCTATTTTGCCAAAATCTGATTGAAAATCTTTGCTCAGACCCCAAGGGCTCATGACCCACTTACAAGCATGGCACTGCTGTATTTGGAGGGACATGAGTCAGACTATTTCGGACTCCACGAAGGGCAGGAGCCACAGACAAACAAACAGAGTGTAACTGTGCCAACTTGAGAGGAGAAGTGTACAAAACCCTTGGAACACAAACATTTTGTGACTGTTACCAGCACCATTATTCCCAAGCATGGAATACTTCCCTAGAAATGGCCACCTTCAGGGCACCCTCTGTCCCACTGCAGCATTTTGGTTGGATTACTATCGCTGATTCCAGTATTTTCCTCTTTCTTCTGCTCTCCTGCCTTCTTCCTTCCTCTCCCACTTCTCCAGATGTGTTTGTGCTGCAGGAAAGCTGCTCCCTTTGACTCAGTGGGGCAGTTTCCAGCCCTGCCTACTCTCAGCAGTGGATGCAGCCTGGGCTGTCCAGCACCCCTTAGTGTGGGCTTCTTCAAAGAATCGTGGGGCTCTAAGTGCCTTATGAACAGATTAAACAAACAAATAGGTAAAAGGCACATTAACTCAGTGTGCCTAATAACTTCCTAGAGTGGGAGAAAAGGAAATTGGAGATTTCCCAGGATATTATCCAGAGTAAGGCCAGATTCTCCCAGGCAGCATCCCATAGAGGAATCGTGTCCTCTTGGCACCTGGCACAGGCAATCAATGACCAAACCAAAAAGCCACCAAAAGCTTGATGGGAATTGCATTGCAAACTCTTGTCTTGTCGAGTCCAGCTGCAGCTCTGGAGCCTGGGGGCTCTGGGAGGAGTGCGAGAGGCTTCGCAGGAGGAGTTAGAGCAGCGGAGCTCTTCTTTACTGGATCTGACGCCTCTTCCTTCCTGGAGCAGAACAGTTCTTTGTCCCCTGGGAGAAGAGTGGAGCTTCTCCTTTGGCTCTCCCAAGTGCTCTGCAACTTCCCCTAGGCTGAACTGCCTGTGTAACATGACTCTGCACAGTGCAGAACCTCTGAGCACCGAGCCTTGTAGGAGCCAGTGCTGCTTCTCCCAGCCCTTCCGAGAGGTCTCCTTTCCATGTCTGTGCCCACGTGTTTGCCTTCTTCTCCCCTGGGAAAGGCCAGTCTCCCTCTCTGCTGATCCAACCCCTCTCTCCCTGCCTCAGCCTGCTGCACAAGGAGGAGAGCACACATGGATGGGGACAAATGGTCAGGTTTGCTCTCCTCAGCACCACTCCTCTCCCTGGTGCCACCTCTGCCAAGGACACAACACCGCGGCTGTGCTGTCCCCAGCCTCTGCTCGAGCTGTCCCACTGCTGTACCAAAGACAGAAGCCATGGTAGGATGGGACTCCCCTCTGCATTTCCCAGGACAAAGCTCATCTTCTGCCAAGAAACAAGTACCACGTGAGAAAAGCTCAGTTTCAGAGCTAAGCACAAGTTACAGGACACATTTACTGCCAGCTTTCCAAACTCCCTCCTAGAAGGACAAGGCACTCAAATGGATCTGCTCTGGATTTCTCTTACAAACCCCCCACAGCTGCAAATCCTTTACAAGGCTATTTTTACTTAGCAAAGCACCCGTTTTTCACCCTGAGCACTGTCTCCCCTCTGACAAATATTTCTGTTTACAGTCTGGAACTTTGTCATATCGAGCCGTGACCAAATTCATTATCTCCTGTTGTGTCAATATTACATGATTGCCATTTCTCTTTCTCCTCCTGAACTGCTAACCATGATTAACACTCCTGTTTGTGTTCACAAGTGACCTCTTCTGCCTTACAGTAGCCCATAGTGTCACAAATCCTAAAATGATCCCAAAATACCAACAGACAGGTCAGTTCTGACATCTGCTAGTTCCAAGGATCTTCAAACCCCTCTGTCAAACAGCCAGCTCTGCCCTTCCTGCAGAACTCCATCCCTCCCTCTCCAGGGAAGCACCACTGGTCCCTTTCTGCTTTAATCACTTCTAACTCTGAAGCTCATTTTTGTGTTTCAGAAGCCCTGGATGCTCCTTCCATCCACCTTCCAGCTCTCTGTACACTTTCAGATTTCCACATTAACGCTCTAGACTTTGTGTAGTTCAATCAAGTTTAAAGTCTCACTTTTTGCTCTTTCCCAGCTACCACTCAGCTGTGCCTGGTGAAGCACTTATGGCAACCATTTAGAATGGTCAAAAAGCCACAATAATTTATCAATTAATTTTGCACCCTCTCTACAGTAGATCACAGTGGGTCTGTATTTATGAATAATTTTAATTTCCTGAGTTATTTTTTTTCTTGAGAGCCTTGCACTGAGCTAGTTGGGCTAGATCATGAATAGGAGCAGAAGCCAGCCTGACACCAGAGTTTTAGGCTGAGCAAACCAAAATTAGGGTAAGTTGCCTAACCAGAATGAGAACAGGTCTATGATGGTTTTACATAAAAATGTCAGAAGAAAAAAGGAACATTCAACTGCATGCAAAAGGTAACCTCTTTTACATGACAAATGTCCAAAGCAGAACAAAAGTTGTTAACACACAGCCAGTTCTGCACCTCAAAGACCGTGCAGAAATAACCCAAAACTGAATAGTCAACAGCAGTCAGCATCAGTGCTGACTGGTACCACATCTAAAAGCAATTTGAGCTTTAATAATTCAACACAATTTAATTTGCTGGTAGTAGGAAAGGTGGAATTTGCTTTTTTTCCAGAGGATGACGTGGATGGATATCCTATCTCTGTAAGGTACACCCCAGTTTGTGGTAAGTGCTGGGCGTGAGGCCAAACACAGAACACACACACAGAACACACACACAAAGCCTTGGTGTTCTCTGGATCAGGTCCACAAACCACAGAAACCGAGATCAAACAAGAAATTCTCCGACAGATTTAATGTGTGAAACCAAGCAACATCACCGGTATTTCTTTTACCCAGAAGACTGGACTAGAATTTTGTTTCAGAAATTCTCAAACTTGCAAGGGGTTGGTGGAATTCCTTTCCATGCCTTGCTTCAGCCTGTTAATACCAGTCCCAGTGCTAATGACCCAACTTGTGAATGTACAGAGGGAAAACAGAGCTTCATGAAATATTGATACACACTTGGAAATTTGACAATTATCTCCACAGCTCCTTGGTAAAACCTGAAAGCAAATAAATAGCAAACATTTCCTGCACTCATTAAAACACTGAAAAACAGAGAAAGAAACCTACTCATTATCCATTTGACAAATCTATCCTATTATTTTTAATAATGCACAGGCTTCCAATGCATGAAACGTACAGCTTCTCCTGCTTAGGAAACCATTGGGTTTGTAGATCTAATTTTAAGAAATGCAATAAAAGTCAGTGATGTAGAGCTGGTTCCTTTTGCAGGAGAGAGTAAAAATCCTTCTCCTATTGAAATCAATGACAAAATCATCATTTTTCAAGTGAACTTGACTCACTGCCCTACTTTGGAAACGGCTCCTCCAGAACGATATTCTACAAAAATTAGAAGTAATAATTTTGTTGGCCTTTTTCACGTAAGCTTCAGAAACAGAAAACTGGAGTTAAAAAAAGCTGATGAGCCAGAGTGTGGGGCTGCTGGTCCATGGGATGTATCTCTGTATCTTGCTTATCTCACACCAGGGAGATGCTCCCCTGGCTCTCCCTCTGGCCAGAGCACGGTGTGGGAGATGCCACACTGCTCCAAGGGAGCCTGGGCTTTCAGGATGAACAGCAAATACAGAGAACACCTTCCCTGCTGAATAAAAATGAGCCCTAAGGGGAAAACTTCCACTGCAGAGCATGACAGGCTGTTTGGCACTGCCCTGATATTATTAGTTATTACTAATCCTGGTTCTGGGACCTTTGAGCCCTGACTGCAGATGAAACAAGACCACATTCGCTGCAGACAAGAACGAAATGGAAATTTAAGACTCTTAAGCCAAATGTTTCAGCTGGTAAGATAACAGCTCCCACTCTCATGCAGGTCCACTCAACATGAGGAAGAATTCAAAGATGGGGAAAGCTCGATAGAAGAGATTACAAGAATTGCAGGCCATGTGGGATAACTAAAGCTACATTTCAGCATTCCTGATTCCTTCAGTGTCCCAGCAGGATGCTCTAGATATGGACAAGCTCTCTGCTGTCCACACTGAGTCCTCTCTTTTATCCTTCATAATATTAATCAAGATTCCTTGCATCAACAAAACAAAATATATGCACTTGCATGAACTACTGTACTTTTTCAGTATTCATTTAAACCTTTCTAACAAAGCACTCAGAAGAGGGCAGAGAACAAAACAAAAGCGTGTGACATCTCCAGTCCTGGTTTCTTTCACTCTGCAGGTAACAGACTCCAATAAGAGACTGGGCCATCCTAAGAAAAGGCTGATAATCTATAGGGTCAGTAAGGGAATGTGTAGGAGGCAGCTTGAAACCGCTCAGGGATTTGCAGTGTTTAGCATCAAGTGTCAGGAAACGTGTTAAGGTTAAGAAGAGCAGCAGGGGAGTCAGGGAGGTATTGCCAGGTTCCTGCATCCCACCATCCTACACCTCCTGATGCTCCCTGGATGGAGGGAACCCACCTGGAGATACCACCTTCACATCTGGAAAATACATGCCAAATGTTTCCATGACACCTCAGTTCCGATCCTCTTTTTCTGACTTTTTTCATGGAAAGTATATCATAAATTATTTCTTATCACTGTGTTTGCTGTGTAAACAAAGTCCTGTCTGCTTGTTTGCTCGCCAAGCTAGGAAATAATAAATTGCTCGATAACCAAAACAAGACACTTCTGGCAAACAATGAAGACTGAAGAAGCACTGATCCAAATGGATAATGACTAAGACACTGATTATATTTTTGAGATCTTTTTCTCCCCATTTTCATGTCTATACATATCTGAATGCTATCTTGGCTGTTCACGTCAGCATTTACCAAGGATCTCCACCAAAAGATAAGTCCTGCTAGTTTCCTTCTTATTGTGACAACCTGCTTATGTCTCAGATTACAGAGCTTAAACCACCCTTTTCCCAGGGACTGTGACGCTTTTAGGAACAGCAGGAACAGTTCTGTGGCGTCACTTCTCCCAGCCTCTCCTTGCCTGACATTGCTTCCATTTACAAGATGAGGCAAGAGGCCATCACCTCCCTTGGCCACCCCACATTTGCTGGCTGAGATTCCAGGAGGGAATGCTGCAGGTGGGAAAGGACCACAATCCTCCACCCCTGACCCCACCGCTGGAGCGGCGGTCCCAGTGCGGAGCACAGCTCACACATCTGGTGGCCACGCTGCAGACACTCTGCAAACAACAAAAAAGGAATTTATGCCTGGCAAACGAGTTCAGGTGAAGGGCTTCCAAAATACCAAGGAACTGGAGCCACCAGGCCGGGGGATGAGCTGCAGCAGCCCCAGAGCTGAGAGGGTTCCCTGCCGAGGGGCAGTGGGTGGCCCTGCACGGGCAGGGCGGGGGCTGTGCCACGCTGTGCCACGGGACCCACGGTTAAGCCGATTGTTGGCCGGACACCCCCTGCACCGGGGGAGAGGGTGGAGGAAGGAGAGCCGGGCCCTAATCTGCTCCATCTGCTCTGGAGCAGCTAATTGGATTGAGGGTGCACAAGGCAAGGCCTCGGACACGGCGCTGGGCACTCAGAGCCTCCTGTTTCCCTGACCAGAGCTGCTCCAGCACCGCTGCCCAACACCTCTGCCCAAACCCTTCCTCAGGGCTGCCCTGTCTGGGGCACCACTGCCCAACACCTCTGCCCAACACCTCTGCCCAATCCCTTCCCCATGGCTGCCCTGCCTGGAGCACGGCTGCCCAACACCTCTGCCCAAACCCTTCCGCAGAGCTGTCCTGCCCAGGGCATAGCTGCCCAGCATCACTGCCCAAACCCTTCCTCAGGGCTGCCCTGTCTGGGGCACAGCTGCCCAGCCCCGCTGCCCAACACCTCTGCCCAAACCCTTCCCCAGAGCTGCCCT